>JAHKQU010000005.1:10600000-11160000 GCA_020383195.1 Neomicropteryx cornuta | reverse complement strand
CGGGTAAGCATGATCTGATTCTAGACTCAGGAATGGCTCCAGATGAAGAAACTCCTCAACGGTCAACAGCACAGACACGAAATTTTGTATACGCATTATAAATTAAAATAAAAGCTTGTTTTATAAATGTGTTTTCACTATTAATTTTTTTTATATTTTTTTATTAAGGCAGTAATCAGTGAGCTATTTCTCTACAATCTGTATTAACAGTTAAAAAGTATATAATATACAGAATGTTTTTAAATTAATGGCACTCCTTTTAGTATGTTGGTCTATATCGACAATCAAATATTATTCAGCAAAAAGTATTGGAAAAATGTTTCTAAATTACGAAAAAAACGACATAATTAAAATATAAATTGAAATCGTTTTAATTAATGTTTGGGAGCACGGTTTAACGCATAGCACGAGTTTGGTCAGTGACTCCCGAGCGCGCAGACCACGACCTTCGAAGAAAAACAAAGTTTTTTAATAAAATAATTATTTCAGTATTAATTTTTGTTTTCGATTTACGTGACACCGGTTTAGGTATCGATTTAGACCAACCTCCTAAAAAGAGTGTCCTAAATTTAAAAACAACCTGTATATATATATATATATTTCTAGAATACATAAAAAGTGCACTTTCAATAGCATGCGCTTAATAGTATTCAAATTAAAAAAAAGAACAATTATTTGAAAAAGAAAAGTCTTCATTTGTTAATATTTTTTTTTTAAATATTTTTATTTAATAATATAGTTTTATTATATTTTTTGTAAAAAAAATATTAAGAAATGAAGACTTTTCTTTTTCAAATATTTTTTTTTTTTTTGAAACAGCAACAAAAAATAGCGATGTATTTACTTTCGACGTTGGCTCTCGGTCTGAAACCGCTTGCCTTCCGCGCTGGGCGTGCGCAGAATGATCAAATTCGATTTTTATATATATTGCTTATTGATTTCATCGAATCGCTGCCGCGAAGTCTAATTATAGTGAGGTGGTAATAAGTTATCTATAAAATAGAGATCGATAGATCGCTGACAGCGGTATTCTAATCAGTCACAACACTCATTTATAGTGTGCCGAAAATTATAAAATCAATTTAAAAATGTTAAAAGTTAAACTTATTGACATTAAAAGTCAATTTTGTGAAAAATATTTGTATCTAAAAATTAAACCATCGTTTCTTTTATTGTTTTAGTATTTTGTAAAGTAACCGAGGTAAACGGCTATATATCCAATGATTTATCAGTAAATAAATAAAGTTTTTTCAACGCCACCAAAAAATATAGTTCTACAATAAATATTCTCCACACAATTTTAAAAATAAATTAATATATTATTTAAATTCGCACATCTACATTCATAGTTTGAACAATGGTCAATGTTCATTTAGGCATGGGCGTGCAATAAAGCTGAGTTATTTAATGTGATTATACTTATCAATTTAAAAAAATAAAATAAAATGAATTTTCTAACCACGTTCTAAGCAACATATTTATTTATTTATTTATCGTTTATTCGGAAAACCAACACTACAATATATGAAATGGTACATACAGTTGTTTGTAAAATTGACTGATAATAGGTTTTCGCGCTAAAGTACAGAGATACATATAAAGATTAAAATTAAATTAAATTACACTCGCACTAGCACTCTAAATACAGATATATATATACATATATATATATATATATAATTGTATAATTGAGATGTAAAGTTAAATAACTTTACATCTCAATTATACACTTATATTGACTTATATTTGATGATTGTTTTTTAATAGCGGCAAATCGCCTGAAAAGATAAATGACACAATCTTTGACAATATTGAAAAATTTTGAAAAAGTTTTTAATTATTTGATAAAGTGCTGGATAGTAGCATAATATTTATAAAGGTTCTTAAGAGGTCATGTACTTGAGAGCGCAGGATGTCGGTTTAAACCCAGCACTGAGTTTTATAAAAATGCATTTTTAACTCTCACCTTTAGTGTAAAATATTGACAAATATTATGTAACCATCTAATTAGATGAAATAAGGAAAGGATGATATTTTAACAAAAAATATAAAAATAATGGATATGTGATTACGATGAAGGATGATGGTGAAATGAGATGATTTTATGAGTGATTTATGTATAAAGTTGATGAAAATAAAAATAATGGATATGTAAAAGTGTAAAATTAAAGCACATGATTTGTGTGGCGATTTGCCGCTATTAAAATACAATCATCAAATATAAGTTATATGAATATATATATATATATATATATATATATATATATATATATATTGTATATGTATTAGTTACTGTGAGTTCTGGGTCGTTCTGGTTAGAGGTCGATAAAAACCAGTTCCGGCCTGTTTGATTCCGAAATCGACGTCGAATCGCTGTGTAAATCATAACATCCAACTACTAAACGCTGTTTTGGGATATAAACAATGATAAATCGACCAATAACGAACGTGTTTTTCTGAAGATTATGAGTTCAAGTTTACTGGGTCGCATTTTAGTAGCTTTTCAAGCGCTACTAACCGAAACACATAAATATTGGTGTTTTTTTAAGGAAATATTAAAAAACCGGTCGTCGAGAGTGAAACGGTTCCGGTGCATCTTCATATTACCCACAAGTATCTTTTATTTCTTAATTTTTATAATTACAAAAAAATGTTTCTACATTTGTCATGTCTTTAAAGTATTATTTAAAAATTATTATTACTTTGTTGTGTTTTAAGAGTTCGTACTAATAGTTTTTTTTTTGTTAAAAATAACACGATATGTACTTATATAAATACCTTCGTACATCCATGCCAAAATTATATTTTTGCCAGGACAATTTGCGTTGTTTTCTATAAATAAACGAATGGATAAATAAATAATTACATAAAATAACATATATGCCATGAATATAAATTGATACTTTACACGTGTTTAACAAACCAATTTGTTATTATGCATATATCAATTGGGGAATATTGAAATTAACCAGAAAAGACAATAGTAATTTTACTTGAGTTTAGATTTAGTTTTCTACCTAAGTGAAGAGAAACTTAATAAATGAATATAGTCAATAAATAAGTAAATCGGTATAGCCGTTTTAGCCTTATTGCCTCTATAATATTTGCATATATATTTTTTTTAATTTTGTTTTATTTCGTCAGCTGCGAACGTTACAAATACGTCATTAGCGTGTGTTGTTTGCCGTAATTCTGTAAAAAAAACACAATTACTGTTTGAATATGTATTATTTATTTTTGATACAATTCATTGACAGTTTTTAATTTTTTTCATGTATTAATGACATTTATAGAAGTCATTTTTTCTTGACATTACTTTATACTATTGAAAAAGGAACATTTGAAAAATCCACAGCTCGAAACTCATTCAGTCAATCAGTAGTATGAACGTTTTATTTTATTTAATTTAATGTATTTGTAACAACATATCATAGATAAATTTCTTTTTATATACACTTAACTATGCCAAATCTCACACTCCTAATCGCACCTATTTATAGGCACTGCCTATATCGGAGTGTCGAGTAGAGATTTAGTTTTTATAATATTTTTAATTTCGGAGTATTCAGGGTTCGTCGCTATGATACGGCAATTGCCGTAATATACGGCGATTCAATTACTTTTAATTAGATAATAAGGCAGCATTATCATTACCGTATCAAAAAATACGGCAATTACAGCTAGACAAGTTTAATGTTTTTCTAAACAAATACTATTTTTATAATAAATATTGCAATTTCAATACTTCAGATATGGTACTTAATATTCTGACTGTGGCAACACTGATCCAGGGGCACACCAGATTAGATTACAGACTCAGTCTTGAGGTCAGAAGATCGCGAGTTTATATGTTGCTTTTATATAAAACTGTCAATGGTCGTCACATCGAATGCTCGGATGTTTTACGGGCCGAAATTACATTTCTTACCTAAGACTAACCTAAATTTTAAGTTAGACTTAACTGATAAACATCGTATTTCAACTCACTCTTGGCGTTAAGTCGAACATAAAAGTCCGCCTTAGCTAAGAATCAAAACAACTACTACTTAAGCCTTAAGTCAGTGTTAAAATACGCTGCTAGGGGCGATTTCAGTACATTAACGGCGCTACAGTCGCCGTGACCCGCGTGCGAGTGTATTGCCATCTGTGGTTTTCGTCTCGTACTTGATTTTATATTTTCTAACTAATTAAAATTGACCGGATTTGCATATTTGAACATCTTTATTTCAAGCAAACACGCATGGTCAAAATCCTGGTAATCCTACAGATGACATCATAACCTCAAAACGTCAGATGACGCGTCATATGTCAAAAGTTATGCGACAGTGGCGACAGGTATATTGTAAAGGACGTGTAAAATATAGAACAAATAATTTGAACAAGTTTCACAATTATTATTATCTGTATTTTACACACCTGGTTTCCAGCAGATAAGCCTTGGGCTTGGCTGGTACATAAAAGAAAGATATTGTACATTCGTTGAATAAACTAAATAAATAAATATTGCATACACAAACCATAGCGGCGAGTAACGAACTAATCACGAGTGCGAAAACATATTCTTAACAAACTCGAACTTAAAAAGTAACTGAAATACACAATTCAATTTAGGTCATGCCTAAAAGTTAAGTTGATCCTAACTAAGAACGACTTTAAGCAAGGACTAAGGCTCATAAATTTTCGGGTTCCATCTAGACCGACTCGCCAGTGTGTGACATTCCATCTGTCGCAAACTATGCACAGAATTAAGATAGAAGCAAGTAAGATTTACACCATTGGTATATAACAACACTACCTTCCCGGATTTCAAGAGAGTGTCTATTCTAGCTCTAATCCTAGAGTAGTATATGTGTGTGTAAATCTATTATTTTTAAGGAGTTATGCTGTATTTTATATTCTGGTAATTATGTAAATTCCCCAACCCTAATCCCAACCTCGCTCCTGAATGTATTTTTCTATTTAATTAAGTTTGGAGGAAACTCTCGTTGGCTTTGTGTTTTGATGGTTATTATTGTGACTTTATTTTTATATCAGGTGTTGTTTCCTGAAATAAATATATAAAAAAAGTCTTGGAAGCGGGACCATATACTTTATAAATGATATTAATCTATTGCAAAGAAATCTCTCGTCCGATCGCATCAGCTAATTATATTCCAAATCATATAGCCGAGAGCTATAAGGAATGCGATGTCGTTAAATGTTTATAAGTTCATTAACAGCCATTCAGGCGGTTAACGCTCAATCCTCGTTTAAATTTTCCAATTATCGACCTTAAGTCCGGCATTAGGACTACTATCTATAATTGATACGCGGCTGTAAGGGGGCTATTACACGCGACAAAAGAAATTATTTATATATATGCACTGACAGACGTACCTTACGCAAAGAAGTGTTCACTCCTTATTTATAGGTAAACATAGTAACCCCTTTCTCAACGAAACCTAGTGTGCTGAGCTTAAGTAATACGCCTATAATTCTACGCTGATACTAAATTTAATTACATTTTTTGGGTGTAATATTGTATGAAATATTCTATTTTTTCTTATATTGTTGTTTGTAAAATTGTAGTGTAGGATTATTGTATTTTTTTTTTTTTTGATAAAATTTAATAATGCATATAAGTAGCATATTATAAATAAATAAATAGCTGTTGAACCCCTGCGGGCGACGCACAACTCACCAAATAAATGACTTAGGAACGCATAGAAGACGAACTAACAAATATTAATTTCTATATATTAAGAAAGAATAAAGATCATTTCATTGGTATTTAATTATTTTAATCATGACTCTTCCCCAATCACTTAACTCATGGGGCGGCTACCTATAGCAATGGGTACCATGTAATTAATGACTTCCAGAAAATTTCGACATATCATTCGCGTGTTACATCCCCTAGAACACAAAACCATCCTCAGTTTAAAATGTTATATATCTATCTATATCACTTTCTTGTGGATACGACAACTGCCCTAATTTTTCACCAATCACTTTCGAATTGGTCAGGGGGGCGAGGAATAGGGAAGTTTTTGCGAAAAACTGAAATTTTGCAGTTACTTTTTAAGCGTATAAGATATCAAATTCAGTTAAATTTTATATTATTCCTCAGATAAGGACCTAAAACTTATCTGTGTTAACTTTTCTAATAGCACCAACCATTGGTCCTTGGGTTGGGAAGGAATGTTTTTTTTTTTAATTCGAAAAAAATCATACTTCCCTTAATAAGCACACGATCAAATCCGTTAAAAATATTAATGGTGGGCTGATAATTTCCCTACAACTTTTGTTTGAGACAATTTTTCTCTTACGGCACAGTATAAAGAGGGATTCAGTTTGATATAAGTTAGTACAAATGGAGTTCGCTAATCCCTTATGTTAATCCGGTGAAACCTACCTCCGCCTTCCGGCGTGCCGAATGGATTTTTTAAATATAAATGCAACGTCGGCATATATATGATTAAAATATCGCATAAAAATACACAGTAAGACGGTACATGGTAGATGAGCCCTTTGGATTGTACAAAAACATAAAAATATATTAATCAAAACATCGTTCTGTTGGATTGAACTCGAACTTGAGTTATTATATTCGTGTAATGCGGCCCTTAGTGCAAAACGGAATCTGATGAATCACGCTTACGCCTGTTAGTACGTTGACAGCTCTTAACAGGCGAGAATGAAACGTATCAAGTAGGTTAGGTAGGTACGCAATACCAACTAACCAGCCGTCAATTAAACGACAGTTAAGCCCCCGTTAAACTACTGAATGAAAATAAACGAATGCCTCGATTAAAATATAGGTGATTATTCAGTCGAATGTAAAAGCGTTTTACTTATTACTTATATTTAATAATTCGTATTTTATTTGCCGAATATAGACTGATAATTTTGAACAAAAAAAAAGTTTTTTGTTATAATTACGCTTATAGTTGTTATATTATCGCTTATAGTTAGTGCTTATTAGTGCTTATAGTTGTTATATTTGTTATAATTATAGTTATAATAAACGCGTTATAATTTAATGTATGTGTGTTTGTACGCATTCAGATATATCCTGTGTATATCTATATATGTCTTGAACCTATTGTTATATCTTAAGAAACTGTATCCAAATTCATTATGGTTACCGAGAAAAAAATGTTATTTGATATGAAAATAAGTATTTCCCAATAAAATAACATTTTTTCTAATAGGTTACACAAAACTGTATATTTGTGATTATTATGTAAGTGTATTTTTTAAATGTAACATTTGCAAAAAATAATTAAATAAATATAACTCAACTAACGGCATTTGACACATATTGTAAGGATGGCGTTCCCGGACGAGTTAGTTCTGTAAAGTCAAGATAGTTGGAGTTTCTGCATTACCAGTGCTTACGCGAGACGCTTCCTCGATATCGACCGCTGTGGAGCTGTTATTACTTAAGTATAGCAGGCGGACGTTTTACCACTGCGCCAATTATCACAAATGACGCATTAATTGGCTGACAAGCACAATCACGAACCATTAAATCCACCGAGCGTATATAAATGACCCCTTGGCTTATTGCTCTAATAAGGGTGCTATCGACTTTTATGACGTCTTATTTATTTGTTTTTTTTTCATTATTTATTTGTTCAATCGTCAGTTAAGGCTTAGCAGTTAGTACTAACATATAACCACTTATTATATTTTATAAATAATAGGACAATAAATTATTATGGCGAGCGAGCAATTTAGTTTTTAATTATTTGTAAATGTGCGTTGAGGACTTAATTGATGGCTGTACTGATGTATGTCCTAACTTATAAGCCATATCAGTAATACCGTCTCGTCCATTTTTATCATTTTGACTTATATAATAATTATTATTTAATATAAATTTCAAAGCGCGCCCTCATAAATTCTCTTTTCTCTCATACTAAACTTTTAAAGAAAACTTAACTATATTTTTACACTACACTATATATTCCACTATGCTACACTATTTTATTAGGATAAGCTTATCTCCTTTTATGTTTTTTTCTCTGTTCTTTTCTTAGCCTTATTTATTAATTTCTGTAATGTTCATACGTATATATTTTGTGAATTTAAAAAATCTTTTGGTTTTTTAGGAACCCTGAATTCAGACATATTTTTAATGGAAGCGGATAGATAGTCCATCTTAGGAGGTGTTTATTATCTAGTTAAATGGACACGGTCAAGATTCTAACATGTCCCGAATGCGAATTTAGATGACATTTAGAATTATGTGTTTTTTATTACCTTATTACTACGTTTGGCGGTATAAACGTTTATCTATAAATATAGATTAATAATATAATAAAGAATAATACGATGTGTATGTTTTTTATTAGTCCTGTTTGTTTATTATTCAGCAGTGGCTCAAGTAATTTTATTGATTTTTTCTTTCAAATATTAGACAGTTTCTCATGGGTATTTTCCATTTTAATTCTTATGCGTTGGGTCATTAATCATAAATCAAAAACAAAGTGTTGCATTTTCTCATAACAGTAGGTAATATTTTTAATACATGAAAATTAATATTAAAAATACATTTCTAAATACAAGCTTTTATTTAAGTGCTTGAGTGCGTATACAAAAATTTCGCGTCTTTGCTGTTGACCGTAGAGGAGTTCCTCATCTGGAGCCACTCCTGGGCTCCCTGCTTACCATAAAAATGCATTGCCATCGGGACTAAACCACATGTCAAATTTCAGCCCCTTATGATAAAAGAAAGTGGTTCTAATTCATCTCGCAAGATTTGAACTAAATCGATAAACAAATATTGCAAGTTAAATAAAAGTTTGTGAAAATAATGACAAGTGATTTAAATTGAAGAGAGTGGACTTAAGTGTGTTTTATTTTGAATAAACTAATATTTAAAATAATGATTTTAAAAACCATTTTCCCCCCACCCCTTTATAAGAGGGGATCCGCGTAAAATATTAAGCTACTTTTATGTGTTTTTAGACCCTAGTAAATATTTGTACCAGTATTTATATTTCTCAACTCTGAAAAAAAACCATAATTCTCAATATTGATGATTTATTTTTGTCTCTGGGGGGGGGGGGGGGATTGCCTCTCGTTCCACCTTTGACACGAGTTGATTTACAATATTTTACAACGGAAGATTACATTTTTCTCATGCAAATCCTTGTATAGGGTTATTCTATACACCAAACTAAACAAGTTTTGTTTTACGAGTTTTCTTAATTTTGACATATTTTTTCCATACAAAAGTAATGATATATCCCATGAAACGTTTGGTTTCATGAGCAGGACAAAAGCCGCGCGAAGGTCGAGGTCCTGCCCCAGTCAGAAGGAGTGATTATGCGTTTGGACGCTAATAATATTCTTACTTTTTTTGACACAGTGAAAAACTTAAAGGATAAAAGTTGATCAGTTTGAATTATAGAATGAGCCCATAAAAAGGATGTGCATGAGAAAAAGTTCATTCTGTATAGTATCGTCTCATATCTAAAATATGTCCTCTTTTCGATATGACTTAATTGGGTTACTAAGCTAATCTTGATCAAGCACTCATATTTCACCTAACCTTATATTCAAATGATGGATGCTAAGATAAATCATGAATTTTAAATATTTTACGATCAGCGTTGAAAACATGTAATTCATATTTGATTTAAAATCTTTATTGTAATTTATTGCTTCCGATTATATGTTTTCTTCGGGGAAGGTCAGGAATAATGAAACATTATTCGATATTTAATAATACTTATAAATATTATATTACAATATTTTAACACGATCATAAGAATATCGTAAGTGCTCACTTATGCAGTCGTAAACATCGTCGTATCTCACTTACACACTTCATTAATATATGGATGGAATGAGACAGGCGATAATGAATATTGGACTTGATAAAAAAAAACAGGTATCCTAAAATATATTAAATAAATAAATGTTGTTTTTCGAATTAAATTTTAAGAGTTTAGCGATAACGGTTTCGCTTGAAGATTACCTAATTAAATATTAAAAAAATGTATAAGCCAAATTTTACAGCTGAAATTTCGCGTAACTGATATTGAACTTAAGTATCTATAAATCGTCTTTGTGGAGTCGATCATCTCGTATGGTCTTAGTAGTTACGGATTAACATTTAAGTTATATTTAAATATAATTAAAAATAAAAAAAAACAGATATCTGAAACTCCTGCCGAGCAGAAGTACAAAAGAATAATTTTAAAGTAATGAGCAAATATTTGATTTCTTCAAAATGTTACTTATATAGAAAATAAAGTAAAATAGCAACTGTGTAAAGAAATTTATGGTAGTGAAGAGTTTAAATATAAAATTAATCATATTTCTACTACAAGGAAATATCTAAAAGTCGATTGCATGAACCTAAAGCAAACGATAATAAAATAATAACAAAAAAATATTTAATTATTTTTTTCCCCATTAAAAATATGTACCTAACTCAATTTTATACATTTTGTTACCTACATTTTTTGAATTGTATCAAAAATGTATCGGTCACACGGTTAAATCTTCAATATGATGAATTATTCTCCGCTATTAATATATTTTTTTTATATTAAGTTGCGAAAAACTAAATAATAGTATCTTTAGACATTTTCTTTCCTTTGGCCTCTGACAGTTTGAACAATTAATAATAATTAATTTAATAATGCATATTAAATATATATAATACGCTTAGCGCGAATGTAATTTAATTTAATATGAAACTTCTCATGTATTTTTTACTTTGGCGAAAACCTATCATTAGTCAATTTTATACGCAATTTTATGTACCATTTGTTATATAAACCTTATATGGGTTTCCAAATAAACAATACATAAATAAGTATTAGTTCCCACACAAGAAATATACTCTACTGTTTACGAATTAAATAACTTTTATCTATAGTAAGGTAATCTACATATCGATGACAGTAATAGGTAGGTATGCTTAGATCATCAATCTACAGACAAAAAAATCAACTTTTTCGCATTTGTACGCAATTATAAAAATCCAACATATAGACAAACGGGGATAGTAGCATCTTATACGTATATGTATGTATGTATAGAAGCTAAAAAGAGTTATTTTGCCTATATCTCCCCTATATTTGTTTTAATTCGTAGTGGAACTATGGAAATTAAATAATCTCAACTGCTAATAAAATAATGATATCGACGAATTTCTCAATTTGGATATCGAAATGAGGCGTCAAGTACTTCATCAAACTGTCTGATTTAATAGTCTAAGAGTTTGTTTGATGCGTGTTGTATCTTTCTTACGAATTGCCTGATTCATCTTCGCTGAGATTGCGGTATTTTAATAGACTGTTAAGATTGCTGTTTAGAAACTGAGAGGCTGTGTTTTGAAAGACGCCAGCTGTCAAAGCTGTAAAAAATATAACCTCAAATTAACAAATTCAAACCGATATTAATTATTCTATATATTAATACGCGAAGGAAAAACTTTGTACCCCTTTTTAAGCGCATCGCGCGCACGGAGGAGTGTGACATTTGGCACAACTGTGCCAAATGTCACACTCCTCCGTGCTCCTCCTCAACTTTAACTAAAGTTTATACGGAGAAAGAATGCAAAACGCTAAAATGTATCTATAATATGTGTTACAAATACATTAAATTAAATAAAATAAACCGTTCATACTACGGACAGCTGATTGACAAAAGGAGTTTCGAGCTGTGAATTTTGTGTAATATTAAATGTTTCTTTTTTAATAGTCTGTCAATGGCAATTAATCAAGCAAAAATAATTAATTATGCCATATTATACTTCTATGAATGTGAAGTCTCATTTTTACATGAAGAAATTAAAACTCAGAAAGAATTATATCAAAAAATAAATACAAATAAACGCTGAGATAGTGTTTTTTTTCAACTGTTACTAATAATATTTTTTTAATTTAATAGGTATTGCAGCGAATTTAGGCAAACAACACTCGCTAATGACGCATTGGTCACACTTACAGCTGACATAATATATGCAATGATTAAAGATATAATCCCACCGTATGATACAAGTATAAGAACCTCAATAATGCCCAAACTAGCAGCAAAAATAATAAAAAAAAATACTTTTAAATAATTATGTGATACTTTTAAATAATTATGCACAATAGTCTGCATTTTATTACACTTTGTCAAGCTCTTAAATTAAGTGAATTACATAAAAAAAATACGCCACACGGTACATATTACTTTTTTCTCCGATTGGTATATTATTAACTTCAACTTCAACCACCCATCTACGTACTGGTATATTGTCCTTTGAATTAATCATACATACATTGTTATATGTATACATTTTTTTTTGGGCCTCAACTAAGGCAAATGTTCCTGTCCTAGAGTCTGAGGAGATGATGTTGATGGTGGTGGTTTAGATCGATCACTTAACATTCTTAATTACGAATCTTGGACATTTCAGTACCCTATATATTTGTAAGATTCATTATAAATAATTCGTTATCTGAATCAAAATAATCGAATCTGAATCGATTGTTTTATAACAAATAGCAGATCATTTAATTACTTTCGATTATTTAATTCCGCTAGATTGAAATAGCCTTCTAAACAATGCGTAAACAAAGAAGGTTTTAGTCATCTTCTAAAGTGTGACGTCATTGCTAGCAGAGTGTGTCGGTAGTCTGCCTTATAACTATTCATTATTTTGTGGTATTGCGCTCTAGTAACTTCAAAATTTAACAGCTTTGTTTTCAAATACACGTTGCCTTTTTTTTAAGATTATTGCAAGCCAAAGTGTTGAAAATTGTTTATGATTACACTGAAAAAAAATAAGGTATCGGCACAATAAAGTATTGTATTATTATTAAACTTATTTGGTTGCAAGTACCATAGTTTTTACTCGCCTGTACATAATATGTAGCTATCGCTACAATAATTTTTGCAAACTGCAATTTTCAATATCAGCTGTTCAGTCACGCCGCCATTTTGATTTGAATCACAGCAAAATAAAATGGTTGCTGCTACCAAATTTTGAGGTGACGTCATTTTATTTCGACAGCTGTTCACCCGCGACGCCATATTGTTTTGTAATCATAGCAAAATGATTTTGCTTGACTATTTTTTAACTATTTCTTTTGCTGCCATAGCAAGAAATAAGGTAAATCTGATCAAAAATTATTTAACATTAATCAGTCTGTGCGTACAACTATACGATTTGTTTACACTTATGATGTTATTTAGCATATATTCAAAATACGAGTAGGTATGCATAATCAAATAATTCAATTTAAATTTCGTGAGCGATTTTTCTCCATGACAGCTGCATTATTGTATCGTTTTGGTAATACAATGAGCTAGCATTTAATAAAAAATGTTGGTCCACACCTCGCTCATTGAAAACATCGCAGACATTTTGATAGATAAGTATCTCGAAAGAATTAAGATATATATTTTACATGTGTCTGGCATTACATGGTAATGCACGGGATACCATGGGGAGGGTTGCCTGCCTTCGAATTTTATCTTCAAATTTATACAAACAAACCATGATTTACTCATTTTCTTGAACATTCAGTTTATTAAATTGTATGCTAAAAAACGAGCATGTATTTTCGCTTTTTAAAGTATTTCTGACGGTTTGACATTCTGAGTTGTAGCACAATATAACACTGCCTTCCTTAGTACAGACCTCTAGTAAAGAAGGCAGGGCACAAAATGTAGCAGTGCTAATCGCTCCCGGTGCATTTGTAATATTCATTTATAACTGTGATTTCTACTACAACATTTCTATTTTTTTGTCAAATTAATTATGCACAATAAATAAATAAATATGTTTGTAGTTTAATCGTATATGTGTAAAACAAGCAATGTTTGTTAGTCTGATTATATCAAATCTTGCGAGCTGAATTAGAACCAATTCCTCCTATCCTAAGGAGTTGAAATTTGATATGGTTGTTCAGTTCTGATGACAATGCATTTTTATGGTAGGCATGACCTGATTCTACACCCAGAAATGGCTCCAGATGAAGGAACTCCTCAACAGAATTTTTGACGATAAAAAATCCTTCTCTCTCTCTCCACCACAATGCCAGCATATTGCTCTCCCTATCTTAGCCATAAAGGCAGGGTGTCGCAAGACTATTCCCGAAGTCTCAAAAGGGGTGTTATGAGAAAATATTAGATTAATAAATTTGGTCAAGGGGTTAATTTCGACTAACGCGCGGCGATCAACGAACTGACCTTCGCATAATTATATAAACAAGTATGTATAAAAACAAACGTTTCATCTGTGTCAAATTTTGAAACATTCTTATCGTCACTCCGACCTCTTTCCGCTGGCGCTCTTCTCTGTCTTGGGCGTGCTTTAAAATCATGCTGCCTCATCTAACGTTGGTTAATTATGAAAAACAGAATCTATGTATATTTAAAAATTTACTTGGATTTGCATCTTTATAGAATAAACTACGTTTCTATAGTTTTATTTTCTCAATTCTTGTATTCGGACAATAAGATATTTACGTCTAAACTTTTGATACAATGTATAGAAAATATGGACTTCTTGAGGCTCTTAACTTTTAAATAAAATAAAATCTAACTTATTTATTCCATAGAAGGCTAGAACGATACCTAGTACTATTTTTCTTCCACATCTACAAATAAGATGTACAGCGTTTATATGGTGGAACTTTGTGGTTCTAAAAGATCCCCGTTTCGCTCGCACAGTTGGCAACACTGCCAAAAGTCCGCCACGATCAGATTACTCCAATGCGTTAGGAATGCGTGTTGGTACAACACCACCACGCGCGCGCGCAGAGGCGTGCACACACACGAGGCCTCACACCCACACACCCACACACCGGCGCATCTTACGCATGCCATTATACTGCTTTTATTGTTTATGGTCAGAATGAACGCAGACTTCGAGTGGGTATTTTACACGTTGAGATTTTATCAGGTGTCGCGCGGGCTTTAGCGGATAACTTATTTGAGGTCTTCCGGCAAGGGGGGAGGGGGGGGGGAATGCATTACGAGTTTGGCACACGCAAATACCACACACAATATTGTTCCTGTATACCAATAGCACAATATTGGTCCTGTATACTAAAAGCACAATATTGTTCCTGTATACCAATAGCACAATATTCGTCCTGTATACTAAAAGCACAATATTGTTCCTGTATACCAATAGCACAATATTCGTCCTGTATACTAAAAGCACAATATTGTTCCTGTATACCAATAGCACAATATTCGTCCTGTATACTAAAAGCACAATATTGTTCCTGTATACCAATAGCACAATATTGTTCCTTTATACCAATAGCACAATATTGTTCCTGTATACTAAAAGCACAATATTGTTCCTGTATACCAATAGCACAATATTGTTCCTGTATACCAATAGCACAATATTGTTCCTGTATACTAATAGCACAATATCAATTATTATTATCAATATATTAATATTATTATATTAATATATCAATATATTGTGTGTATTATCAATATTGTGTATTGTGAACAATCGATGCTAAAACAACATTGAAAAACAATTTCGACAACAAAATGTGTATAATATTATTCAATATGCACTTATGACATAAAAATAAGTCACTATGTTCGGAACAGTTATGACAGTTTATAAATCCTTGTAATTTCCTGCTCCTATGCCTTCACCTTTACGATAAAATGTACGCTCTGTCCTCACCTTAAAAGCAAATGTGTACATTATTTGGGGGTAGTTTCGCACAAGCCCAACGAAGAATAGCAAAACAAACGATCCAATACGATTGCACGAGCTGGTGTGCACGGTCCGGGTCCACCCGGTGGAATACTACACGCCGATCGCCGTGAGTTGTGTCGTCTTGAGATCACTCCGCAACCGGGAAACCATCCCTCGCCCTGGTAAAGTAATCGCCAGGTTGAAAAAACACGAACATTATTGTGCGTACATAAATTAAAGGTGTGGAAGTGCGTTAGCCAAGCAAGGGCATCATCATCATCAAGGTCAGTGATTTTGTACTATTTGCTAATCCTCTGTTGAATTCCATCCGATGGCCTTCACTGTCAGATTTCTGTAGCCCGACTTGCCACCAATTATTAAAAGTATTCAAGGTTGGCCTCCCGCCAACTCAAGGTCCTTCGAGAAAAACGTCTGACTCGCCGTGAGATCCTGAACCCAGGCCCACTTACCTACATACTGTTTCACCTGATTTGTTCTTAGCATCTAAATAAAGTACGCATCATACCATACTTAATTTTATATTTTAGCTTCTACACATTTATATATATAAGAAAGAAGCTACTATCCCAGTCCTTTGACTGTCTGTCTATCTGTCCGTCTGTTACAACTTTCAATTCGAAAAGATGTGTAGATTGATCCTCTTGAAAAACAACCATAGCAGTTTAGATCACATCGAAAACTTGTCGAACATTAAAATTAAAATTAAAATTAACATTAAAATGAACTATTTTTTTAGTAGTTATGTTCGACAGACCGCTTAAATATCATATTCGAATTTCAAACATGTCATTTAAAATTAACACAAACTCATCTGTGCGCAAATAGAAACATGTCAATGAACCACATTATAGTTATTAAAAATTGGAATATTATGTGTATGTTGATTGTATATGTGTGTGTATTTAATGTGGTTACCCAGCGGAAATTCTACACAACACAGGTAGGGGACGTGAAGATCACAGGCGCGTGTAGTCTGGAGGGAAGATGCCGTTTATGACGCCTGTAGGGCCTAGCTGCAAGACGTCAGGTTCTGGTAAAATAATTCATTACTAATAAACAATACATAGAAGATATTAAATGATAGCTACAGGTGTCAGCTATTCTTGTATATTTTTATTAAGGAAATAACCTCTTATGATCTTTTATAAAGGTGTACAAAATATGACCCCAAAATCATATTGGATGAATTTTTCAATTATAAATAATGTTTTATCAAATTCAATATTTTTATTACTTATGTAAAAAAGGTATCTATCGGTAACAATATAAGGTTCAGTTTTACTTAAACCAAAATATTAAAATATCCATTAATAACTTAAGCAAATTGCTTTGCTAGGTTATCTACCAGTCATATTAGTCTATTTAATAAGGTGCCTTATGTTTCTCTCCTTATCCTGCCCTCCTAAGTAAAAAAGGATATTGTTAAAAAAATATTTAAAAATAATGTATGATTTTGAAAGACTTTGGTTTAATAGATAATTTTTTGATGACTTTGAGGTTCACAAACATAAAGAAAGCACAGAATTATTTAGATTATTATTTGTTGTAATTATATTTTAATAACGGAAAATCGCCTGACAACGTGAAACATATTGACAATATTGAATTTTATAATATTGCAAAATTCGTAGGTTTTGAAGACAAATTAAAAAATGAAATTATCTCATTAAGCAGTTATTTTCATACCTTTTCTTATTAAATCTAATCCCAATATCTCCGTCAGTCTACGTTAATTTGTGGTAGTCTTTTTTAACTCGTCATTCCGCGCGACGAATATTATAATGATCATATTACTAACTAAAATGAAAAAAAGAAAGAGAAAGGGAGAAAAGAAGAGTGAAGAGGAAACGACCAACACGAGACGGAAGATTATTTAGAGGAGCGACAATTCAACAAAGGCCCACACTGATAACTTCTCGACAGAACGCCGCCAACCTAACTTCTTATTTCGCAGTGTGATTTTAGTTAAACATATCCTGCGACCTGTGTATGAAATATTTGTAAATGATTACGGTTACTCTCCGTATGTTTATTTTATAAAATAAATAAATAAATAAATAAATATCCCCCAACTTGGAAATACTAAAGTATACAATATCGTCATTGTGATAGGTAAAAAAAACTAATGTTATCTCATGAGCCGTACTTGGATAAGCACGCGTGCTTGGGTGTAAAACTTCTGAAAAGACGTTGAATAAATTTATTATATTATATTTCAAAATTACCAAATTATTCCAAATGAATAATCAACAATTTTTGGCGATTCACTGCTCAATGTGACTTTTTTTTTGCCTTGCGTTGGATAATGCAACATACGATATTCGCAAAAAATAGTGCACATTGTAGACAAAATAATAGTGTAGTTCTTAACAAAGGCGCACTTTTAATGTTATTCTTATTTTAGAGATTAAAGAAAAGTTACTAAATTTAGACAATACATATTTTGACGACGCGGTAAAATATCACTTGTTTGACAACTGTTGATTAACACTTTAACGGCTAAGGACTTAAGGTTTAAATTACCATGACCAAAAACAGTGTGTTACGATGCCTTGAAAAATACGGTTCTCTGTTTCGATTGAATAATATTTGGTCATAGGATTAGTAGTGGGCGTTAACGCGATTTCAAAATAGCCTCATACTTAAACGGCTACAAAATAACTGCGTGATTTATAGCTGAACTCGTCACCGTGCTACAGTGTCACTTGTAACGAGATTTCCGTATCACTGGACAAGCGAAGGACTCCTTTGAACGCGACTCTGTAGCTATGGCTGTGAATACACGTGATTTTGTCACCGCTATGAGCCAGCTTCAGTAACGCAGCTATTCACTGCGGTAGATTAATATGGCCTCATAACGCGCAAGACTCCTTGCACGATAGTAAAGTTATGAATATTATGATTTGACCATAGACACGAAGAAGTTGACTGGGTCCGTCCCTGTGTCAGATTGATAGAGGTGATACGGTTAATTTTATTCATGGGCACGCCAAAGAAAGGACGCAGCGTTTAAGAGGCCACATGATGTCTCAATTTGATGCAGGAGATTAGAAGCGAGGGCTCCTCGTTTTAAGACCATCACTTATGCCAGCGGCCATAGCTCACCCTCCGAATCATAATCCGTATTTTATATATACTTGAAAGAAATATCTACAAACGTAATTTCAGTAGCGAAATAATACTACTGATACATAATTATTACAATTATTAGAAATATATATTTCATTATAAGTAATATATAGATAGAAGTATGCACTATTTATTGTATGCTTCGTATTTATGATATTTATCCTATGATCCTTCTTATTAGTTAGTACACTGAAAAAAATATGGTAATAGTAGTTAAAATATAATATTAGCAACCAAGTATGGTTGATATAGTGACAGCAATATTTTTTGATAAAGTTAAACATCGATTATTGCTAAACTTATTTGGTTGCAAGTATCATATTTATCAATGTAACTACCATTATTTTTGGTTAACTTTAACATAATATCTAGCTATCGCTACAATATTTTTTGCATATTTCACTATCAGCTGTTTAGTCACACCACCATTTTGATTTGGACCACAGCAAATTAAAATGGTAACAAGTAAAAACAACAAAATATTATGATTGCTGCTACCAAATTTTTTTAGATAACGTTTTATTTCGTCAGCTGTTCGCCCACGACGCCATATTGTTTTGTAATCATAGCAAAATGCTTTTGCTAACACATCTCTTACTGCCATAGCAAGAGATATGGTAAATCTAAACAAACAATATTTTAATAATAATCAGGCTGTACGTACAACTATACGATTTGCTTACACTTATGTTTGATTAGCAAATTTCTTGCTGTGCAAAATTTTTTAATTTTTTTTTGCACGCTGTTTCTGGCCGCTCTTAGAACAGGTTTTTTTAACCTAGTTAGAGTGGCCATGTTACTTTAAGTAATAATAAATGACTAGTATTTCATGTGTCTATAGTGTTATATTATTTATTGTTGTGGCTTCTTTTTGTGCTATTATGAATAAACAAATAAATAAACGTGGGATGAAACACGAATAATATTACACGATTCTTGAAGACAGATTTTTTATATTTCTTTATATAGGACACTAACACCCTATTAGGTCTCCGGGAATGGTTTCGGGATAATTTGTAAATAGGTTGTATTTAAAATCACTACTGTATTATTAAGTGGTAGATCTATACATGAAAAATGTATCGCAATTAAGAGAAACGAATATTATTCAAATTTAATAAATAAAAGTTCAAATGTTTGAGAACGTTACATATTTGTAGCGGTGGGGCAAGAGGGGGAGTTAGAGATGTGCGAGGAGTAAGGCATCATAACATATCATTCTTTAAAGAGTACTATTTAGGAGTGTGTTTGTAGAAGATGTGTGGATTGTTCTTCGCGTGGACGAGGATCACAATAAAGCTGTTTTTATTTCTTATACGTACTATTAGTATTTTATAGTTGTTCGGATCGAGGAACACACGGGACGAACGAAACGTTCCCGTCGCACTATCGGAGACGTTGCTCAGCTGGTAAAAAGGCTGAGATACGACCGCCATCATTCTCCGGAAACGTTCGAATAAATTCAAATTCAAACGTCGCTGGAACACAAGTCGAAAAAGGCGCGCGTTTCGGATTACATCGACGTCCCACGTGGGCAAGGCAGACTCATAACTACAACTTAGCCTCAGATCCATTTTCCTGCACACCTATTTCGGCATTCATGGAAACGTTTGCGGTTTGTTTTGGCCACAGCTCATTTGGGAATACTAATCATGTTTTTTTTTAATTCAATGTTTCTTGCACTTTACAAACATCTAATCAAATACAGGCTATTTCTTGCTATGGCTTGGTATTTAAAAAATATTTTAGTAAAAACATTTTGTTATGATTACAAAACAATATGGCGTCGTGGGTGAACACCTGACGAAATAAAAAGACGTCACCTCAAAATTTGGTAGCAGCAACCATTTTATTTTGCTGTGATTCAAATCAAAATGGCGGTGCGACTGAACAGCTGATCGCGAAATTGACAGTTAGCTGTTGTTAATTGTAGCAATACCTAGATATTATGTCAAGGCAACCAAAAATTGTGGTAGTTACATTGAGAAATATGTTAGAAAATGATTGTACTTGCAACCAGGTAAGTTTAATAATTATCGATGTGTAACTTTAACAACAAGTATTGCTGTCACTATAACAACCATTGCCATTACCATGTTTTTTTCCGGTGTAGCATTAGAGAATCCCCCAATATGCTATTCTCAAACGTTGTGTCGAAGAATAGCGTCTTGTTCTTCCTGCTTCTATATCCTTGAACTCGTTCCAATCATATACTAGCGTGGAAATACTAAATGCCTAATGTGAATTATAGCATGTTTGCTTTTTCGCGGACACGACAATTTATTTTTTTCCGCGATATTTCTGGGTTAGCTGATTAAAAGGTTGTACCTACTTAAAAATCCATAAATGTCATTTTTTAAGAATGTTATTTGTGTATTCCTTACAGGTTTTATGAGATAATGTTAATATTACTAACACATCCATGTTGTTATATTTTACAAAAGCATATAATTTACCTTATCAGCAGGGCCGGATTTAAGAATTTTCAGCCCCTAGGCACTATTCTTACAACACGCCCTTTAAAAAAATACCTACATACTATTCATTTATGAACGTTTTCTTACGAAAAAGTTGATAAAATGATTATTGCTTACCGTACCATATTTATGGTAATGAGTCTTTTGTTTAGATCATACAACATACCAGTTACCCTGGTCAGGCCAAAATATTTATAATAAGTGTTTTAATCATTATTTTTTAATATGATTTGTATTGTTGGTTAATGAAAACACAAACAGTCTTTTTTTATTATTTCTTATGGTAGATACATATTCAAATCGTTTATTAAAAAACTACCGCTCCTAGGCAGATGCGTTGCCTAGTTAGTACGGTAATTAATGCTTTCATTTTTACTATTTTTAGTAGTTTCGGCTTTTACACAACTATAACTTCTTCTATATATTTAATATATATTGTATTGATGTACCTATTCGTATGTTGAGCTATATTTAGAAGTTCTGACACGACGGGGCATAAAAATTAACGTCAGTAAGGCGCCATTCAGGCAGCATAGTAATGAAGGCAAAGATGACATTTGATACTCTCCCACGAGCCAAGGAAGGACAGAGACGGGGCGTTGCGGGCGTCTCGCTCGGACGCCCGGGTGGACGTGTTTTCTACAGGGTTGCCACTTTCCTAGATAGAGCGTTTTTGATAATATTTAGTAACGTTTTATTTTATGTAAATCTAAAAGAAATCCCTACTTTATGCTGGTTTTATAATTATAAAATTAACGAATATCGTATTAATAATACATAAAATTATTAAGCATTAGTATCACAATCGCGTTCTTGGGATGTGCCTGGAATACTTTCGAGTATGCACAATTCGGCTCTACAACATCAGACCGAATATTCTTAAGAGTTTAGAAAAGCGATCGTATACCATAGATATTACATACCAACTTCTAAATATTGGTAGACGTATAGTCGAAACAACTAAAGCTTTACTCCCAATTTCATTACGAAGACGAAATAATGAAAATATTTTCTATCTCTTTCTTTATGTGTTCTTTATGTATTCAGTTCAGGTTTAAGGCGCATCATATACCCAAATATTATTTAATCGAGACATCGGAACACACTATTTTTGATCATGCTAATGTCGATCTAAAATCCTTAGCCGTAAAAATATCGATGAACAGTTGCTGCAGCGTACTTGCGAGTAATGATTCACGGCCTCGTTGAAATATATCTAAATTTAATATAATTAAATTTTATATGTCTAAATTTAGTAACTTTTATTTACCTTTAAAATAAAAATTAAATTTAAAAATGGGGCTTTTTTAAGAATTACTTTTCTCTACAATACGCACTATTTTTCGGGTAAATCGAATGCTGCATTATCGAACGCGAAGCGAAAAATAAATTTAATACTTTTTTTTATTTAATTTATATTTCAAAATCGAAAATCGAGTTCATAAATCTGCCCCCAAAAAGTACAAGATAAGTCTTCGTACATAATGCTATGAAGCGTTCATCCAAATACTTAGTGGTGCACCACTTATAGGGTATGAGCATGTGCGGATTAGAATCCGCAACTTTGGTCTGAGACTACCACGATCTCGATCAAATACATTTAAATTATTAATAAATATAACAATATATCTTATATAGTATGTTAGAAGCAGAATCTATTAAAATATTATTATCTACTTGGATGATTAGGAAAGTACTCATGTATGTTAGTGATATTAATTTAATCTTGGTCTTATTACAATTGTGGCAGCCCTGTGCATGTCACGTTCCTCTTTTTACATATATTCCCTAATAACTCTATTATTTTCCTTAATCTCGGCGCGAGTATGCATTTCATATGACATTTGTATGGGACTCAATACCAGGGGACCGCAAATGTTTCGATATAAATTATTAACTTATAAAAAAGAAGTTCTCCTGGAATACTTACTCATCCCGACAGCTTGAAGAGGTTTAGGCTAGTGGTTAGGGTGACTGACTACTAACCAAGCGATCGCATGTTCGAATCAGCGCTCAGTAGTAATACCATTTTTAAGAATCTTCATTAGCACCATCTCTCACGACTCCAACACAAGCACATTAAGCTTAGTTGAGTAGAGCCCACGGTCACGGAAACTTAAAATAGGGCGGGCAGATTATTTTTTTTTAATTTAAGCATCCATGTAACATCCTGTACATAATTTTGTATTGTATCTAAAGATTTTATACACGAGACGATGCAAAGGCTAATGTGTGTGAAAACACGTGTATGGACTATTGTTTTTGAACACGAAATTATGACATCGCATTCTATGTACTTAAAAATTATATAAAACCATATAATTAAACAATAGGTAAACACTTAAACTTAAAAGAGAAAAATAATATTTTCATATTAAGGTTTAAAAAATAACTAACTTTAAAGCATTTACAAAAGAAAATGGTGCACTAATTGGTTGCAGTTTTTACTATTTGGATTGTCTACAAATTTTTTAAACATTGTTTTACCGTACCTATTACAATTATTTAGTTAGACGTTTTGCAGTCATCGCCAAAATATTAAGAATAATAACATAATATTAAAAATACATTTTTAAAAACAAGCTTTTATTTAAAAACCTTGTTTTTAAATAAAAACGCGAGCGCGAGCGTTTCAATTTCGAATTTTTAGCCCTATAACATTCGCAGGTGAAATCTGATGTACGCATCTTAACCGTGAGTCCCGGCATAGAATTATTATTAATAATTTTAATACAAAAATATTTTTGAGCTAGCTCCGTTTAATAAAGTCTTTGTTTAGGCGATGTGAGTTAAAATATTTTATTAGATTTTTTTTAAAATAAGCTTTTGTTAAGTGCTTGAATGCGTATACAAAATTTCGTGTCTGCTGTTAACCGTTGAGGAGTTTCTTCATCTGAAGCCATTCCTGGGTGTAGAATCAGGTCATCCTCACCAAATCTTCTAAAAACACTGTCTCGTTTCAAAAAATACATTAAGAAAAAATGCTTTTAAAGGTATCCTGAGAAATCTTAGTTTTACGATTTTGACATATGTAATTAATCTGGAATCTAATCGGTTTAAATATATCTTAAACTAAAATATGCACTTATTTGCTTTAACCTTAAACCTAATACTTTTTTAAACACTCTGTATCTATAAAACAAGCATTCACACCTATCTTTACTACTTTTTTGTATTCTTTCTTGTATTAGATTCAGTTCTATTAATATGTCAGTGACCTTTTCGAACAACCTGTATAATATTTATTTATTTGTCTTTATTTGGGAAATAAAACAGTTACGTAACCTAGAAATCATATACAATCAATAAAAACAGAGAAAACAATCGTACCCACTAACAAAGGGAAATTTCATGTTAAAGTTTGATTTTTGAACGCCACTAGGTTGACATTAAATATATCAATTCTGGATATTTTAAATTTAAAGTTGAACACATTCTATAAATGGGTTCGTTCTGCCAATAATTGATTCTACAGCGTAAAATACTAGTAAAAAATCTTAATATGCACGATAAGGTCCAACATAGCCACCATACTAGACCATCTACAAGTTCCAAAAATGACTACCACATTTGGGCAGAGATCTCTTAAGTACATAGGCCCCAAAATTCATTATATACTTTCTGAATCTCTTAAAATTAAAAACTCACACAAGTTGGCAAAAATATTAAATAAGTGGTTAATGAATGTTGGACGGCAAGCAATAGCTAATCTAGTGTAGTTAAATGAACTAAGCAATTGTAATATAAAACTATTTATAATATCACGCTTACTAGAGATACCTATGGTTATCTCTTTTACTGATAACATGTATAGTTATATATTCATTTATATGTTATATATATGGTACATTTACTTTTATATATTATAAATTATGTATATATATGGGTGTGTATTTATAATCGCTTATGTATTATGTAAATATAATATACCTTTTATTATGCAATTGTTTACAAATTTGCAATATTTATTCTTATAGTTTATTTACGCGTGTAAAAAGTCAAAAGTGCGCGTGTTTCAAAAGTTTTCCTTTCAGTTAATACCGAAATAATGTTAGTTAACAAAAATCGACGGTCACTGCCTTCTTTGGTACAGACGGCGTCTAGTTAGGAAGGCAGGGAACATCAGGGCAGTAGGTGCTGGTCGCTTTTTGGTTACATTAAATAGGTATTAAATTATTACCACTGTTCTGTAATGTATGTATTTTGGTGTATAAGAATAAATAATAATAATAATAATAGCATTCCTTGGTCCTATTATAATTTTAATAAATATTTTAAATGCGCTGTATAACAACATGGTTTAAAAACACATCCCCGTTTTACGGTCCAGGGGTGAAATACCTTTGGCAGTCTAATCGATAAAAGAATCTCGGCTAATATGTTGACATGCGATACGCAATAATGTATCGGACGCAAATGTCATACTCAAACAAACTACATTATAAAATGTTAATTAATTGATCGTTAGGTTTTATGGAACTGTCCGAAATTAGCACCATATTCAAATTAGGAGCCACTCGGCCGACCGATAAATATGGGATTTAGTTTGAAATAATGGGGATTCTAGCAACACGAGATTCTCAAGCGATACGGCGATTGGTCGTATATTATATAGCTAATA
Organism: Neomicropteryx cornuta; assembly: GCA_020383195.1. NCBI lineage: Eukaryota > Metazoa > Arthropoda > Insecta > Lepidoptera > Micropterigidae > Neomicropteryx > Neomicropteryx cornuta. The sequence continues at coordinate 11,134,082 of JAHKQU010000005.1, read as the reverse complement.
ACTAGTTTTACGGGAATATTAACCGATGGAACATCTTTCGGTGTCTTCTACTCAGCGATAGTGGCAATTTTCAATAGTTACATTCTCAAAGCCAAATAGTGTAGCATATATGGGGGCGATAATACCCAGCCTATTAAAATATGTAATAACCAGCCTATTTAACAATATGCCGCTTGCAGTTAGAAAACTTGAAACAAAATCGGTAATAAAACTTAAATTAAAAGAATTTAATGGAAAAAACATAGTAAACATTATTTAGGTTTAGTTAAATTAAGTTTATTTTGTTTGTAAATCACATGAGTTACGTTAACTGATTTTTAAGTATTTTGTATTCATGTTAAAATAAATTATTCTTAGTTACGATTAAAAAACCGGCAGATAAGACAATGTCTTAGCTGGATCTATACATTGTAATTGTATACAGGGTGTCCCAAGACCAATCGCACAAACTTTAGGGGGTGTTTAAGTTCCCTATTAAGAGTAAGAAATTATGTAACAAAATGCGAAAAATTTTCATCGCCAAATTTATTATTTTTGTAATAAAATTGGTGTAAATCGATCTTATCAATCGATAAATCAATATTATCTGTCGACCCATAGCATCCCTCTTACAACCCCAGAGAAGGGCAAGGAGTTACCCCTTCTTCTTAGACCGACCTCTGTTCGACCAGTGGCATCTGACAGCAATCATTTAGCTCCGCCCTAATAGGGCGTTTCGAACAACGCGGCAGGTCATTATCCTCGATCTTGACTGACCGCGGCCTAGTGACCCAGTGACGTAGTTATCCGAGGGAGGAGCCATTAAAAATAGCTGCTTTACATGATTTAGAATAGAAACTTTAACGTTGTATTTCTTTGAAAGTATTATGAATTTTGATATAGTTTCTTAACAAATAACACTAGAAATCGAAGGACCAATTCGCTGTTTTTTTTTTTAACGGGAATGCTCTTGGGACAACCTGTATATTGAATAATAAAAATTGCTTCTGGCAACATTGAAAATTGAATTGAATTGAAATCGATTCTTTAAATCTGAGATTGGTTTTAGTAAAAGTGAATTTTCTATTTAAGGCGGTTCTATTCATTTCATTTATTTATTAGTTTTTATAAAAAAACAATACATTTCATTTTACATCACCTTTATAGCGTAAACCTCTATTCTAAGGTGATGTAATCAGTTGTAGAAACATAGATCCTCAACTCACATTTCAAAAACTAAAAAGGACAAAAAAAATTACAATAAAAAAAAAAAATAACAAAATGTGCAACTGAAAATTTACCTAGAGGTCCACTGTGGACTTGGAATTCATTACAAACATGTGTAGATTATACTTTATATAACTAAACCATCTAACCCGGAAAAGGTACAGAGACAGTGCTAAATGTAACCAAGCCAGAACTGCGATGGCAGGGCCGCACCCTCGTCTTACAAAATACTATCAAAGGCAAACCTCCCATGTATTGATAACAGGCCACTGTAGAATAAACAGACACCTTACTACCCTGGGCATCACTGGTAGCCCATTGGGATCTGCAGAGGCCGCAACACGGATGAAGAGACTGCGGAATACGTAACCTGTCACTGCCCAGTCCTCACCTCAAAAAGAAGCACAATCTGGGGGGCTCCCAGACCTGCTATGGCCGAAATATGCAGCAAGGATCTGGCATATATCCTGCATGTATCGGAGACGGACTGGCTGCAGCAGGTTAGGTTTAACAATTAGTATTATCTAACACAATTTATTTTAATTTAATATATTGTTTTTCCTTTTAAACACTACTTAGAGTGTAAAAGGGAATACCAAAGGGTTAGGGTAACTTAGTCCTATATTTAATGTATATATTTGTGAAAATAATTATATTTTACTCAATTTTATATAAATATTGGTTATATTTCTGTGTAATGGAAATATAAAACGTAAATATATTTATTGTTTATTGATTTGCAGTATTTTTCTTACATAGCTTTAAGATGTTATTATAGCATCGATCAGATGACGGAAGTGATACATTAAGCAAACAAACCCAAACTGCTTCCCTAAGTACAGATTCGTCTAGTTAGGGAGGCTGGAAACATCTGTTCAATGTAACAGTCGCTTGTCGGTTTAATTAAGCTATTTAATAACACTTATGTTACTGTAATAATTAAGAGTTGCAATATTGTATTATTAATAAATACATAAATATCCTACTACCGAATTTAGAAAAAATGCAGCGCAAGCCGAGAAATCACAAACTATGCGGGTAGTTCTAGAATTGGTTTACTTTCTCTTCAACATTATAGCTATAAACCCATATGGCCTTATCAGAAGTCGCGAAGGATAAACCATACGAAAATGCGTGCGCGGTCACTTCAGCAGCGAATGAATTTTTGTAATCGTCCTTTGTTGCTTGATATATCAAGCAATTTGAATATTTTGATGATATTCCAATGGTATACCATTGGAATATCATCAAAAAATTCTCATTTTTGGTGATGCGTCACATTGGACACTTAACTTGTTCTTCTCGAGGACTGATCTAATTAATTGATTTTCGTTTCTGAAATATAAATAACGTCATACTTTTAAATGTTATTGTAATTTTAGAGATGATTAAAAGTTACTAAATTTAGACGTAATATATTTCGACGAGGCCCTAAATTATCGATCAACAGATTTAGGATTAAAATCGATATTAGCATGATCAAAACCAGTGTCATATATACAACGCTAGGTTTATTAATAATCACAGTAAAATACACTACGTTCATAAATCGCAAAAAAAAACGTAGATCCCTCCGCGTCCGTGAACAGTTGGAGAAGTTCTGAATCCAGCTTTATATTGACGACCATTTTAAAACCATTTATGCAAAGAACGACATTCTGAAGTGAGATATTTATGGATTCCGAGCCAAATGTCGTAATTCCGCTGACAAGATCGCCTATTTTAGTTCGTTTATTTACTTAACACACGTAATCAATGTTTTAAAACTTAATATAGTACCTACTATAAAAAAAAATCGTGCGAACAAAATGCTACAAAAACGCGAATTTTACGGGTTTCAAAGATATAAGTAATCTAGTTTATTAACATTAAAGATAGTTTATTATTCTAGAGGTTTTGTTTAAACATCATGCAAAAAATATTAAAAAAAAAAACAAAACCATCATGTTTTTGATATTGCATTTATCGAAGTCAGCCGCTTATGAAACCAGAAACATCACAAATGATAAAAATATAGTTTTATGATGAGAATATGAGCAGAGGAAAAACGTACCCAAGCGATTTGAGATATATGATATAGCAATTTAGAAATAAAAACAAAATTTGCCTAAAATTGGAGATTTTTGTTTTGGTTTTTAGATATGAAAATGATAATTCATGCGTTGTTTTTTAAATTTTCAGAAAATATATGTTTTTGTGTTACCATTTAAAAAAAAATGGAGTTAAAAAACTAGTTTTTTTTTTAAAGAATGGTAGCTCGCTTTTTGTGTTATAAGTGCCGTTATGCCTGTCATAGAGTTTACGCCTTTCCGTTCACCGTACAAGGCTTTCTTTTCGCAGAATTGGTGTCAAATGGTGTCTTTCGCTCAAGTATGTAGTCACCCTAAGTGATCGGGTAAGAGAAGACCAGCTGGTATCAACATTTAGAATTTTATCGAAATGCACACCACTGCGTTTCAATTTCGTAACATTGACGACATGTTAAGATGATCTTTCTAAAATGTTGTCGAGATGCAGCTTTGTAAAGGTCCACTCGATAAATTATGTATATTTTTAGTAAAATAGCCACCATTTTATATTATTTTGACAAATACAACATTATTATTACTGGAGCCAACTTAATTAAAAAATTAAAACGGATTTCCAACATTTATTTATCGCATAGGACAATTTGAAGTTACCATAAACTTGGATTTAACAATCAAAGATTACCTATTTCTGAGTAGATTTATATACAAATTTCTTATATTTCAACTAATACCGGTAGGTATTTAAATAACATAAAATAAAATAAATAATAAAAAAAAGTGTAACGATAGTTTGGTCGAATGGAGGATTAATAATATTTATTGTATAGAAAGTTTACAAATAGATGTTTTTTCACAAAAGTCTACCTAACTAACCAGCGTCCGTAGTCTTACGATCACCTGAAAACAGAATAGTAACTGTATTTAGTTGATATAATATATGTTTTATCATTACACATTACACACTCTTACATTCCACACCCTATAATATTCACAGATTATAACACTCATACAATGTTATCACTATAAATTAGACCCTAGTTCGTTCTGTTAAAAGTATCTGTTAAATTGGAGATGCCTGTAGTCGGCGTAAGTTGTTATTTATCTATTTCTATATAACTGTATAGCTGTAAGCATTTTTCATACAAATAAATAAATAAATTAATGGTGTATTCCTATATATAAACGTACTTTTACTCATGTTGTATAGGCGCATTTGATAGAATTTGTACAAAATCAAATAATCGGTAAATATGAAATTAGCAGTAAATATGTAGTTATTATTTATATTTATTTATAAATTATTATTATATTGTATTATTATGCAAGTTAAGACAGATATAAAGATATTGCTTTATTTATGCACCTAACTTGACAGCCACAAAGAAATATGTTTGTTTTGAGTTGAGATAAACGCTTTGGAGTTTTCAATGCATAATTGATAAAAAATCGTTATTATTAATCATAAATTATTTCATAGTCAGTGTGATTGCTATGTGATTTTCACTTACCGCAACTATGGCGTCAACAAAAAGATTAAAATCCCTCTGAGCGAATATATTATTTCGGTCGCAGATAATGTATCTTTTATTAGAAGAACACACAAAAAAAAGATTGCGTATATTTAATTTGAAACGTCATATTTTACCGTGTTTCATCACAATGGCGTCGGGGAGGCCCGTCGAAAAATGGTCGCTAGAAAAGACATTTTGGTTTCGGTATGAAAGACGGTTCCCCAACCGCCCGCGGTTTGATTCCCGGTAAAAGAAAACATTGAACATAGCATGAATGTGTTTTTTTTTGGGGTCCGTATCAAAATTATAGAAAAAAACAGTGTGTGTGTGTGTGCGATACACCACTCGCGTTAGAAGTAGAATTTGATCAAATTCTTTATCAATCGCACAATAATGTATTAATCTAAATTTCGAAGTTAGCCCTCCGTCTGGCATTCCTTCAACCTATAGGGTGAAGTTTTTCTCATGCATGTCCTTTTATGGGGTCATTCTATAGGTCAATTTGATCAACTTTTAATCTACAAGTGTCAAAAGAAGTAAGTAGAAATAAAATCCTATTAGCGTTAAAACGTATGAACTTGACCTTCACGCGGCGTTTGGATAGCGAGCGAACCAAACGTTTCCTGGCATATTATTTATTTGTATGTCAACACTAAGAAAACTTGTAAAGCAAAACTGGATGTGCACGAGAAAATGTTCATCCTGTATATATATTTTTTCTGTTTTTTATTATACATTACCTATATATTGATAAAATTTCGATTTAAAAAATTAAAGCGTAATACATAACTGTGAAAATGTGATAATTGCTATGGTCATATACAATTATTTTGGGCCCTACTCAACTAGGCTAAATGTGCCTGTGCACATTGATCAGGGGTGATGGTGGCAATGAGGCGTTAAAAATGGTATGACATGAGCGGATTCGTTTTTAAATGTTTTATTTAGACAAAGTTTATTAATTATATCTTATTGTCCTTATTACCCATAGGAATCGCTGTTTAGATTTATGTAGAATTATCTTTTATTATATTCATATGTAAATGTAAAACTATGTAAATCTGCAGATTTAATTAAAATTAAATATATATATTTTTTTTAAATATACCTATCTCCAGCAGATTGGTAATCGTGGGGTCCCGTTTTGTACCTCTCCTTCCTAACATATTAATACCTAAAACAGGTTATATTTATAAATACTGCTGTCGTTTCAGGAGGAAATCTACAACCAAAGATTTATTATTAAAAATGTTTTTCAACAAATTAATCATTAAAAAATTCGAGTGGCCCGAAATTAAAAGTTAATCCCTTACTCTAACGTGGATAAGACAAAATACACACCTCAATGGCATTAGGTTCTAGTGGACCACCTAAGATATACCCTAAAATTATTATCCAGGAACGAACACATCAAACTCTTTCAGACACTACCATTGACTGTTATAAGAAGCAAGCTTAAATTTGAAATTACGCTCGCAGGAATCATCCAAAAAACGTATATATTTAAGTCTATAATAAACCTCCTAAAACTAAAAATATTTAAAAATATTTATTTTGCACTTGGTCCAATCACTTATAACTTACGGTATTTTAAGTTGGGGTTGAACATCAATGAGCATTTTAAATTCTATCACGATTGCTCGAAAGAATGTTATCAAAGTAGGCATCGAAAACCATTGAGATTTAATTCTAACGAGTTATTTAATGAACTGAATATAATTTCACTTAGTCAGCTCTTCATAAAAGCATCGATTTTATATTACGACAAATGCAAAACAAATACTGAAGAAGTAACGATGAAAGAATGACTAGATCCTCCAAAAAGGATATGTCCAGTGTACCTAATATGAAGACTACTTTTGATTAAAATTATTTTAGATTTTAAGCACCAAAATTGTATAATTTAATAATCAAGAAAATAAATCATCCTAAACATATAAAAAAATAGGTCTGGTATAATAACTAAATGGCTACATGAATAAAAGAGTTAAAAAATCTGAATTGATATTTTAAAAAGATATAGATAATGTAAGAAGTGTTCTTGTATGCAATAATTGAGTGTGTCTATTGTATTTAAATAATAAAACACGTGTATATATGTAGTATTTATGGTTATTTATTTATAAAATATATTTATAGGTAGTTTATTATGATTTAATGATGAAATATAAATATTATGAAATCCCGTAGCTTCTACAAATGTTTGACGTCTCCTTGGCTTGGCTTGTGCTATTAAGGTAATGCACAAAACTTTAGTTTTGTGCATTACCTTTAATGGTTTACCATTGCACCTGATTAGAAGTTACAATAATGTACGTACAAACAATGTATTTATTATATAAATACTATTTTGCTGTTATATGATTATTGACATTCTTAGTTGTAGCACAATATAACACTGCCTTCCTTAGTACAGACATAGTCTAGTAAAGAAGGCAGGGCACAAAATGTAGCAGCGCTAATCGCTCCCGGTGCATTTATAATATTCATTTGTAACTATGATTTCTACTACTACAATTCTATTTCTTTGTCAAATTAATTATGTACAATAAATAAATAAAATAAATAAAAATATAAGAGTGCATGTAAATGACGATATAATAAATACCTAAATATTTTTTTCATGCATTCGGTTTGTTTGCAGATATAAATCAACCCCTGTATAGAAAGATAGTAGTGATTTTTAATACACTCTGTATGTGCCTTTGTTTAAGACTATGACGACTTTGTATTTAAAGGCATACGATTTTTCTTGTTTTATTTGAAAGTGATCATCGCAAGCTATTAATTACTTAAGATTTCATAACTCTGATGTAATCTTAGCTTAAATTTCTAAAATACTCCGACTAGTATCGAAATTCGAAACATGTCGATGCTTAGAGCAGGTGTCAAGGAATATATATTACGCTGACGACGACGTTAGAATTCCTCAAGCAAATTTCCGAGAAGGACCGTTAGTGTTATCGATCCAAAGATAGCATTAAGAGCTTATCGATAAAACGTTACAACCGTTTTTACATCTCTATTTTTCACAGTTAAGTCGTTAACCCTTCAATGCATTGACTATTCTTATAAGAAATGTTTTCGCTTGTCTTTCTCATACTACGACCTGTCATACCTAGTTTATATAAAATACAAACAGTTACATAAAAAAAAAACATATCCAGGCGGTATACAATAATACCAACTTACAAGTATAAAATAAAACCAATTAATTATTTCCACCGAGTGAGTATAAAATTAGTGGAGGAAGAGGAAGGGGAAATTTCATGTTATCGTTTGGTTTTTGATAAGATTTTTGAACGCCACTAGGTTAACACTAATAAATCAATTTCTGCATTGTTTAAATTTAGGATTGTTTAATCCTAAATTTAAACAATGCAGAATGTGTTTACATTCTATCATTTTGCCCATAATTGGTTCTACGACGTGGGATGTCTAGCAAATCATTTTGTCACCCTGAGACGCATAAGCTCAAGTAGATAGCTGCGTTTTATAGTTTTAAATATTTTTTATCAGAATCTACCCGAAATATTTATTTGCTTTTCGTGTAAGAACGAGGTATAGTCTTTGTAATATAATTAATTATTGTATGTGCCGTTGAAATGCAATAATATTAAGTCGGTATCAAAATAATCAGCAATATTTAACAAGTTCTAAAACTTTCTGCATTCAGCTATAGGTCAGTATTGAACATCAGTAGTTATAATGAACTTTAGAAAAATTGGAAACATACTATTTTCTTTTTGTGATGTACCTATATTTTTCAGGTATATAATATAAGTGTCTATACTAGGTATAAATATGAACTAGGTATAACAACTGTAGGTAGTCGTCAATGAATTTGTATATTTTATTATGCAATCTGTTCGAGCTAATTGAATATTGACATTCCTATGCATTGAATTGCTCTTGGAAATAAACTTTTATTTACTTTACTTCACTTCATACATAGAAAAGAATAGGCCAATACGGGTAATTCATACCCATGAATGGCGCTAGAGGGTTGGCGTCCACATAGTTACTTGTATTGTTGATAGATGTCAAAGCAATTTGTTGCTAATTAATTGGTCGCGACTAATGTTTATACGAAACTTATATCGTATTCAAATTGCCTACTATTTTTCATTTGGATTTCGACTAGGAATGCCTGTATATCGCTAATTGCAATTTTCTTTCGTTATTAGCAGAACGAAGATATTTGTCAAGTTTAAAAAGCGAAAAAAAATTAGGTATTAAGGCAAATAACAACATCGGAACTAAAAAAAAATGTGTATTTGCACACATGCTTACAGAAGTGAAATTTATTCACGCAAAATTTAAACACACACAACTGAAAAAAGTAAGTATTTGTACGCGGAAGCGAAAATGCCCCCTATGCAGGGCTGCGGTAGAATTAAGCATTTATGGCCCCCTACAGACGGCACAATATGTCGGAAACACGGAATTTGTGGATTTAGTTAAAATAATCAACATCTTTTATTAAACACACACCCTACACTCAACCTCACTTCTCACCCACCCACACCTAGTTCGCTATTAATGTTTTATTTATTTTATATATGTATATATATTTTATATATATTGTGTGTGTGAGAGAGAGAAAGCTTGTCCATCTGGATGTGTGATACAGATAAATATGTAAGTATGTATTATATTTCTAACAAGATATAGCTATATATTAAAAAATATATAATATAATACATATATTCGCCTTAAATAACGTAATTTTGCCATTTTGTCTGTCGACACTGATCTGTTTTCGAGATATGTAACGATTTTTTTTACCAAAATGGTCGTCACTCGGATAAACTGACAAATTGTTACATAGTAAATATCTAATTAGTTAGTGGTTCCAACGATATAGCTAATGAACCAATTAATTGCCAGGTAGATCGAGCTGACAGATTGCCGTAACGGAGCGATACCCTGTATTAATTGACAGGCTTTTTGATTTTTGAGAAAATCCCTCATTTGCAGATCATAATCTCAGTGAAAAAATATTCGTATCACGCCTTAATTGTTAAATTAAACATAGCTAGGGAAATCTGAAACTCGGGATAGCCATCGATAATATGGTTAGTATGGTTTACAAGATAATATGGTTACCTCAATGTTGTTAGTTATACACTATCAAGTGATAAAACTATAACAATTTATAGATCATTCCAGTATAAAACTTATTTATGTTACAATATCAAATATATACAACGCATTGGAAGAAATGTGGTTAGACTAAATTTATATTTAAGAGATTTCCAAATAATTTGATCAATTAAAGTCAGAACATAGCGTGTCTTAACGGCATATTTTGTAATACGGATATTATAGAATTTCAATTATACTAAAATGCCTACCATAGTTAATAGCAAATTATAGAGAATTACTCAAACTGTGACTTAGAGCTTGCTTCAAGGTAATCTAAACTCTAATTCAACAACTGATTCAAAATGAAAACGTTGCATGTTAAACATTAATTTATCTATTCATACATCACTCACACACACAACCACACACCTTCATTGACACTTTCCTACCATACACATCACATATACAGTTCTAAAATATAGTTAAGGTCAACAAAGTTTTATTGTTAACTCTTTGGAAAAATGTATATGCTACTAAATATTAATATGCTTGGAGTGTGTTGGCGGAAAACGAAGGTGTAATTTAAAGGAAGGAATGTTAAGTACCTAAACTTACCTTAAGTTGAGGAGCGTCATTAGCAGAGGATACAATGCGCGCTCCTTCGAATTAAAGTTATATCAAAAACAGGGACATTTGCATGTTTATTGCAACTTTACATGTCGATTCTGACAGATGGCATTCAAAATGGCGGCCGAGTGACTGCGACTGCGCATGAAACACCGATTAGTGCCAACGCTGAGAATAATAATTGTAAACTGCAGTCAGAAACCATTTTTAGAAGCAATAGTAATGCATTCTGATTTGATAGATGATTACTGAGGCTTGGGCTAGTTAGGCATGCATGCATTTCTATGTAGGTATTTAATATGTTCCTAATCCTTTCGAGCAAAAATCAGCTGATATTGTCTCAGTTTTTCACTTCGAATATTTGATTTAAATCTGCATTAAACATTAAAATAAAGGTCACACTTGTCAATTTATAGGACAATTGGGAACGTATTTTTTATAATGTTGAGGTCTCTAAAAACAATAATAAACTATAATTAAATAGATTGCTTCATAACCAACGTTTTATTTTTTTTTATGTTGTCAAAAATTATGTCATTATGACTAATAAAGGGAAATCAAATTATATTTTTACCCGCCTTGTTTATTTTGGAAATAAAACAATTATGTAAAAAAGAGATGATACATTTAAATTTAAATCATTTAAATTTAAGGTTAAACACATTCTATAAATGGGTTCATTCTGCCCATAATTGGTTCTACGACGTGGGATGTCTAGCAAATCGTTTGATCTTGTCACACGTGAAGGTACCCTGAGACGCATTAGTTCAAGCAGAGAGACCTGAGATTATTTTGTATGCATCATATATATACAGCATCAGCTTTTGCCTTTCTTTCAGCTAAGGATTCAACTTGCAAAGTGCGTAGAGGACTTACCATCCATGTGTCGCGTACTTAGGATTCTAAATTTGGGAGCCATATTTTACGACACTACGCACATATGAAAAAAACAAGGTCTTTAGAGCGACACCCGTTTAACAGATTCGAAAAATTAATAACAATCGTAAAATCCTAAAAGTCATTAATCCTAAAATTATTAATCCTAGCCAATAAAGTAATTAATCCTAAAAGTTAAAACGCTTTTGCAGTAACATATTCAACGTGCTTATCAATACAGCATCATATAAACTCATAGGTATCGATAAACGCAGCAAATGATATTAGCAAGATATTCTCACATAATTTTTTAGTCACTACTAGCAGTGAGCATTAACGCCATCACCGTGCTACATTGTCATGGTGTCACTTGTAACGAGCTTTCCTTGTCACTGAACAAGCCTTCGTTTCGCTTCGAAGTCGCTTACAACTTCGTTGAACACGACTCTGTAGCGTTCAACGAAGTCGAGAATCGAATGCTCGGGCGTGTTCGCTTGGTGTCACTTGTAACGAGCTTTCCTTGTCACTGAACAAGCCTTCGTTTCGCTTCGAAGTCGCTTACAACTTCGTTGAACACGACTCTGTAGCGTTCAACGAAGTCGAGAATCGAATGCTCGGGCGTGTTCGCTTGGTGTCACTTGTAACGAGCTTTCCTTGTCACTGAACAAGCCTTCGTTTCGCTTCGAAGTCGCTTACAACTTCGTTGAACACGACTCTGTAGCGTTCAACGAAGTCGAGAATCGAATGCTCGGGCGTGTTCGCTTGGTGTCACTTGTAACGAGCTTTTCGTGTCACTGAACAAGCCTTCGCTTTTCCTTCGCGGCTGTTCGTTAACCTATAATAGAATAATAGAGTGAATTCAACGGTGTCGCCTTATAACGTCCACGAGTACCATGCGTAAAGAAATTTCACTTCGATAAATACACAAACAACCTATGACTTCTTTAAATTAATAGAACGCACAAGGTGACGGTTTCTTAGTTCAATAATTCTTTCACAAGCTTTTGACTCCATTAACTGACAAAAGCATTGCAAGATTTGATAGCTGAGCGACGCGTTTGCGGAGAGGAATGACGAAAAAGTAACACAGCTGCTGTGCTCGAAGCGATGAGAGTAAATCTATAAAATGAATGATTGCGCCCAGCTTCCGTCTGATATTTGGGTGCATTCGACTCGATACAAGATTTATCTTTGTTGTCAGTGTAAGCCGAGAATGCTTTGCATTTCACGTGAAATGTTAATACCTAATAATGGTGGTCTCTTTCACTCATCAGCCCGGCTGCCTCATTACAGCGGGCCTCGTTCCGGGAATGATATAATTGTGGACATTAAAATGGCCTTTTTGGTCATAAAGGATGAAATTGGCCTCTAATTAAGGTAATAAGCCCAAATGGTCTGGCTTTCATGCTCTACTCCCGTTAAACCAGGATGGCTTCAGGGCTACCTTTAGAAAAAGACCTCTCGAAGACAGAGGAAAAAAATATACGTTTTTTATTTTGTATAATAAATTAGGTACCCACCTAATATGTTTATTATAAAACTAGCTATACTCAACTAGGCCTAACTGATTATTGCTAAATAATTATTAGTTATATTTACTATATTTCATGCTATGGTTCCATCTCGTTGGACGTGTACACACAAATTGTTTTATGTACCACGGTGCAATACCAACTTCGGCAAAATTCCATTATTTATCGTCCTATTTAATACTTCAGTTGATTTTTTATCGATGTAATATTTACATAAAACAAAAAAGAATAATGTAACACCGTTTAATGCGTATAAAAAATAATGTCTTAAAGAATACCGCCTAAAAATAATATTTCAAACTTTTTATAACATCATACTGTTAAGCATCATACAACATCATCACAAATACTGTTTTTTTTTAATTTGTACCTTCATAAATTATGTCATTTTAATATAAAATACCAGATGTAGATAACAGTAACAGAAACAGGTTATATACAAAATAAAACAAGTAATACAAGCGAAATCTAAACTACCAGAAGTAGATTAATAATTGTGTAGAGGATATAAAGAACTAATGATGTTATAGTTATGTTAATACAGAAGATATGTATCTAAATTAACTAGATTTCTTTTAGCTTTCGACCTAGATGGACGGCGCCGAGTACTATAGGCCAACCATTTGGCTTTCGACAGTTGATAACGAAAAAAAAAATATGCCAAATTTATACAATAACGTCGTTTATTGGGAATATTGAGATTCCCCGCGATATTATGATCCATGATGATGATGATGATCATGATATTGTGATCCAGCACGATTTTCATTCGTACTGAGCTCGAAGAGCATTTTGCCTCCAACCCTGGGGCGTGTGGGCAATAAAAATTGTCTCGAATCAGAGATGGCTCTCGGCTCGTCTCGTTAGGGTTATCAGCATCTCGCACTCGGCATCCGATCTTCCCCCCGACGTTCTTAGAACAAGTGCGTATGTGCAAGATCTCACCTCTTCTGATGTATGGACCGAAAAAATATGATATAATATTTTTCACGTGAACAACGCTTAGAAGTAGGTTCACATACAGAAATCTTTACGTAACGTTCGCACGGGTATACAAAACTACCACAGCGAACGGTTACCATTTTGGGAAATCCATCCGTGGAAATCAGTTCTGCTCGGACCTCTGATCAGTTACGGCGCTAGCTTTGTTCTCAAATAGTAGATCCTAATTATAGCTCCGATTTAACTACACTCACTAAAATATTTCAACCATTTTTAGTGAGTGAAAAATTTGCATAATCTGTAGTCGTCGCAATTTAGAATATCCATCTTAATTCTGGTCACCGCGCTACAGAGATTATTGCATCGATCGTATTGAGCGTATTCAGAATTTAATTCTTTAAATTGGAATTTCATGGATTATTTGAAATTTCCTGACTATGCTCAATGCTCCAAATTTTACGGACTCCCAGAGTCTTGAGCTCAGAAGATCGCGAAGTGTGAGACATTCCATCTGTCACGAACTATGCACAGAATTCATATATACATCGAGCGTGTAAGATTTACACCATTGGTATATATTCAACACTACCTTTCAGGCATTCTAGAGAACCCAAAATCGATAAATGTCGTGTTAACTTATTAGCTGAATAAAATTCAGTTTTTTATAATATATTAAGTTCAATAAATGTTTTCACATAATTCAAAATTACATAATGAAGCAATTATCGTTGCGGTCACAATGACAAATGTGATAACCTCACAAAGTGAACATCTTCGAAGGTAACTTACCGTTTGAAAATTGAATTCCACAGAATACAAAAACGTTCCATACAAAATGTATGAGAAAATGAATTTTCTTTATACAAAGTTTTTTCCTGAATTGAATGTTTTAATAGTTATTCTGCTTTTCGGAGCGGAGGAAAATCCAACAAATAAAGATGATAAAAATCGGTCCAGCCGTTCTTGAGTTATAAATGGTGTAACTAACCCGACTTTGTTTTATATATACGTATAGAATCTATATATATCTGATACACTCGTATATGCAATATATATATATATATATATTATTTTCAAAGAGCTATGGTGTATTTCGTATTCTGGTAATTATGTAAATTCCCCAACCCCTCCCACTTCCTAATTCCAAATATTTTTCTGTCTAAAACCAGCAAATCATTTTAAACATGATTTGTTTAAAATCAATCAATATTAATCATGGTTTCCGAAAAAAACGTTTGGTCGTTTCGCCGCGAGCGAACCAAACGCCGCGTAAAGGTCAAGATCGCGCGGCGGCCGCCGCGGTTGAAAGGTGTTAACTATGAGTTTAAATGCCAAAAGGTTTTTTTTTCTGTTGTTTTTTACTTAATTTTTTTGATACATTGAAAAACTTGTGGAATAAAAGTTGAGCGGTTTGAAGTGTAGAAGGATGTGCATGAGAAAATGTTCACTCTGTAATGCCAACGCAATCCAATTTCAATCCAATATAGCAATTCAACTAAGAGGAGAATGTGTTCGATTCATCTAACCAGATGAATCTGTGAATCAGATAGTATCCTTTTAAGGGGCGATTTTGGACATCAAATTGAAGAACTTTTGTTCAACGACCAAAGCAAAAAAAAACTGGTCTAAAATGACAAAACGAAAGAGTCCTAAAAACGTTTTAAAGTACGGTCACCTAACAAAATACCAGACCGCGCGGCGTCACGACGTCGCGACCCAGTAACCGTACCTACAGATGCATTGACGATAGTGAACGACGGGTAGTAGATGGGTCAGGAGCACAACAATATGCGCAAAAAGAAAACTCAATAGAGTATTCATATTTTTATATTGTTTTTTTTTTGTTACCTATATGAAAACTTGTTGATCAAAAGTTGTTCTGATTACAAATAGTGTTACAAACCATGCTGCTTTGACAATTGTAATTAGGAATGACGACTACTAACCCTTGCAATATCAACATTTTGGCTTAAGAAACCTTCCAATTGGGGGGGGGGGATTGAAAACTGCAAATTTTGACCAATATTTTTATAATTCTTAACAGTAGACCTTAGAAAAATCGTCGGCCTTAAAACGTCGTGATCTTATAAGGTTTAAGTTATTTTCTTATTGAGATACGAAACCATAAAACAAAGCTATTATAGAAAAATCGACCTTAGAACAGGTATATTTATTTATTTATTTCATAGATATACAAACAGCGATATATTAATCATATTCACGTTGCATTTATGTATACAAAAAAATCCTTTATATATCATGTATTCATAACTTTGTAGAGCGCTGCATTATATATCTTAGTTTAATGTTTAAAATGATAAATTAATAAATATTCAATATACGCACAAAGAAGAAAAACTGTTTTTTTTCGTCCACCCAGCACATTTGAGAGATAATAACATAATGTGACTGTCGAGTGGCTTTTATTACCACAAAGTTAACCTCGTCAAGAGGATCTCTCTCGCGCGACGCCAGATGGACGCACGCGTCACATTGAGATGAGGTTACGGAAGAATGAGGAAACTGCGAAATATACGGAAATATATTTTACTTTTTTTTTATTTTCTTTTTCAACTAAGTTAAATTTGCTAGCGCTAGATTAAATGAAGATGGTGGCTATAAAGCGTTGATAAAAAACTAACTAAAACTGATCTTAAAATAAGTCCTCAACCACCAAACTAAGAAGTAATACAATAAAATTCTTAGTGTTGGATCTGTTTTATTATTATTTTACTACAAATAAGAAGTTGATTGTAATATTTTTAAATTACATTTATTATAAAGTGTGTCTTTAATATATATTTTTAGTTAAGTATCAAAATCGTATAAATATTAATCAATTTGTTATAACAACATTTTGAACGGAAAACTTGGTATTTATTTATTTTCACTACCTCACTCTAAACGTAACTCAACTTAAAATGTTAAACCCTTGAGAAATTATCCCATGCAAAATAAATTATTAAAGCTTGTAACATTGAAAATTAATATAAACAAATTGATATATTTTTTTGTTATCTAAAACAAGCTTTTATTTAAATGCTTGAATGCGTTTACAAAATTTCGTTTCTGTGCTGTTGGCCGTTGAGGAGTTCCTTCGTTTGGAGCCATTCCTGGGTGTGGAATCAGGTCATCCTCACCATAAAAATGCATTGTCATTGGAACTAACCCAACATGTCAAATTTCAACTCCGTAGAATAAGAGGAAGTGGTTCTAATTCAGCTTGCAAGATTTGACCTAAGCCGACCTACAAACATTGCAAGCTAAATTGTAAAATAAATACACCTCAATGGTATACCTACGATAGGCGCTGGAATTAGTAGAAATATCTCTAAAATAATAATAAATCTGTAATAATTATTTGTACAAACTTAATTTCCAGTTTTGTTTTTTCGTTTAATAATATCGCATCTCTCATTCAATTCATATACCTATTACCTACTGTTTAAATCATTAATTATCATTTATTTATTGGCTTTTAAAGTACACATACATATTTTCAAAACTCTACCGAACTGGGCAACGTTCTTACTAAGGTAGGCTTTATTTGCTGTAGACAATTAAATGATTCAGGTCGAAGAAGGAACAATGTCTTTGTTTTAAAATTCACTTAAAATATTTAAAAAAAATGTTATAGTATATTAATATAATATAAGATGGCAATAATACACCCACACTCATAAATAGATATAATATAGAGTGTTTTTTTACAGGCGTGGTTTTTAATCTGGCACTACTTTTTTCGTAGTTGGTGTTTTTGACAGCTGTTACTTGATTTATGCTCAGTTTGGTTTGCCATTTCATAATGAATAGACTTACTCCTGAACAACGTGGCGTGGCCTCCAAGATCGTGCGATTTAACACCGCTGGACTATTTTTTGTGGGGTTATGTGAAGTCGCTTGTCTACGCAGATAAGCCGGACACGATTAACGCATTGGAAGAGAATATTCGGCGCGTTATTGCTGACATACGGCCCAACTTGCTGCAAAAAGTGGTTGAAAATTGGGCCTCTCGGCTGGAATTTGTTCGAGTCAGCCGCGGCGGCCACTTACCCGAAATCATTTTTAAAACATAATGGCAAACCCTTATCTTTATAATAAAACTAAATTCTTAGCCATAACATCAAATTATATGCGTTTTATCTCTTCTTGAAAACCACGCCTTTAAAAACATCACCCTATAGATATGACATATTTTGTAAATGTTTAAATCTAATAATAAATATGAAATAGAGTATTAATAATATATAAGTACCTACACAAAAAAAAAAAATTATTGCGGAATGTAATTAAGTAACATTTCTGTTTGCTTTCTACCGAGCTCAAATAGCCGACAAGAAATCCGTTTTTTATGACTTCAGTGTCTCTGAGCAAATCTTATCTTTACTTTATTATTAAAAAAAAAAACACCTAGATGTTATTTCTGGGACACACTATATATTGAAACTATTTCTTATGTTTAATATATTTAACTAAAACAAACTCAAACTAGTCAGTAAACATACTAGTTTGTATTTAATTAGGTATCAGATATTTTTTATACAGCGTATGACTTTTTTCCGATACTCACACACGTTTGAGCACAATCGAGTAGAAAAGTACAGCGGTGTGCGTAATGTAATAAAGCGCATAATGCCGAGTCATTCGCACGGATACAAATCTAGTCTTTCATTCGAATGTATTTAGGAATGTCACAAATCCCCTAATATGATTGATGTTATTTTTTAATTATGTATTTGTGATCTAGCGCACACATCGGCGAATCACAAATGTGCACATTTCACGCTAAATAAACGCCGCAAATGCGCACAATGGCCATCTTGCCTGGCGCGTTGTGCGTTTCGCCGGTAAAATATTATTCTTTCATTAGACGAGCGTCACTAATGACAGCTGCCCGAGGGACGCCTTTATTGTAATCGATTATCGAATTTTGACTTGTAGAATTGATTTTATATTTCTATGTTTTATAGAAATTGGAATATTTTATCGTGTGCCTAAACCATGCAATACATTTTACTGTTTCGCACAATTTATTGTAATCGATTATCGATTTTTGACTTGTAGAATTGACATTATTTTTCTACAATATTTCAATGTTTTCTAGAAATTGGAATATTTTATCGTGTGCCTAAACCATGCAATACATTTTGCTGTTTAGCGCAATACGAAAGTCCCTACACTCAAATGGACAAATCCCTCCGACTTTCAGTTTTTAAACTGTAATGATATCTAAGTCTTATATTTTCTATTCGTGATTAAAGATAAAATGGGTATTTATTTATCTTATATAGTAAACTTACAGAGAATAACCGTAATCATTTTCAAAACATGCAAGTGTTGTTAATTATTTGATACACCTAAGTTATTTATACATAAAAATTTAATTCTTTTGAGTTTAACTTTAAATAGTACTTAGAATGCGAGAGGAAAAAATAATACCATAGAGGGAAAAATAGAAATTAGATAATAACAAGTAGGTGCTATTAATAAAAAGTAAAGTATTAAAGTAATATAAAATATCGTATTTAGATGATTCCTTATGTTATAAGAGGCATTCGCCGTAAGCTTACATTACTTATATAAAAGTCTGACAGTAGTCTGACATTTGGAAAATTCGAATGCTTTTTAATATTTTTAGAGATTTAAAATTTTCAAACAAATTATATAGCCAGAATGTTCAAAGAAAAATTAATACGTTTGCGTGCATTACCTCAAGCGATGCAACTATCTGTGCATTCGGTTTCATTAAATTAAATTTAATAAAATAAAACGTTCATACAACCGACAGCCGAGCAAAACGACTTTCGAATTGTAAATTTTGTGTGATTTCATATCAAGGCAAAAATAATTATTAATATCAACTTATACTTTTATGAATTTTTATTTTTACATGAAAAAATTAAAACTGACGATGAAATGTATCAAAAAAATAAATACAAATACATTTGTAATATTTGTACACACTTTAATAGAACAATATTTAAAAAAATAGGTGCAACGATTATAGTAGCGGTAGTGTGAAAGTCGAGGGTTTTTTAGTGTGTAGTGTGCATACTGCTAATTACAAATACGCAAATAAGCTCGGGGGTATACGGCATCATCACACATTCCTACGTTTTTCGCAACACCGTTACAGGTCATGTAGGCGCATTAAATCACACTGAAGTCCTATTTGACAGATGGACGCGTAGGACATGCCGAGATCAGGTCAAAGACCACGTAATTTCGAGAAACTCCTGGGCACTGGACGAGGTAATTGTACCCGATAGCCATCTGCCTCCCAGGAATATGCCAAAATGAAGACGAGTTTCTCGAAGAGTTGTTGTTTAGAGCATTAGATACCTAGGAGCAGACAAGGGGCAACAACGTTTTAGGTAGATTTTTTTAGGAAAGCTAATATTTTGACATGTTTAGCGTTTCACATCCCCTAGAACCCAAAACCTTCAATTTTATATCTATCATTTTCTTGTGTTCATTGATGGGGAAAAACTTCACGGGGGTGGGGTGGGTGGCGGAATTGGGGAGTTTAGAAAACTTATTTAGTTAAACTTTTTTGATAGCACCAACTATTGGTCCTTGGCGTGGGAAAAAATTGTTTTTTCAAAATTCAAAAAAATCATACCCCCATAAGCACAGCATAAAATCCTTTCAAAATAATAATCTCGATCGTTTTTCCCAGAATACATATTCAATGGCGCCTTTCTCAACACTTTCGACAGGATTAACTAACAAAGTACGATTTATTATGTTTTTTTTCTGTGTGTTAAACTTTATAAAGGCTATCAGATCATCATTGCTGAATCTATCATGAAGCCAATCTGCCAAAACTGATATACTAAATTTATATAATTCACTGTACTTTTAGCAAGTTGCGTGTAGGGGAAAAAAATAAAAATAAAAACATACTTTGATTTTGTTCGAAGTACTTTGCGAGTCGCGTGCTCGGGGGGGGGGGGGGGGGGAGGGTCACTGACCGCGGAGGACTGTCGTTCATGCGTTCCCAAATTATAAAACGATTTCTATTAAATTTGTAATTTTTAATATAATTGGGAATCATTTTTCCAATATTTTTTGCTGACTAATATTGATATAGGTCCACATCCTCAAAGTAAATATAAATACAAATATTATTGATCAAGACCTTTTTTGTAACCACATTTTATTCCAGAAATTCGTAGGTATACGTGTGAAATTTCACACCTCCGTCCTAATTGAAAAGCGGCCAGCTTATAGTTTTTCAACTATACATATATAGCCCAGAATTAAAATAGTATTTCAAATGAAAAAAAAAGAATGGTTGCTGGCTCTCAACCCACACGGGCGAAAGCGGTCTCGAGATGAAATTTTCTGTGGAACACAAGCAGTTCGAGAAATATTACCAGACCAATTGCACCACTTCGTACACTTCTAACGTTTAGCTAAATGTCACCGGCTTTGAGGTTATTTTTCGGCTTTCGCGTATAAATTTGTTACTTAGAAAGTTGCTAAAGTGCATTATTTGTCAAAATGTAGTTCAAAGTTTTTCTTAGTACAAGCAAAAAAGATTGGAATGTTAAATCGCTATATATTTATTTATCTATTTGTTTATGTGTTGTTTATGTTAACCACGCGATATAGTGCCCATTCGTGCAAGGAACGTAATGATAATTCATGAAAAGAAAGCGCTCTCATAAAAAAAACTAAAATACGTTTTGCAGTAATCTGCCTTCCTATATGCGGTGCTACAGATCTTTAACTGTGACCTGGTCAGGATTTATTTATGTTTGGAACAGGCAGATAAACGTCGCCATCGTAGTCAAACCGCAGTCTATAAGATCAGCATAAATATGTCTAGGTTTTGATTATAATGTTAAAATGATTAAATTTAATTCAGTTTTTAATTAGGCCTGCGTGCTTTTTGTAACCCCCTTAACTATCGTTTATTGTTCTATTAGAAACTGCATAAATGAATATTCATAAAAATATTTATTTTGATAATTATATAGTGTCTTTAGCTATGTCTCGAAATAAAAGGTTATAAATCGCAATGTATGTGAGCGGGTTATTTAATCGTACTAAGAAGTATACTAAGATTTATATAACACTAGCTGTGCGGCTTTGACGGCGTTTGAGCGCAACAACTTATTTATTTATTTATTTATTTAACAGGTTTCCCCATGTAATTAAAGTAAAAACAAATTAAAAAACAAAAAGCATTAGAAACAAAAAACAATATCATGAAACATACTAAGCTAAAAAATTAAAATAATGCCTCGCAGATTTTTAATCCCATTGGGTGAACAGACAAAAATATCAATCACCGCGGAAATGGAATTTAATAATTCGACTGCTCTCCCAAACCGACTATACTTGTATACGGCGGTACGACACGCTAACCGCCTAAATAACATGTGCTTACGCGCTCTAGTAAAACGGTCCGGAACAAAGAGACCAATATCACCGAGTATTACGGGATTCTCGATGAAACCGCGAATAACCTTATAAAAATAACACAAAGTATGGATTTGTCGCCTAAACTCGAGTGTGTTAAAGCCCTAATACAAATGCTGATGGAAACATTTCTGGATAATATCCATACCTACGGAGATAAAGGTATCTAAGGAACCTCCTCTGAATAATTCGTACCCGCGGCACTCGAAATGGGTAGCTTAGCCATCTCTAGGCCATTCAGTTGTTATAGTGCGACCAGCTCAATCGCTAGCAACCTAAGTTTATTATCTTCGTTAATTTATAACCACGCTTGTAAAATACACTTTCAGTTTTTCGCCAATTTTCGGAGGAACTTTTCTTATTTTTCTCATCTTCAAATTATTACGAACATTATATATATATATTTGACTTATATTTGATGATTGTTTTTTAATAGCGGCAAATCGCCTGAAAAGATAAATGACACAATCTTTGACAATATTGAAAAATTTTGAAAAAGTTTTTAATTATTTGATAAAGTTCTGGATAGCATAATATTTATAAAGGTTCTAAAGAGATCCTGTACTTAAGAGCGCAGGATGTCGGTTTAAACCCACCGCTGAGTTTTATAAAAATGCATTATTAACTCTCACCTGTCCTCTTTAGCGTAAAATATTGTCAAATATTATGTAATCATCTAATTAGATGAAATAAGGAAAGGATGATATTTTAACAAAAAATATAAAAATAATGGATATGTGATTACGATGAAGGATGATGGTGAAATGAGATGATTTTATGAGTGATTTATGTATGAAGTTGATGAAAAAATAAAAATAATGTATATGTAAAAGTGTAAAATTAAAGCACATGATTTGTGTGCAAATTATTTATATAATTGTAGCCTGAACAATTTCGTTACACTCTGTCGTTCAACCCAAAAATACCTAAAAATAGTACACAGAAAATATACATAAAAGTAAAATTACCCCCTATAAAACTGTTATGAAATTTATTGGGAGAAAACTGCTTTTTTATAGCTCTCAGGCAGTTTCTTCTTCAACAACTCTCTTAATCCATAAAATTAAAAACAAAATGCACTAAGAGCCGTTTTCAACAAACCTCACTTAGGGCTAATAGTCCCTTAAATTTAGATACGTCAAACGTTTGCCTAAGAATAACCTATGCTTAAGAGTTCCTTAGTTAGGGAAGACCTAAGGTGGGATTGGTGAAAACGACCGTAACCATAACTTTTCTTTGTCCTACTTAGTTATTTCTGTCAGCATAGATGCCATACTAAAGATATAAACAGCATGATTCAATTGAAAACGTTAGCTCTCAATGGTTTAGAATTATATTCTTTAAATATTATATAAAATAATAAAGTAAGTAATTTAAGTATAGGATTTGGATACGCACTGCGAATGTCCAAACGCCGCGGTGAAGTCTACCTTAGTACGGGGGTAACTTAATTAATTATGACATTTATCTTATTATTTTAATAAATAATAAATAAATAGTTAGTCTAAACGAAGGTAGAGTCAGCTCTGGCAGTAGGATGAATTCAGTTTATGTTTTTTTTGCCTTCGACCGTTAAACATATGCTATTTTTTGCACTAAGCTGTGAGACCACATCATTTTAAATCTTGTTTTGAAATATTAGTTTTTCGAAATATTGTCTGTTTTGACACATTCCTGTAATCTGATCTCTGGATTCGATCATGCGAACCGAATCTCCTCTTCGACTGCCAGGAGAGCGTAAAAGTCATCCCGATCGTATCCCTAACAAAGAATAAGGGCCGCGATGACAAACAGTTTCACGAGTACGGTTACCTTTTTTCGAACAGATATGAATTGTAAATTAGGTTGTACATTGGAAACCTTAATTAAATAATAAAGTAATAGTAAAAAAAAAAACATTTTTAAAACGAGCTTTTAAATGCGTGTCTGTGCTGTTGGCCGTCCTGTGTGTAGAATCCTGGGTGCCAATCCTGGGTGTAGAATCAGGTCATTCTTACCATAAAAATACACTGCCATCGAAACTAAACCAACATGTCAAATTTAACTCCGTAACATAAGATGAAGTGGTTCTAATTCAGCTTGCAAGATCTCACCTAAACATCTAACGAACATTGCAGGTAAAGCTAAAAGTTTGCCAAAATAAGAGTTCATTTCACTAATATTACTAAATTTTTACGTTATTTATAAACTAATCAGGAAAGGCTGATTAGTTGTAATTTTATAATAATATAATTTAATTGTATTAACCAAATTCTTAAAAAAAAAGCTAACTTCAATTTTTATACCTACAGGTTGTGATTTTATTTTTACATAATAAGCCCTAAAACTAACCTTATTCAAATTGATCATTTCATAGAAATTAAAATACAATGATTAATTCATATCTCTTTTAATTATATAATTAAATAATACGAAGATTTAAAAATGTGTATGTAGTTAGCAGTTATATCGTAAAATATGGATTGTCATAAAAACAAGCACTATCAAGCTTTATCAGCCCGACAATAATGGATAGTAACATTGTTTTGTTGATTGGATTGCATTAGAACAGAATTATACACTTTATAGGTAATAATTTAGGTTACTCCTAAGAACTTTCGATCGTTGCTTGGGACGAAAGTAAATTCCTTAGAAATTCTAACACGTCCTTAGAATGTGAAGTGTTCAGCAATTGGAGCACGTCCCAATGTTGCCATCCTCAAAAGAAATGTTCCAGCTCCTTACCTTCATAAGTACATAATAAATAAGTAAATATTATTATTAATAATTAATACCAATATTGAGGAAAAATGAATGCTTATCAACTCACAGCCTACGCTTAGAAACACAGGGAAAAAAGGTCAAATACTGACCTATGAAGAGCATTCCACTTTTATTTATTTAACAGGTTTCCCCATGTCACATTATAATTAGAAAGAAAAAAAAAATGAAACCTTAGAAGGATGGTCATTACGGCCAAAATAAGAAGGCTTAGAGAGTTGGGAGTTTAAAGCAGGTTGAGTTAATTACTTCATTAATTTTCACATGCCGTTATTACCTCTTAAATACTTCAAATAGTTATCACATTGATACAGGCATTTGTCTAGTGAGGTGTTACCATACATAATAAATTGTATATTGGATATTCAATAAATAAATTTAGGGTTTTTTTCTTCGCTGCGGAAATATATATTTTTTACACGACCTGTCCAAGTCCGTTGTTACGGCATTATGCTCGCCATGGTTGTGAAAATAATTGTAAATTTATTTATTTTATTTGCAAAAATAAATTATATAAATATCGCGTTATTGCGTCCCTTAGATTTCTTGCGAAACCTCAACAAAGGCGCATCTGATGGCGAAGCGTGTTTCTCTATTATTTGACAATTTGCAAAGCGCGCCGGGGCATTGTGCGCGACCCGCCGCAAGGGACGCAACGACTCGGAAGCACTCTTCACATCCGCGGCGCGCGACGATTCTATTTTCCGAATCCATTCGGAATGTCATCTCTCGATCTGCGGCGGCGTACGGTGCGCAAAGTGGCAGTGCTCCGAAGGTTACCTAATCTCTGACCGTACTGTCTCTTTTTTAAGAACGACATTCATCGCGGCGTCCTGTTCTATCGTTCGCGTCACGGCAGATTCCGGCACTGGTGCGAGAGAGCGCCGCGCCGCTTGTCAGTCCCAAATGCGAATACGCACAAAATAATTTATTCTGAACTATTGAAACACATTTTTAAAAAAGTAATCTGGAATGAACCTTTGTTACCTATATCTATACGCGAATTTTTTGTTTCAATAATCTACGACTAAAAATAGTTAAAAAAAACCCCTATAAATATAAATATATTACACGGCAAGATTATTTTTTTTAATCAGCATTACAAAAAATTGGAAAAAGGTTCATTGTATTTAATTTAATTTGTTTGTCATTGTAATTATCAAGAAATCCTTTATATAAAATGTAAAAAAACGACGACTTACGTCTGTAAACCCCTTAATTTTGAATGTCAACAAAGTACTGACTTGTTTATTTATTAATTTACACTTCAATACAAAATTACAACATTTAGTAACGAGTAATGACGAACATATTGCCTCAAAGGCAATATCTGCCAGTTAAACAATGTTACATTACACATTAGTAGGTTAATCTCCCACATGTGCATTTTAACATAAAATAAAATCTGGATAATAAATAATGTAGTGAAAAATATTATTTTATTTAGGTTGTCTTATTCATAAAAATATCTAAATTCATTTATATTGTAAATTTAACATTTTAGTGATATCTGTTATTATTATTAATATTATCACTACTTGGTAGTATAAAACAGGAATCTGTTTTTAGATTTCAGTAATAATATTGTTTTTTTCCTCTTTGTTAAATGTTTTTCCTTTTATTCCTCACTAAAATCTTGTATGTAAATTTGGTAGGCAATTTTTAAAATTTACCATAGACTTGACTGCAGCCAAAACCAAGTTTTTGTCAGAAAAGATTTAATGCAATATGTGTCTTTTATGAATAAATACTTTATAAATAAAAAGAATATATTATAAAAGGAGTTTAAATTTTTTTTTAAATTACATGTCCTTCCACTTAGAGCCACCGTACGCCCTATACCAAAATATAATGTGCCATATCTGGCCATTGTGTCCAGAATGAGATGTTTCTCAAGATATCCCATAAGGATATTTCACACATATAATTGACTTGAAAAGGGCGTTAATAATGTCCCTATTATATTCTCACCTTTGTTAATTCACTCTGTCGCCAACAAAGGAACAGTAATTTCGGGTGACTCCGTTCGCTTGACACTTCGGATCGATTTATTAACGGGCCGATGGCGTAGTGGTATAGGCATCAGTCGACTACTGAGAATCACCTCATCATGAGCTTATCGGCGATATGAATCAGAATAATGTCGTATATCATCGGAATATTTATATCATTTCAAATTGTCGTTTTTAAACGACCATGTCTAAAAAAAACCCCGGTTTTTGCATATTCTAGGTACCTCCGTATTATCCCTTCTCGAACCAATGATATACATACTCGTATAGTCGAAAAGCTATAAGCTGACCGAGAAGTTTAATTTCACACCTATACGAATTGCTAAAATGAAATATGGTAACAAAAAAGGTGTTGATCAATAATATATTTTATGTTTATTTCTAAATAAAAATTGCTTTGTATTTTTTGGTTACATACCTCGTACGTGCATTTCAACGTGCCAACAAAGTACAGAACGTGTAGTTTAAATGTATTTCATACACCAATTTATTCCTCGAATAATGCCTTCTAATCTCCCTCAATAAATTTATTAACTGTAATGATTGCCTAAAAATAAATAAATTTCAATTTAAAAAAAAAAATGACTTGATGTTATAAATAACTCTGAAAAATGTAAATAATATCTATTTAAGTAATAATGTAGGAATCTGTGTCTAGATTTCTGTAGCATTAACTTTTTTCTCTCATCGTATATGAATGTAAATTATTATGTAAATCTGTAGATTTCTTTTAAAATTAAATAAATAAAATAAAAAACATCCATGTTTATAAGAAATATATTATTGATCAAGACCTTTTTTGTTACCATGTTTCATTTCAGTAATTCGTATAGGTGTGAAATTTCACACCACCGTCCTTATTGAAAAACGATCAACTTACAGTTTTTCGACTATAATAAATTACCTAAGTAGATCATTAATCTTAAATAAATAAAATTTTATGCCAAATGAAATTCACGTTAAATTTCAAATATTTAAAAAGCGCATTCGAGCGTAGAACCCGGCTCAAATTAAGCTGAAATCGATTATTTAATCATTAGGCTAATAGTTAAAGAGCCAACGATATAATTAAATATAGTTTCAATTGTCTTTCATGCAGGTGGTTTCAAATTTCAATCGATTGCTTTATTGTTTTCAATTGATTGTTTATTAAGTAGAAATCAACAGTCTCTGATTAAATTTTCGGTGTAAAGATGGTCTTGACTGTAGTGAATCATTAATTTCTAGAGAAGTGATTCCGAGTTATCATCAGGCTGCATGGAGTAGTTTGTCATTGCTTAATGCCGAGTTCAATTTGCTGCACCATCTTACGTAACGTAAAACGTCGACGTTTTACGTAACGTAAACGTCGACCTATCTATAATTAGAATTAAAATTTACATGCATTTCATAGATAATTGCCAAATATTTGTAGAAATGGAGGCATGAGTTTCACAATTTAAAAAAAATAATAATATTAGCGTTTCATTCGTCGGCTCTCGGACTGTTTCATAACAAATCGATACATGGCAAACAAATGCACAAACGAATTCGACGCAATCAAAGAATCATTTGCTTGACTAATTCGTTCTTTAGCAATTACAAATAAACTGTTTCCTGTGTAAGTAGGAATATATTAATTATATCATTATTCAAGCTTAGGTAATTGCGTACCTATATACTTCTCATTGTTGTACTGTTCCGACATTTACAGAATCAATAATATAATATAATATAATATAGAGCTGACTAATTAAAAAATAAATAATTACATAAATACATATCCTAAAAAAAAACTATGGTAAATCGTACGTAAAAATCAGGAAAAATTTCGTCTAGTCCACCGATACTATAATTATTCGACTCGACAAGCAACAAAAAAAAACTTATCTTTCCAAAATGTGTGAACAAAATTCCAAATTTGTAAATAAAATTCCTAATAACTTTAAAATAAATAAATAGATTAAATAGTTTTACTAGAGCAACAATAAATGAATTAGATTAAAAGTAAATATAAACCAGAGTGATTGAAATGTATTGTTCTCAAATTTTATTAACTTTGCATATTATTAAAAAAATAGATAAATAGAAATTAGTGTAATACTCGTAAGAAAACTGTTTACTACCAACGAATGGCATTGCAAATTAGCACGGATTTTTTTATGTTTTATATGCCTATTCTAGAATAAATAAATTAAAAAAACTCAAGGCTGTCATATAATAAATGATTGACTAGAATATTTTTATTTTATTTATCGAGCGATCGAATTCTTTTATTTATTCAAAAGTCAAAGCCTTATATATAAAGACGAAAAACCTTTCTTTTGCGCTCGATTTCAGCGATAAACAAATTTTCCGCCCGCCTAAGCAACGGCCGTCCGTTTTCGATTAGCGCCGGCATTAAAGAGTGTTTGAAATTGATTTTTCGCTCGTTAAGTAAACAGAGATGGATTTCACAAAGTGACAGCCGTTCAAGTGGCGTCTTTCTTCAAGCGCTCCATTGTACTGCGGATTTCGAAGTTTGGACCCCTGGCGGCGGCCGAGGTGTCGATAGGACGTCAAATATTCTCGGAAAACATATTATTACGCTCATACTGCACGCAGAGGCGATTCGTCGGTTATGCATATAGGAGGACTCAGGGCCGGTGTTTTAAACGTTAGTTAAGTCGGCTTTAACTAACGGATGAGTAAACCTAAGTAAAGGAAAAGGTCCGTCCGTTAGTTTCAAGTTCAATGCCGTCAACAACGGCGTTTATTTCATCATACTTTTTTATTACAATAAAATGAGCAAGGACCCATTAGTCAGAGACTGTCGACAGGTCCTTTTGTTAAGTTTCTTAACTAATAATATTGCATACATAATTAAAAAATATAAGTACGTGCATTTTTGAACAAGGTAGATTTTGGCATAACAAAAATAGAACAGTAGAAATAATATAAAACATAACATGACACATAGCACAGATGTTATTTTCAAATTATTATTTTAGTGGTACATATTAAATCATACTAATTATGTTACATGTGTTTCTAAGAGGTATTTTTTAAATTTATTTTTAAATAGTGATAACGTAGCACTCACTTTAATATCGCCAGGCAATTTATTGTATAAAGTGGGAACTGCCACGCATGATTTCCGCTTGCCATATAAGTTCTTAAATTTGGGGATAGAAAGCATTTTTTTGCTTACTTGTCTTGTTTTATGCTCGTGTTTTACCGGGATTTTAAGGGCACTAAAAGCATGGTAATAAAGGGCAATTTTGTATTTCCACAATGAGAAAACAGATAACAGGTTAGAGTGTCTAAAGATATTTTTATAGTTTTCCCGGATGCGGTTTTTTGTTTACCAGTTTAACGACAATTTTATAGTACGTATTTGTAGGTTTTCAATGTACTGGATGTATGTATAAAATGAGTTCCCCCAAATGTGCAATCCATGCATAATTCTACATTTAAGCCAAGCGAGTTAGATAAATTATGGTTTTTCTTTCAACGAGTCGTTTTAGCCAATAACATGCAATCGTAACATTTTACAGTCAAGTTGGTTATAATACTCAAATGCTGAGCGGTATATCAAATTTTCGTTTATTTGATCTGACATTTAACAAACGGATGTTCATAAAACCGGCCCTCAAACTGGTCACTTCTCCGTGCGAATGTGGTGGCGTCGCATTTGTAGATATGAAAGAAAAATATTTGGGGCGAGTGAGCGAAGCTCCCATGCGATGAATCTGATGGCAACATGTACCTACACGCACAGCTCTGTAATTAATAAACCGATTTTAAACATTTTTGGTAATTATTAAACAGTAAAATAAAAATTAGGTTCTTACGAAGCTAAATTTTAAAAATCGGGTCGTAATTATAAACACCAAAGTAACTATCAAAAATATCATAAGAGACACGGATGAAGATGGCAGATGGTTTCAAACTAAAATGGTTGTTAATTTAAATTAAAAAAAAAAAACGAAAAGGAAAATAATTGAATCGGCTAATTTGTTTTAATTGCCAATAACCATATTCAACTCTTGCTTGATATTATTTAAGTATGTTCAGTAAATGATTCATTTTTATCACTTATATTTTGTTTTGACGCATCAAATTGTCATGGAAGCCAAATCTCCTCCCCTCCAACACATGCTGCATCTTGCGGTATGACAAGCGACTCCGGTAACCTAGAACTTGATATTGTTTTATCTCGTCAATATCTAGGCTTTTATAGTATTCAAAAGTAAATTTTTGTCCTCTAAAAATTAGAATCCTCGAAAAGTCTTAACATGTATGTAAAATCTGCTATAATGAATACTTTGAATAAAAATAAATTAAAATTTTATTTTATTTGGCGCGCGGATCCACGGAATGTACTTAAGATACCAACTGTCAAAACTGTAGAGTTTAACATTACTAACGGATGGACGGACGAACTCGTTCGTAAATTATGTTTACTACTATTTATCCGTTCGTTAGAAAAAAGTCTAATAAAACCAGCCGATACATACATTTCTCATAAAAACATAAATTTCTCATAATATGAAAAGCTCGCTATATAAGGTACCTTAAAATGTAAAATGTTTTTTACATAAAACTCATCACATGAATGAATTGATTCTATTGAA
Source organism: Neomicropteryx cornuta (assembly GCA_020383195.1). Classification (NCBI taxonomy): domain Eukaryota; kingdom Metazoa; phylum Arthropoda; class Insecta; order Lepidoptera; family Micropterigidae; genus Neomicropteryx; species Neomicropteryx cornuta. Next base: position 11,102,473 of record JAHKQU010000005.1, on the reverse strand, counting down.
TATATCACCCCGATAATGTTGACGCCGAGCCGCCGCTGCGCGGAAATGAGGCAACCCGCAGGGGTGCCACCTCGGCCCTTGTCGGAATGGCTTCTCTTTCACGGTGAGCGGTTGCAATGGCGCGTTGGCCATTATTTGTTGGCCATTTGACTTAAATACAAAATAATAGCCCGTGATAATTGAACAATGACAGCCCTGCGTCGGCATTGAATGGGGTCGCACAATGCGGAGCCGAAAATAACATCAAATTCTGTATAATAATTGGTTTTGATGGGTTCTCGCTCACCATTGTATGTCGCCACGTTAACCGTTCACGTTGGCACACATAGTGGCGTTTTAGAATTTAACATAATATAATTAAAATAGATATTTAGAAATCTAGAAATAAGAAACATAGAAATGATTCGCATAGAATCAAAAGCAGCAATCTGCCAAAATTATCGTTATAAGGTTTTGTATCGATTTTGAAACATCTTCATCTTTAGCCCAAATTGAAGAAAGAGATAATAATTTAAAACGGCAATCTGACCCAATAAAACGTGTTTAAAATATTAGGTTGGAATCAAAACTAGCATTCTGTAACCATGTTATGTTTTATTGTGACGTCATTAGCAACATGTTGGGAACCAAAAACAGCATTTAAAAATAACAAATACATACAAAAATCTACTTAAAGGAACTCAACCCGTTCATATGTCCATACAAACGCTGCAGTGTTCATTTGTAGATCTTATTTGTAGATGGAGGAAAATAATACTAGTTTTCGTATTATCTTCTAAATATCTACGCTTCTATGGAATTACTCCAATAAAAGTCTGTATTTTTATATACATCTCATCAAAGTTTGACGTAAATATTTTATTGTCTGAATGCAAGAATCGAGAAAATAAAACTATAGAAGCATATTTTATTTTATAAAGATGCAAATTCATACGTGTGTTCATATATGTGTGTTATATTTAAACCATTTGTTAAACATCGCGCATTGATGTTATTTTCTATTCTTCTCGCAGAAGAGGGTAGTTCTGAAAGACGAAATAATGAGCTGTCAATAGCTACTAGTCCTCGCAGTTCGGAATCCAATGCTGATTTGTAGAATTTATAGCCTCATCTTCATTGGAATTGAAATCCAAATGTGTTTATTTAACAAACTTCAAAAAATGGAGGAGTTACTCAGTACGATTTATATGTTTTTTTGTTCATGGAACGACTAAGCGTATTTATTTATTTACTAGTGGTCGCCCAGTGGTCGAAATTCGACCGCAGTAAATTTAACTTTTAGGTTTGAGCGCTATTAAGGTTCTTATACCTCTATACTGAGGCGAGAGTTGAGAGCTTTCAAAAATGCAGCGCTGTATTTAAACCAGCTTGCATTACACTCAAGCGATGCAACTATTTGTGCGTTTCGATATTAATTTTTCTTTAAACATTCTGGCCATATAAGCTGTTTGAAAAAATTCAATCCTTAAAAATATTAAAAAGAATTCAAATATTCCAAATGTCAATACTTTTCCATAATTTTCCAGGACTCGCATAAGGCTACGGCGTTTGTCTTTTTTAACATAAAATATCATCTAAATACGGTATTTAAGAAAAACATTATTCAATTTTACTACATAATGAGTTGAGTTGAACTCTATAATTATTGCATATATATATTTTTTTTTAACTTTTAATTTAATTTTCTAACAATGACACTTGACATTCATAGAGATTGTGTTAATAAAGATTTTGCCTTAATATTACTACATTGAAATTAGCAGTATATTGATAAACGAACATTTGAAATCAGGCAAAATTCACAGCTCGAAACTCATTCTGTCAAACAGCTTTTAGTAAAATGAACGTTTTATTTTATTTAATTTACTATATTTGTAATACATATTATAGAAACATTACAGTTTTCTGCACTCCTTCTTCATATAAACATTTACCATGCCAAATCTCACACTCCTCCGTGCGCGCAATGTGCTAAAAAGGGGGTACAATGTTTTCACTTATAGATTATTTTAACTGTCGACAATTTTTTTACCCCCACACGATAATAAAATTATAAATAATTCTAAAACGCACTTAATATCGAGTATCTATGTGAATATAAATAATAATAATATAAATCGAATAAATATAATCGAGTACTTGAAATAAATATGGGTGTAGGTTCCCCATAAATTATGCAGCGTACTCTGGACTACGGGCGTTGGCACATTGAATACCAGATTCCTGAAGGTATTCAAAGGTTTAACGACCATCGTATTGCTACGAATTGTTTGCATTCCCTACTTTGACAAAGGTCTTATAGAATGAAAGACGGGCCCATAATGATGACGTACTTAATATATAAGTAATTTCAAACGATTCCTTAAAAAACCGTGTAAGAAACTAGAGAATTTCACAAACTTCCCGAAACATAGATATTAAAACCGAAAACATTAAAGGAAAAATGGGATACTGGCAAGAACTGCCCGAACAAAAGCAAGCCAAAGAACTCATAGTAGGATTCTCCCTAAAAAGACTCTCGGAGCTATTGAAGTTAAGCCGGAACCAACTAAGGATCCTGATCAGAACCTTAACAGGCCACTGCAAGCTTAACCCTAAATCAAATTAAACCTATCGACCGACTACAGGTGCAGACTTTGCCAAGAGAGCCCAGAAACCCCTCTACACCTACTGGGGAAATGTGGGCCCCTCATTTACAAAAGGCACCAGCTTCTGGGCAACCATCTCCTCAAGCCAGAAGAGATTAGAACCATCGCACCCAAAAAGATACTTAACTTTACCTACAGTACGGGACTAGAGGGCGAACTATAAGTGGATTTAAAAGTGCAATAGTTCTGAAAAGGCCGCGGTACATGGGGGGCAAACCCCCATATCCACTAACATACATAACATAGGGAAAATGGGAAGGATACATTACTTTTAAATGATCACGAAATCGAAACAAGAAATATTAGAAAACTTGTCAGCCTAGAACTAGGCTTCAGTTAGCAAGAGCTAGGAATGAGCTGTGTACACAGTTTTTTAAAAACCATTTTTTTAAGGAGTTGTCAATTCGTTTCACAAAAATATTAGTATTATTAATAATAATTATAATATTTAGAAGCTAGCTTCGTTGATACCGTTGAGTTTAGTAGGTTAGGAATAATTAATGCTTAACTCGTAGCCTACTCTAAAAATCAGCCTTGGAGGTAAATTGAATCCAAAGTACCGTCTTCTTAATATAGGTTAGGCCTAACACAACCACTTTTTGCAGCAAGTTGGTTTAAATTTTCAAAAATTGCAAAAATTGCTTTTTGCAAAAATTGAGTGATTTAAAAAAAAATTGAGTGATTTTTTTTTAAATTTGCACTATTTGCAAACGTTGTTCAGAAGTAAGTCTATTCATTATGAAATGGCAAACCAAACTGAGCATAAATCAAGTGACAGCTGTCAAAAACACCAACTACGAAAAAAGTAGTGCCAGATTGAAAACCACGCCTCTAAAAAAAACACCCTATATTATACTAATAGCAAAGATACTTCTTAAATAGGCAAATAAAGATATTAAGAAATCTTACATGATGTTTACACGATTAATGTATTGTTTGCTATATTTATTGTAAACAAGAATGAATAATCATTTATTTAAAAAAAAGTAATTGAGACGTTATTTATTGGAGCCTTTCACGTCGAATATCTCATCTGAGCGCGGACTTATCCTCACCTCACACTCGAGGGTCGCGTTGAAGAGCTGCGTTAAAAATTACAGGCGATTTACAATCTAAGTAGGTATCGCAGCGGATAGGCAACCTTTGGTGAGTGTTTGATTACTCGTTATTCTGTTACATCTTGCTCTGTTAAGTTTAAATGTTTGCTATTTGTAGGTTAATTTAAACTATTAAAAATTGAAAGTAGAAAGACGACAATTCATTAGGATTTCAGAGAAAAAAAAATGTAAACTTTACCTTATAATATTATACGGTACTTGTAATAGTTACGATAGCTGATCGACGCAACCGCAACGAAGTCGTTATTTTGCCGCTTTTAAGAAAGGTAATTTACATTGGTGTAAATTACCTTCCTTAAAAGTAACACTCCAATAAAAATAATGAATTATTTTCGCATATATTTATATAATTTCCTACTCATAATAGGGAACATAGACACCTCGAGTCCTAAATTAGACGTGATTAGACGTACTTTCGATGAAATAAAAAATACCTAGCTTAGTATGTTTTTTTTTTTATGATCTAGGTCATAAACAATTATTTTGGGCCCTACTCAACTAGGCCAAATGTGTCTGTACTAGAGTCAGGGCAGATGTTGGTAATGAAGCGCTAAATATGACTAAGTGCAGATTCGAACCCTAGACCTGTGGTTCAATAGTCCAATGCCTTGACCACTAGACTACCACGATCTCGAATTAAAGTTAAAAAACTTTGAAAATAGTCACCTGTTACTGGTTTAAAGTTATTATCTACTTTGTGCCTATATATTATTACATTTTGAATCAATCCAATGTACAGACTCGTACTTTACTAAGAGTTATTTATCTATTTTTGTGATCGGTCATTGACATTTTTCTCCAAAATTGTGACGAAATTTATTCCAAAATTCCGACCTTTGAAACCCAGCAGATTTTTCAAAATTCATACTATTAGTACTTGAAGTCATATCTACTAAATCAACCATACTCAACCTTTTTTGTCTTGGGGCCACATACATATATTTGTAAAGCTAGGCGGGCCGCAACACTATACTGGTATGACGAAAAAAATATGAAACGACAATCCTCTTTGGGTGTCACTATTTGTACCTCAAAGTTAAAATTAATCTCAAGATATACGAAATATAGAATGCCAGATTTTGTAAATCATGTCCCTGATAATAAATGTGTTTAGGGCCGCACAAAAAAGCTAGCGGCCCGCGGGCCACAGGTTAAGTATGGCAGTACTAAATAAATAAAAATGATTTATTTCAGGATTTTTACCTATGTTGATGGTTTACCTTTCCTTTATATGCTAAGACCATCAGTAGCAACCTAACTTTCATACCAAAGAAATAGAGTTTCTTTTGCTAGTTTTGCTAGTCGCCGGTTGGCCGCCTCTGACCAATTAAATCGCGAACGCATCTCGACAATTATGATTAGATTGCGCGTAAATTAAGAACTCACCGCACGGCGCAGCGCGAGCTATAGATGGGCCAGCGACCTCGCTCGCACATCTCCGCTCGCGCAGCTTGCTTTAGCAACTATTTTTTAGAACAGTTATTAAAATCGAAAAAAAAAACAGAAAAACATACAAGTCACCAATAGGTAGCAATTATTTATTTAATCGACGCAAGCCTCTGTCAAATATAACAAATAATAGTATGCTTGGCACGTTAGCATTCGAGAAATATTTCTACATAAATTATTTTATTTCATTCCATAAGCGTACGTCGTAAATATAAATATAATAAGTAAATTATATTGCTTACATAAAATAGGTGATAAAGCAAGTAATTTATAAAAGTACCACAGATTTCCTAGATATGAGATCTCAGAATTTCGATTTAAATACAGACTTTATATAAAAAAAAAACTCTTCTGTAATATATACTTTGTTTTAACTCTTTAGTAGAAAATATTGTAAAATATCGTATATTTACATATATCAAGATGAAATAAGAAATGTATTCAAATACAATATTTTACTTAATAAAATAAGGGGTCGGCAACATAAAATTCAGTTTTACACTAAATATTAAAGTAAAATACAACATTCAAATAGCAAAACCCTGTAAAAATAACTTTAAGCACAAATACACATTAAAAAAATATTATATTTTAACTAAAACTATCGGGAAAATGAATGAAACCACCAGCGCCGGCCCCAGCCTTTGATCAGGATAGGACAAGGGTGGTTTTTGGCGCCTTTTGTATGACGTTTTTACATCACATAAATTGTATTTCAGCTTATTTTAATTTAATAGTATTTACCAACTTTTTTATAAATCAACTTTTATTGCAAAAATTAACACTCTTGAATTGAATCGAATTTAAATTAAGTAGCTCTAATTAATACACTCTTGCTTCATTAAGATAAACAAAGTTCTGTCGCTATAATTAATTCGCATTTGGCTTTTTAGCATCCCGTGCAACTTAGCGCCCAGAGCGACCGCTCCTAACGCTCTACCCCAGAGCGGCCACTGCAAACTACGTTTGAAAAATATTATTAGATGTAGTATCATGTAAAATAATGTCAATATTACAAATTAAAGAACGTGGTGTTGTACGCGTCATTTAGATTATTATATGTTTGATTTTATAAGTATTTAGCCTAATTATGTTTATGGCATGACTAAAATAGAGAAAATATTGGGTACTTTGAATTGCTGTCAGTGCTCACAACTACAGTTATAATTAGTTTCTTAGTCGCTGAACGTGAATGAATAAGGCAATGTGTTGAAATTTTTATTGATATATTTTACTTGAATCTATGTTTTTTAGTTTAATAATTATATTTAGCTAGTAAGATAACTACGGGAATGGCATAAGCCTTCGTGGTGCATTACTCAAATAAATAGTATTTCTATAACGGCATAAAGAGCTGCTGAAACGTTGCTGGTCCTCCGGCGCCGATACGCGACGAGGGAGGTCCGAGCAGTAATCGATTGCTATTCCGAACGCAGCTCGGCCCGTCCATAGAAACAATCGATAAATTCTCAAATTGTTGAATGGCGTCGATTGGACGGCTGCTAAACAAACTGCCATTAATTCCAGCCGAGAGCTGTTAGTGAATTTTAATACGGCTGCTTGTTATTCCTGTAAGATGATTTTCACACATTAGGTAATTCGTTGAACGCGCTAGACGCACATAGCACATGAAGTATAAAACTATGCACTTAGATATTAGTTAACTTTCTAATGTTCAGGCAAATACATGTAATATTTTATAGTTATGGCCTCTGAAAATTTAAAGATTTGCCTGCGGCTGCCCCAAAGATTAAAGTATGGTACCGTACATTTCATTTTTCCTACGACTGGTTATATGACGGTCGCAGACATGATGCATGTACAAATATTTGCTTCGTTATTTCGTCTAAGAAAATACGAAATATGTATGTGCAAAGCATTTGTGCATATTTGTGCACATGTCTGACGCTGAGACTATATTTAAACACTTTGTTAATATTAATCTTTTAATTCATTTGTGGAGGTCACAAGTCCACATGACGTCCGCGCCAGGTTTAGCTGACGGCTGCATCACACCACATCACGCCACCCGTCCACAGTCAGTTGAACGGGAGTGACGTCAACCGAATGCACCACGGCTGAGGTAGAGGGTTACCCCTCCGACGCAGACTATAAAAGCGGAGGTCGTCCGCTAGTACGATGCCTATTCCAACTGAGTTCTCGCGCCGCTGATACCTACTCGTCTTCTTGACGTCACGCCGGTCCGCGTCCATACATTATGGAGTCAGACACTACATTGTATATCGGAGTTCTTATGTAATCAGTGAGTCAGTAATAAACGCTTTAACAAGTTCTCAGTTATTACCTTTATCCCACGGGACCCACGCGCTGGAGTTCCGTTACACGTTACTATATCTTATTCTTGACACGTAATTTTTAATATCGACATACAACTACAAGAACAAATTGAATACATTGTGATTTAACTAAGTAATATGAAAAAACCTTGCAGATTATTTTAGTATCTGCAGCATGTACCTACCTTTAAAAATAGTATGTAAAAATAATAAATTAATACGGTGGTTTGATCAACGACTGCCTTTATTTAATTTAATTTGTTTATTATTGACCAAGGTACACGTTTTTATAAATTTATCTCTTATATTGTCACATTTAGGTATATAAAATTATTTAACAATAATCGCTACTTCAGATCCTGGGTAAGTCGATAATGGGGTTTCCCTTACTAGTTGGGAATAATAAAATATGATCTAAAAGAACAATGAGCGTTTTAGTCCTACCACTAACAGCAATAATAATTATAATATTATTTATTCTTTTCATTAGCAATTTGTGATAAGATATACAAGAATGCGACCAAAAATGCTACAAGGCATACCATACCGCAACAGCATAAGACCGCTAATATTCGTCAATCAAACAGAAACGCGTTTTTAAAATTCTTAATTGGTTCTCGCCCATCGCGTCGTCAGACATATCTAATACGTAATATATTCAACACAAACGGCTCGACGTTCATTAATATATTCTAATTTAGGATATATCCAGCGCCGCGTCGATAAGATCGAAATAATTATCAGGCCATTACGATCGCCTAATTCAAATTGTCCGACGCGTCCGTACGATTAACATTCAGAATTCGTCCATCTTTAATATTCAAATCTGAATCGTTTTGGCGTTTGCTTCCCGTTGCACCGATCGACGAGATAAAAAAACCAACGCCTGCACATGACCAACAATGCGCTGCGGTCCGAGGATGCTGACCTATCGAATCCAAAGATTCTTCAAGTAGTCATTTGGAATATGCATCTCAAGTCTGGTCACCGCGCTACAAAGATTACATCGAATTTGAGCGGATATTAAAGTTATTTCTTAAAAATGTAAATTTCCGGTATTATTTGAAATTTTCTGACCATGCTCAATTTTCTGGAGTATTTCAACATCTAATTGCTTTACTCCATAGTAGTATGCCATCTTTTTACTGAAAAAAGCCCTGCTGTTATACTCCTCGTGTTTTTTTCATGACAGATGGCTGACATCTTGTCGTCACTGAAATAATTTTCTACGGCTAATTTATATTTTATTTTTTCAATAACTGAAAAGTTCTTGCTTTTGATCATGTCTTTGACTATTCATTTTAGGAACCTTTCTTGCAATTTCTTTATGCGATCGCCAAATGTTAAACCTTAGGTAGTATCATGTCAACCCCACTCAACGAACGCTAGATATAAGATTCTTAGTACTGCGTAAGGAATACAGTGCTTTAGGTTAATTTTTTCTAGTTGAACCTAAGATCGATTGTTATACCTAGATATTGGACAATCGAGTTTCAATAAACTCGATTGTAGTTTTCCACGTGCAGTCTCAATGTTGACATCTTCGATCACTATACAAGTGTCATCTGCAAATCCTAAATGATGACTCCTTCACTAATCGTCACTGAGAGCGCGAATGTCATCGGACAAGCAAGCTCTCTGCTTGAGCTAATGAATCCCAGGATACCTTCACGTGTGACAAGATCAAACGATTTGCTAGACATCCCACGTCGTAGAACCAATTATGGGCAGAATGAACCCATTTATAGAACGTATTCAACCTTAAATTTAAAATGTTCATAAATTTATATATTTTATACGTTCAAAAACTTATCAAAAACCAAACTTTAACACGAAATTCCCCTTTCCTCTCCCTCCCCCTCTCTTCATCTTGCATTTCTTAAGTTAAACACTTATTATATACTCACCCGGTGGAAATATTTAATTGGTTTTATTTTATACTTTTTCTCCGTTTTAATTATTGTGTATTTATTTTGTTTAATTTATTCATTGCTGTTCTAAGGCGATGTAATCAGTTATTGAACATAGATCCTCGACTGACAATTCATTGATGAAAAAAACAACGTTTTCATAATCAAAAAAAATAATGCAATGTGCAATTGAAAACTTAACTAGAGGCACACTATGGACTCTCAGATTTATACAAAATAATTATAGTATTATAAAATATGACTTGAAAGTGGTCTGTCACTAAATGCACGCACGGGAATGACGAGTCGTGACGCGATCTCAACTGCGAGCACGTAGAGTTTAATAGCGGCGGACTGTCACTAAGGCCCCGGCTGACCCCGGCCCTTAAACCGAAGACCGGCGGCAGGAAACGCGATCGTAAAACTCCAAAACGGCTCGCGATAAAATCATTACAATGCGAATTGACGCGCGGCTAGACAAAGGTATTTATCGGCGCCGCAGGCCAGAGCGCCGAAGGTACCTACCGTCATCCGAGTGTTTTTCGCAAAAATCTACATAAATTCTGGATGGGTACTGTCGTCGGCAGTCATTTTATAGGTTTTTAGGACGAAAGATATACAATAGGACTATTGAATAACACTGATAAAATATTCAGGACATACAAAAAAAATAATAGTAAAAAATAAATTTATAAAAACAACACTGAAAAAAACATTTTGCTATGATTACCTGAAAGTTTGGTAGCAGCAACCATAATATATTAATGTTTTTACTTGTTACCGTTTTATTTTGCTGTGATTCAAATTAAAATGGTGGTGTGATTGAATAGCTGATCGTGAATTTTTGCAGTTTGCAAAAGTGATTGTAGCGATAGCTAGATATTATGTTAAAGGCAATCAAAAATTATGGTACTGCAACCAAGTATTTTATTTTATTTATCTTTATTGGAGAAACCAACAATTTTACATAGTACATACACAAAAAAAATACATTTGATGGATCGATAAAAACAACTATGTAAAAAGTATGTTTAACAAAGGTCGTTCTAATTCAGTTTCCTGCAAGGTTTGATCTACTCGTATACCGACATGAGTACAAACATTGCGAGTTAAAAAAAAGCTTGTAAAAGTAATACGGGATGTACAAAAAAAAGTAATATTAAAACTTATAATTATTACTTTGACCAAAAAATTCGTTTAGGTTGAGCAAAATATTATCGATGTGTCTTCATTTTTATTTAATTTAGTTACGGTGCTATATTAATAAATTAACTAGTAAACGGATATAATTTTATTTTATTTATTTTTTTACAACCGCGAAACGTCGCATCTAACGTTTACACTATTATATTTTGCCTAATCAGTTGCGGTCAGTTACCTATAATTTACACGATGATTTTCTTACACGACGCGACGGCGAGAGTGCGAAAATAGTATTTAGTTAAATTGGTAAATATACTGAATATATAAACTTTATTTCAGTTTAAAAAAAACTTTTTGATGTATATATTTTATCTCATTTTAACTAAGCAATGTCTGTTTAAGGGTAAGTTTTCTATAAAGTTCGGTGTAAAAAACTCAATATGATGTAGGTTCCTATTAAACGTGCGCGTTATAAGGAGACACCGTTTAAATCACCCTATTAACCTAGTGTAACGAATAGCCACGCTACTGAAGCTGACTCATAGACCAACTCATACACATCTGTGTGACTTATGAAATGACACCTTATGGTGCATTCAGGTACATCGCCGGCCGTAACTATTTTGCCAGTCACCCTATTATTTTTTACCCCCTCCGGCCAGACTACGGCATCAGTGGCACGGAAATCTCGTTGCAAGCGACAGCATGAAAATGAAGCTCGGTGACGAGTTCAGCTACAAATTTCGCAGTTATTTTGTAGCCGTTTAAGTATTAGGCTATTTTGAAATCGCGTGTAACATAACCTCATCTGTATAAACAAATCAATTAGACCTTTATTCATTATTTTATTGTGCACTAAAAAACACATTCTCGCGATGACTTCATTGTGAACATGATATTTGAAAATGCTTTACAATATCGAAAAATATACATTTTTGTGGGTGACTAGAAAAGATATCCTTACATCATGTCACATAATATTTATACCATACTTATACCAGAGATCATTGTTATCTTTTTTACAATAAATCTATTTAAAAAAGAAAATGTTTTACCACTCAATAATAATGTAAAATATCAAAAAAACATTTTTTTATAAATAACCACATAGGCAATAGATATAAGTAAAAGATATACTATAACAATATTGCAAAAATGTATTAAAGATATTAGAGATAAATAAATATATTGTGAGAGCAAAAAACACTCGCTCCTCAGACCTTTGAAGAGCGTGTTTTTTTTTTATAATTATATTTGTCTAAATATAATTGTACCTTCCAAACGCCGTTTCTAAGATGAAAAGAAAAAAAGTAAAATATTCCTTTTTAAGCCGCCATTTAAAACAATACGAGGTTTCTAAATCATTTTGTAACATCTGCAGATAAAGTATCGAGTGAGTAGTGAGTAGCGAGAATTACAAAGACGTGTGCCGATTAAATAAAGTCACATGAACCGTTAAACGATGTACACACCATAGCATAGCATAGCAATGGGCGTTTTGTTTGTTTTAAAAATGTAAAAAAGAAGGCAGTTCTATCACTTTTTGGTCTATAAACATCAGGCGCATGAGCCTAAACGTGCCACTGTGCGCAATGCCCGTTTTTAGACAGTCGCTGTCGCATTATGCGTTCGCGCAATTTCATAGCAACACAAGACCGCCCTGTTGACTTTACACGTAATAACTGCGCTAATAGGAGATCAGTGAGCGATAAGCCTTCTACGTTTTCCACGCGAGCGAATAAGCAACTCCCTATAGTTCATAAACAAGACCATTCTTAGACTTATTCAGAGTTCAGAGTTTAGAGACATTTTTACCTTCAACCCATCTTCGTGGGCATGAGTTAAAACTGTCCAAACGTGTCTTCAAATCTAACCCAAAAAATAACTTTTTGCTTGATCAGTTCAAAAACCGTTTAGAGTACTTATTCACAAGAGCACACCAATCAAAGATACAGGTTTAAGGCCCGAATTCAGAGACGTTTTGCTCCCCTTAAGGGTGCCCTTAAGTGTGCCCTCAAGTGTATACTTCGCAAGTTAGAACTAGGGTAGTCACTATTCGCACTTTTGGAATTTATATTATTATTCTTATTATATTATTCTTTAGTGCTGCTGTTTTTTAATAAATTTGAATAGAAATAATGTGCCAAATTCAGAGTCGTCACTTTCGTTTTTACGATTATATTGGTATTCAAAGTTCATTTTAAGGGCCGCTGAATGACGATCCGAGATTAGCAACACTTAGCAGGAATAAATATTTTCGGCCAATCAGCGTGCGACTCACGAAATGAGCGAACGAACGAAGCTAGCTAGCAGACGGCCGGCGACGTGAAGTTTGTCTGACATTTTTGTAGAGCAAGCATCAGCTGACAGTGACACGCGTTTTATTTTGTTTTCTATTTTCGTTGTGTTGAATTTAAAATGAGTTCTAAAAAAATTACCTACACAGTAGAAGAAAGACAGTTAATAAAAGAATTAATGTTAAATAAATACAAAGAATTCCTAGAATGCAAAAAATCTGATGTCGCCTCGCTGTGAGTACCGTGTGATTATTATATGAGTTTCATTCGACCTGTTGTATTAACTTCCTGTTTATATTTTTTTCTTGTGAAATGCTTTCAGCGTACTGTAGTACAACTTAAAAAGTGTTGGGAGAACATGAAATCCAAGCACAAGGATGATTTGTGCAGAGAGAGAAAAGAAAGGATTCATTTTATACTTGAATAGTTGATTAGTAATTGAACAGTTTTAAACGTAGGATCTTGATGTGTTAATATATATGCTGTTACTAAAAACTAGTATAAGTACAGAGATTGTCGATTGTTATTTACTATATTTATTTAATGCTTCGATTGGAAAATTGTCAATGTTTTAATACCAATTATGTTTTAGAAAACGATCAAAATATGGCCAACACAGTATTTTTGAGCCATTCAGATCCATCAGCGGCTGGGTTCGAGCCTTCCCAACACTCGGAGGTTGCAATAGTTCATTCTGAGGCCATCGATCTAGCAGGTAATTCTTGATATATTATGTAAAAAGTTCAAGTGAGAATAGTGTTATCAACATTATATGTTTGAAGTTTACCTCCCATCTAAAACCTAAATAACTACTCACTAGTTTAAGTTTTGAACGTAATGAAGTTTTAAAACCTAACCTAACTTTCAAAATACCTTTTGGTGTGGCGCTATTGTAAAACAATTCTACATGCTCTAACTTTGACTTTTTGATTTATAAGTATACGTATAAGGATATTTTTTTACAAGAAAAGTGGCACTGTATGTAGTTCTGATGTGAGAACCAATAATTAACTAGATTCCATAGGAAATGATTATGCATCACATCTTCAGGTGATAGTTCACAACTCACTGGGAATACAATTTCATTTAATTGTAAAACATAGTCTTTGATTAGTGTCTGTTTCCATACAAACGCTTGTTCAGTTCAGTTCAGTTCAGTTCAATGCCGTCATCAACGGCGTTTATTTCAACATAGTTATTTATTACAATCAAAATAAGCAAGGACCCATTAGTCAGAGACTGTCGACAGGTCCTTTTAATAAGTTTCTTAACTAATAATACATAATTAAAAGGTATAAATAAGTACATGAAATTTTAGACAAGGTAGATTTAACATAACAAGAATGGAACATGAATAACAAAAACAGAACAGTAGAAATAATATAAAACCTAACATGACACATAGCACAGATGTTATTTTCAACTTTTTATTTTAGTAGCTCATATTCTATCCTAATAATTATTTTAGATGTGTTTCTAAGAGGTATTTTTTAAATTTATTTTTAAATAGTGCTAACGTAGCACTCTCTTTAATATCGCCAGGCAATTTATTGTATAAAGTGGGGACCGCCACGCATGATTGCCGCTTGCCATATAAGTTCTTAAATTTAGGGACAGAAAGCATTTTTTTGCTTACTTGTCTTGTTTTATGCTCGTGTTTTACCGGGATTTTAAGAGCACTATCAGCATGGTAATAAAGGGCAATTTTGTATTTCCACAATGAGAAAACAGACAACAGGTTAGAGTGTCTAAAGATATTTTTATAGTTTTCCCGGATGCGATTTTTTGTTTCCCAGTTTAACGACAATTTTATGATACGTATTTGTAGGTCTTCAATGTCCTGGATGTATGTATGAAATGAGTTCCCCCAAATGTGCAGTCCATACATAATTATGGGCTCTGCTAAGGCCCGATAAAGGTCCTTTAAAATTGATGAGGGGAGACTGTTTTTTACCAAAGTTAATTTGGCCAGTAGACATCTTAGTTTTTTACATACTTCCAGGATTTGATATTTCCAATTAAAACGACAATCAACGATCAAACCGAGATATTTATGCTGGTCAACTTGTTCGATTGAGGGACAATCACATTGGCGTTTAATATCGTGTAGACACTTATGAGTATGGCCTTTGATACTAACTTCGTTTAATAATGATTTATTTTGGGAAGACCTTATGTGCATCAGTTTGGTTTTTGAAACGTTTAAGTTCAGTCCGTGGTCATGTGACCATTTGAGCAAGCTGTCAACATCCTCTTGTAATAATGTAGACGCTACATTAATGTCCTCATGCGTCACGATTAACGCAGTGTCATCGGCAAACTCGAGTATTTTTGAATTTTTCACAATAAGTGGCAAAGAATTAACATATATGATGTATTCTTGAGGACCGATTACACTACCTTGAGAAACGCCCGTTTTTTGAGATTTACATTCGCTCAGAGTTTTGTTTATTTTCACCCGAGATGTACGGTTTTCTAGATAATTTTTAAGAAGGTCTTGTAAGGGTCCTCTGATACCAACTGAGTCCAGCGAGCTTATTATGTTTTTAAAATTGAGTGTATCAAATGCTTTCGCATAATCAATAAAAACTACTAGACAATGTTGTTTATTATTAAGTGCTGGATACTCCAGGATCGATCCCAAGGAAAAGACGACGTTCACACACGAAGAAGCAAGAACGCCGAACGGACGACTTTTCCGTACGGCTGAAGTCGCCTACTCGGCGACTGTTGTCGATCGGAGCCTCTGATCAAGAATGAGAATCCCTTCGTGCGAAACATACCCTTTTTATAAGCACAACAAAACATGATAATAAGAGGGTTTCACTCTTCAGCCCTTGAATAACTCATTTATTTTGCTAAAGAATAAAAACCCCCCTATATCTCGCTTACTTAAGATATAGTACTTAATATTATAACATAAACTTATGTATTACACAAAATATAACCTTTTTTTTTTACATAATCAAACTTAAATACATCTAGGTAAGGCTTAAACACGTTTTCTGATCGACACACCTTATTATTTAAATCCTTATTGATCCTGGCATTACAGTGGGCTATCCTTTATATAGGTATCAGTTAATATATAACAATTAATCTAATCCTACAAGAATAAACTGATTAATATCGATAGCCGTCTTTAGCCTACACGTGTCAGCGATCTGCGCATTTGATTCCCTTGTGCTTCTCGTCGCCGGTATCACGCAACCCTTTGCAATATTTCGTCATAATTCCACGAACCGACTTCGAAGATGATGCAATAATCACGTGAACATCACGATGTGATCTGCGCATGTCGTATGGTCGGCACCCTTTGTCGGCCGATAATATATTGCGCCTTACGTGTTCGTTTTGGCGTATCCATACACCCCTTTGTAAACCTAAAGTAGGTTTACACTTCCGTAAGACTTCTTCAGATACGCTGAAACGATTGTGTCTACCTATTTTTACTGCCTAATACCTAAATGTATTTTAATTATTTACCGATAAAATTATTAACTTTGAAACCGCTCGCTTATAGATATTTCCATTTGCTGTTTTTACATCAACCACTCTTATCTGCTCATCCGCACCTTTGTAGGTTTTTATAACAACCGCCTTTGGCCATGTATTACGCGGAAAATTACCATCAACCAAGATGACGACATCTCCTATCTTAATAGGCGCCGTTAAATTTTGCCATTTAGACCTCTTGGCTAGAGTCGGTATATATTCTTTAATAAATCTTTTCCAAAAATGATCCGCATACACTTGAGCTATTTTCCATTGTCTTTTTAGACAATAATCTTGCGAATTGAACTGTCCTATCATCGGAGAATCGTAATTATAGCCTAACAAAAAATGGTTAGGTGTCAAGCTATTATCATCTCTCGAATCAAGCGACACGTGCGTCAGTGGACGCGAATTGAGAATGCTCTCAACTTCTAATAAAATGGTATGTAAAACTTCTAAGCGTGGTTTTTGTTCTTTTAATATGGCATATAATGTCCTTTTAATTAACTTTATTAATGATTCCCAGCTTCCACCGAAAGAGGGAGCCCGAGGGGGTGTGTGTACAAATTTAATCTTTTTAATTAGCACTTCGTTTTGTATTTTTTGCTGACCTATTTCATTTATTGCTTCTTGAAGTTCTCGATTTGCAGACCGAAAATTCGTCGCGTTGTCACAGTATATTATGTCCGGATATCCTCGCCGTGCTATAAAACGTCTAAGTGCTAATATCATTGCGTCCGTCGACAGATCATTAGCCAATTCAATATGTATCGCCCGGCAAGACAGACATGTAAAAAGTGCTCCATATACCTTTTGTGTTTTTCGCCCCTGTGTGACATATAGTGGTCCAAAATAATCAATACCTACATTGGTAAATGGTCTAATATAAACCATTAATCTTTCTTTCGGTAAACTTGCTAGTAACGGAGGTTTAGGGGTAGCGCGGTTATTTTTGCATACTTGACATAAATAATCTGCCTTTCTGACCGCTTGACGTGCATTTAAAATCCAATATTGGTTTTTTAACGCATTGAGTACATACTCAATCCCTGCATGCTCCGATCTCCTATGATAATAGCTTATTAACAAAGCCGTAAACTCATTTTTATTGTCCAAAACAATTGGATATATCATAGTTAAATTAATATCTTCGGCTTTTCCTAGCCGACTTTTCATTCTAATCACATTTTTGTGGTCTAAAAACACATTTAAATTTCTGAGTCTGCTATCACGTGGCAGTGTCTTTTGATTTAACAAACAATTATATTCCGTTTTAAAACTCACTTGTTGAGATAAACGAATCAAAGCGATTTCGGCCTTTACAAAATCTTCTCTATTAATATTTCTATTTACGTATTTATCTTGACATATTTCCGAAAATTTGAAACATTGTGCCACAGTTCTTACTAATCTAATATAATTAGAAAATCTTTTAATATTTATTACAGACATATTTTCAATAGTATGATACACAAATGCCGATTTTTTTTTCTAATATCTCATTCGATATAATTCCCTTTCGGGACTTTTCTACCGGCCACATACCCGGTTCTTCTTTTAAAAATTTAGGTCCACTAAACCATCTGTTAGTCACGCTTAGATTTGTTATGATCTTTTCTCGCGTTCCTTCGTCGGCGGGATTTTCGTGGGTAGATACCCATCGCCACACTCCTGTCCCCACGGTGTCTGCAATTTCGCCCAATCGATGCGCTACGAAGGGCGCAAAGGTACGTGCTTCGGACCTTAGCCACGCCATTACCACTTGAGAATCAGTCCACATATAAAACTTATCGAATTTTATATTATGTCCCTGCGTAATTATTGTATATAATTTAGTTCCTAATACCGCCGCGTTTAATTCCAGCCGTGGAATCGAGATAATTTTTTGCGGTGCTACTCTAGTCTTGCTTGCTAGAAAATAAACTAATATTCTGCCGTCTCGATCCACAGTTCTGCAATAAGCTACACTGCACATTGCTTTCTCACTCGCGTCGTTGAAAATGTGTAACTGCCTCTCAACGACTACAGAGTCGCACGTTGATTCATAATGCCGCGGTATTCGTAGTTTCTCAACATATTTTAAACAATCGAGCCATTCTAACCACATATTATTTTGTTTTTCTTGTAATTTAGTGTCCCAGCTAATACCCGTACGCCAGACATCTTGCATTAATATTTTCGCTTTAATCATTATATTTCCTAAAAATCCTACTGGATCGAAAATACTCATTATTACGGTTAGAATGTCACGTTTGGTAGGTATGATTTTACCTTGTAGTAAATCTTTTGAGATTCGTCTCAAACTTAAATCGAAAGATAGCGTGTCTGTATTTGGGCACCATTTTAAACCTAATATTCTTTCTGTATTATTCTCCGATGACTCAAAATGTTTTGAGCCGCTAGACCGCGCCTCTAAAGGTATCTCATTCAATAATTCACTATTATTGGACGCCCATGAAACTAAATTAAATCCTCCAAGTTTGTTTATATGAATTACTTGCCGAATTAATTTTTTCGATGCTTCTAAATCATTATGCGAATATAGAAAGTCGTCCATATAAAAATTATTCTTAATCGCGTCGACAGCTTGCGCACACTGTTTCTCAAACCTATCCGCGTTTATATTTTTAATAAATTGCGCCAAGCACGGCGACGATTTCGCACCAAATAACACAGAAGTCATTCTGTATATTTCTGGCTTCATTATTCTGTTTTGGCCTCGCCAAACGAATAACTGAGTGAATGAGTCATCGTCGTTTAGTTTAACTCTTAGAAACATATCTTGGATGTCACTAGAAAATGCAAATCTATATTGCCTAAATTTAAAAATAATACTTAATAACGAATTATAATAGTCTATACCTACAGAAATGTTATCATTTAAAGCTATTCCTCGACTTTTCGCTGCTGCATCGAAGACTAGTCTAATTCGATTAGGCTTGTTTGGGTTATATACCCCGAAATGCGGTAAAAACCATATCTTTTCTTTATTTTTTAAAACATTTAAATCGGATATTTTCTCTGCATAACCATTAAGAATATAATTTTCCATTTTTTCGCAATATGCTTTAGCGAAATGCTTATCTTTGTCCATTTTCTTTTCAATGGACCATAAACGTTTTAACGCCATTTCTTTACTTTCAGGAAATTCTGTATCCCGTTCTTTCCACAATTGTGCAATTTCCCAACGATTTTCTGGCAATAATTTAGCCGAATTTTCCATTATCTGTAAGCATAATTTTTCTTCTTTACAGACGTGACTATTAGTGGATTTTATTTCCTCTAATTTAAAACTTTCTTGCACAAGTTTATGCAAGCTTTCCAGTGAATAATTTTCCGTCAAATGAAAAGCATTTTCCACGGATTTTCCACTTTTTTGCTGTACATGTCCTACGGCCATCCAGCCTAGATTCGTTCTGGAAATAGATAGTTTCCCTGACCGTTTTTCAATATTCCTAGAAATTATTAATTCCCAGTTATCGTTCCCGATAAGAACTTTAGGTATAACACCTTCCAATGCTACACTTTCTTTTATGCCGAAATTATGCTTTTCTGCGCAAACTCCTGGCACAAAATTTAGCTTTGGCAAACTTAAATTTTCTAATGTTCTTGCCGTCATAATGTAACTCTTATTCTCATGTTTACCCTTTATTTTAAAGGTTACCTGTTGTGAGTCATTATTCACACTTTTGATCGCGTTTACTCCGGCCAGTTGCAAACAGCTCTTCGGGCCTTTTAAACCAGTTTTATCGGCAATTTCTTTCGCTAATAAGCTTACCGAACTTCCTTCATCTAAAAGTGCGTATACTTCACAACTGCCTAATGGACCAGTAATCGAGACTGGCACTATCTTTAGTAATGCATAACTTTCCGATGTGAAAGTATTTGTAACCATTTCCGATTGAATGGCTACGTTCTCTTGCGACTTTACAATACCTACTTTTTCTGACGAATTATTTACCGTCTTAATTTTCATTAATAAACTGTGAAATTTACTGTTAGGGTATTTCTTGAACATATTGCATTTCGATCTACTATGCCCTTCACGAAGGCATTTAAAACATAAATTACCCTTTTTTACGATGTCCCATCTATGATCTACTGACATACTTTTGAACGTCTCACATCGCCATATTGGATGCGCTGACCTACATATCACACAATATAACTTTTTTTGTTGTCGCGTGTCGGCGCTGGTCGTAAAAGAGACCCTTTTTACAACTGTGTTTCGTCTATTTGAAAAATTATTATCGCCCGCGCGCCGTTTGTCGATCGCGTGATTTATGGTTCTCACCGGCCACGTCGCGTCTCGCGGCTTAACAAACATCGACTCGGCGTAATGCATTCCTGCGTCGCGCGTATTTTTAACTACCTTTTCAAGCCAATTTGAAAATAAAATAATAATAGGTACGTTTTTATTTTTTAACCTAATTTCATCTGAAACCCACAAAGTCCTAAAGCTATTCGATAACTTATTTACTAAACAAAATAGTAATTCCGGATTGTGAAGATAACCTATATTATCTAAACTTTGTAGAGTCGCTACAAGATTTTTAACCTTACATGAAAAAATAATATATTGTTCCATTGTTGCGTTTTCGCCTACATTAGGTAATTTTTTAACCTCGTTAATTAATTTAAAAATTATTTGTTGGTGATTACCAAATAAACTATCTAGCGATTCCATGACCCTATCTACATTTTGCGGGTCTAATAAAAGTGAATTTACACTTTCCTTCGCTATACCTACTAATGCTCTATTTAATCTTAAAGCGTTGTCAACATTAGACAATTTAAAATACTGAGTTGACTGCTGATATAAAGCTCTAAAATTTAACCACTGTACTGGATCTCCTGCAAACTTAGGTAATTCTTGCGAAACTGGTCGATCAGAAAACATTGCAAAAGCCTTACCTATCGACTGTCCCAGCGCGTCCACGTCGAAAGCTGCACTGTACTGCTGCTTTCTCGCGGACACCTGCTCTGGCCTTGCGTGGTGATCTTCTGGGCGCGTCTGCGCTCGAAGTCCGCTCTGACCCCCATGTGCTGCTGGTGTCTCGCCTGACGTCATCAGGCTTCTCTCGTTCCGCAGCTGCCCTTCGGTTCCTTGATGGACTTGTGCGTCTGTCCTCTCCAAGTGCCGTGGTATGTCCAGTACCTCTCGGATGACTGTCTCGTCCACTGTCTCCGTGGCCGAAAACTCGCTGTGGGTTCTCCACTCCCTCATCTTCTCCACTAGTGACATGGTTTCTGAAGCTCCAGACATAATTTCTGACTCCAGATTGACGTGCTGCTGTTCTGCTTCGAGGACCAACGATTCTGCTTGTAAGGCTGCCATCGCGGTCTCGAATTTAGCCGCTTTCTTCATGGACTGTAACTCGGCCTCAGCTGCCTTTTTCTCGGCCTGTAATTTGGCCTCGGCTGCCATCAACTGCGCCTTCCTTCTGGTGATGCGCAGATTTGTCGCAGAGGCCTCCAATCTTGCCTTCTGCTGTACAGAGTCCGCGACGCTGCGGAAACTCTTTGTGCTGCCTTCATGCGTCGATTCCATCTTCTCCTTTTGTGGTGCTGCTCAATGATCAGCTCCAGGTTCCAAAGATCCGACTCGAATGGACCAAATTCTGGATACTCCAGGATCGATCCCAAGGAAAAGACGACGTTCACACACGAAGAAGCAAGAACGCCGAACGGACGACTTTTCCGTACGGCTGAAGTCGCCTACTCGGCGACTGTTGTCGATCGGAGCCTCTGATCAAGAATGAGAATCCCTTCGTGCGAAACATACCCTTTTTATAAGCACAACAAAACATGATAATAAGAGGGTTTCACTCTTCAGCCCTTGAATAACTCATTTATTTTGCTAAAGAATAAAAACCCCCCTATATCTCGCTTACTTAAGATATAGTACTTAATATTATAACATAAACTTATGTATTACACAAAATATAACCTTTTTTTTTTACATAATCAAACTTAAATACATCTAGGTAAGGCTTAAACACGTTTTCTGATCGACACACCTTATTATTTAAATCCTTATTGATCCTGGCATTACAGTGGGCTATCCTTTATATAGGTATCAGTTAATATATAACAATTAATCTAATCCTACAAGAATAAACTGATTAATATCGATAGCCGTCTTTAGCCTACACGTGTCAGCGATCTGCGCATTTGATTCCCTTGTGCTTCTCGTCGCCGGTATCACGCAACCCTTTGCAATATTTCGTCATAATTCCACGAACCGACTTCGAAGATGATGCAATAATCACGTGAACATCACGATGTGATCTGCGCATGTCGTATGGTCGGCACCCTTTGTCGGCCGATAATATATTGCGCCTTACGTGTTCGTTTTGGCGTATCCAAGTGCATTTAATATATAGTCTGAAAATTTTAATAATAGATCGGTAGTTGATTTCCCTCTTTGGAACCCGAATTGCTCGTGTCGTATTATGCTGTAGGTTTCTAGGTAATATTGTATTTTACCGCAAATAAATTTTTCGATTATTTTATTGATTGCTGACAGTATAGAAATAGGTCGATAGTTTCCGTACTCTGTGTGCGAGCCGCTTTTGTAAATCGGCCGCACGATCGACTGTTTGAGTACCTCCGGATATTTACCCGTTTTTAAACACAAGTTTATTAATGACACTAATACCGGACTAATTTTATCAAATAATATTTTTATGTCGCGAACTCTAATTCCATCCATGCCTGGGCCTTTGTTTGTGTTTAGGTTTAAAACTATATTTTTGACATCGTCAATTGTCGCTAGAGGCATACGCATTGAGAAATCAGAATTCGATATATATTGGCTTTTGTTCAATAATAGAGTGTTGCATACAATTCGCGTTGCAGTGACATTTTCCTGAAATTTTATTGCGAAGTTATTTGCCACGTCAAGCTCACCGATCATCATATGATTGACAATCTTAGAGTCACCGCTCGATTGACGTTTTCCCAATATTTGATTTAATATTTTCCACGTAGTTTTCATATCCCCTTTCGACTCAAGAAGCAATTTTGAATAATACTTATTTTTTGCTTTGCTTTGCTTTGCTTTGTTACTTATATAAATAGGTAAAATGTGTCTTTATGTATTGTTAGACACATTATTTCTATTCAAATTTATTAAAAAACAGCAGCACTAAAGAATAATATTCATTCAATCCGCAGCGTAAAGGAGAAAAAAGAATTCAATCATTTATCTGTATTGTTGGCCAAGCGGTCGACTAAAATATTATTTCCTGTTATAAAATATTTAAAATATTATCCGTGTGTTTTACTTTTTCAGATATTTTACCATATAATGATTACGTTGAAGGAATCGACCCATCGGTACTGTCTCCAAGTTGTAAGAACTATTAAATCTATGAGAATCCCGCCCCGGCAGCAAGAGGTAAACCATAAAAAAACACATAAAAGCATTTTACTATTCGTTTATTAAACAGATTTATTCCTAATATTTAGTTTAAAATTTCTTGATTTTATTAAACCCATTTCTTTATATTACTTTAACTAGCTATCGGACAAAAGTTTGTCGGACAGAGGTGTGAAAATTGTTGTAATCTAGGACATTGTAAACACTCAGAAAAAACACAACTGCACCGGGAATCTCGAATCTCATGGCTATCTATGACCTGGGTGCAATATATTAACTTCGCTTAATTTAAATTATAGTGTAACACTCGATACTTAATATTTGAAACAAATGTGTTTTTTTTTATAAGAGTAAAGTCACAATACATATATTGTGCCATATAAGTCAAGCCTGCTACTAAAGTATTATAATTTTTAAAAAAATAAAGACAATGTATTTTTAAACGTTGACAGCTAAACTCAGCATTTATTCTCAAAAAACAAATACAGCGAATGAGACGAAACGACAGACTGTATGTGGATTGTTGAACCCGTAAAGGAAGCTTCACTAACAAAATGCAAATGTATACATTCAAGTAACTATAATATAATTATTATAACGGTAGTTTACTTATTTACAGGTCAACGCAAACGGCTCTATAGTAGGGCCGATGCAATAGAAAAAGAGGCGGAATTAAGAATAGACAGAACAAAAAAATTAATGGAGCAAGACGTTGAAATTCACCGCATGATGATCCTAGTAGGTCCGGAAACATTTCTCTCAGGCAAATACTGCTGCAGCTTTTCATCTCAAACACGATTATTGCATAATAAATAGAAATTACATACAGTGATTTTAAAAATATTTATAATAAACTTTTTAAAGAATAACTGCTTTTCATTTAATAACCTAACCAGAGAGAGTAGAATTGGAGACTATGGGGTGTTCTTTGTTATTCTGATAAGTTGGAGTTTGGAAAGTTAACTTTTAGAAACCTTTATTTTAGTAATTAGGAATTTATTTTAAAATTTACAAAATGTCTACCCAATATTGATTGATTTGACATATCGAACATAACTTCTTGTATAGTTTAAAAACATTGCACAAATCATGATTAAAAACAATAATAGTTTTAGCTTATATGCATTTATTTTTTTAATAATAATACTAAAATGAGAATGTTGTCAATGGCCATGATAGAATATAATAGATCCTTAGTATGTGTATGATAAGATAAGATAAGATAATTTATTTCCAAAAACAAACATAAATTGTATAGGAATGACATATGCAATTGAAAACAGTACAGCGGTTAAAACATGTGAAAAAGCATTAGCAAAGGTATAGGTACATATATAAACTAGTAACATATTATAGATACACGTAGATAAGGTAGTACAGATTCGTCTAGTTAGATAAGATAAGATGAGAATCTTTATTTCCATCACATGTATAAATGTATAGGAATGTCTTTACAATAAATACCTAAAATACAATAAAAAATTAGAATACAATGTAATGCAGCAATATTAAATTTTACATTAAAAGAAAGAATCATTGATTAAAAATAAGATCACAAAGTTTTAAATATTAATATAAATTTTATTACAAAGTATGTTTTAAAAAGTAATTTATTTTAATCAAATGAGGTACAATTCAAGGCCGGTATTCATAAAACTATTATCTTTAAATATAAAGATTATTTTAAAGGATTAAAAAAATATTTCTTTGTAAAGATGCACTCAAGTGTGCCCCCCTGTTCCCTTAAGGGTTTGCTTAGCATTTTGACAGCTGAACTGTTGCCGCGTTGGTCGAGTGTGATTTTGTTTCTGTTTTGATACTAAAAAATATGGATATATTAATAGAACGTGACTTTTTAGATTATATTGATTACGTTAACAACCACGAACGATATTTAGTACCTAGAATTATGTTTCGAGGGCAAGAAGAAAGAGTAATGGCGTATTATAGCGACAATGAATTTTTAAGAAGGTTTCGTTTTCCGAAAACACTTGTTTGTCAAACGTTATTACCCAAAATAAAGCCTTCTCTGCCAAGTACAAGAGGCTTGCCTATATCGCCGTTGTTAAAATTACTTTGCGCTTTGCGATTTTATGCTTCTGGGAGCTATCAAGTAAGTACTTATCTACTGAATTATTTAACACCATTTAATGATAAAATGACCTGCTTAAATAAAATTTATATACAATAAATATTTTTTAGACCGTCCTTGGAGATTCTCTGAAGTTAAGCCAAACTACAATAAGCAGGGCAATCAAAGATGTGAGCTTTGATTTATCATTGTGTTTGAAGGAATTCATCAAATTTCCTATGGAAGGAAATAACCTCACAACAAATAAGCAGCTGTTTTATAATATGGCAAAATTTCCAGGTGTTGTAGGTACGATTGATTGTACCCACATCCATATTTCAAATCCTAATGGCGACTTGGCTGAAGTATTCAGAAATAGAAAAGGTTGGATGTCCATAAATGTCCAGGTAAATTACAATAAGTCATTATTATTTCCACACTTTGTTTTCCGAATCATATTAAAAAAGTAAGATCCAATACGTAACATCAAATTGAAGTTAAATAATTACAAAGACTTGATTGTAGTATTGAAGGCAGTTTTTTTTTATATATTCTTACTTATTTATTTTACAGATAGTTGGTGGCCCTCAACTAGAAATATTAGATATAATAGCAAGATTTCCGGGATCCATGCACGACAGCAGAATTTTTAACAACAGTGCGATAAAAGAAAAATTTGATCGAAGAGATATCACAGGCATTTTACTTGGTGATAATGGATACTCTCAATCATTCTATTTATTTACACCAATCTTAAATCCAATAGGACCACGCCAGGAGAAATATAACAAAGCACACAAAAGCACTAGAAATTCTATAGAACGCCTAAATGGCTTACTAAAAGGCAGATTTAGGTGTTTACAAAAAAAATTAAACTATAAGCCATCAGCAGCTAGCCACATAATTACTGCATGTGCTGTATTACATAATATTGCCATTTTTAATAATATTAATTATCACGATGATGAAGTGACAACCACAGGCAATCCGTTGGAAGTGCCCGATACAGTTACGGTGCAAGGCGCTCGAGCCCTTGCATCCACATGGAGGAATCCCTTCATAGAAAGACATTTTTAGTTTTTATTTGTATTGCGTTGGATTGACAACCACAAACATGGGATTAGAGATGAGCGCTACAGGTGTGGTGCAAGACTCTCGAGCCCTTGCATCCACACGGAGGATCTCTTCGCAGAAAGACACTTTTTATTTGTATTACTTACTGCGCTGAAGTGACAACCGCAGGCAATCCGTTGGAAGTGCCCGTTACAAATTTCAGATAAGTAACCGCATAAATTACTTATTGTAAGTATATGCCCTCACAGTCACAGTCGCTTTATTACTTCTCTTTCCACTTTTGTGTTTTTAAGTTATCGTAAAGAGAGGAACATTATCATTGTTTTAAAAGTTGTTTGTTACTTATTTTGTTACAACTCCTAATCATGATGTAACGGCCCTTCTGTAGTGGGTCACCAGAATGTAACGGAACAAATGAATGATGGGAAGGAAGTTAAAACTTGTTTATTATTATTAAACCGTTACTATATAAAGTTACTTAATTAAATCTGACTGTGCTCCGCGCGCTCGGCGCACGTGACGACCGCTTGAGGAGCGGGTGTTGACGGCGGCAGACTCGGCTGGAAAAGGCCATGAGCAGTGTCGCGGCCTGCTCTTATAAACTGCCAGCGGGGGGACCCTCTTCTTTGGCCGTGACGCTTGCGGGCGGTCGTCTGACGTCATACGCCAGGTGGTTGGGCAGATGGTCTCGAGCGTCCGTCGTGGGAACGCAGGAGTTCCGGCAGTTGGCTGCAGGTGTCTCAAGTGCCGTGGGAAAGCGGATGTTGTAGAGTGGCCTGGGAAAGCAGGTGTCCATGGTGTGGGAACGGCATCGACCATGTGACTCCCACAGTACTCCCTCCCAAGAGCGTGAACGCTCTCCCAAGAGCGTTAACGCTCTGATGCTGAAAGGGTAGGTCGAAGTCCATCCGTGTCCAATGTTGGCTTAGTAAATTAAATCTTATGTGGTAAGTCTACTTGTCAACAACGACTCAAAAAAAAAATGTATACAGTAAAAAACTTAGACTAAATCCTTAAATTATCGCTAGTGTAGTTATGTAAATGACAGTTGTAAACAGAAATATGAATTTGATGTACAGAAAGTATAGTCTATGATAATTTGTTTGTAAATAATTAACTACAGAGATTAACAGAATGTAAATGGTTCTTTGTTTTGATTCATGCACTTCGCTTAAATTACGTTGTGTTCTTAACCTAGATAAATTCTTAGCAAAACACTTTACTCCCTTTAGCGGAGTATTTTCGGTTCACTTATCACTGTTGTTTATGCACTTCCTGTTTGAATTGATGTCGTTCCGATTGCGGTGTCTCGACTGCATTCCGCGTTCATTGTAGTCGCTTCCGGCACTGAATTCGCGGTATGACTTATCACTGACACTGTTCTGTTGTTTGTTTATTGACCATGAAAACTTTGTGGCTCGCTCAACCGAATTCATCGGGAAAGTCCGGGCTCCCCTGGCCCCTGGGACTGAAGTCCCGGCCCCGCAGGTTCCACTGAGAGAGCTTGTCTCTCAAATTACTCAATCGTCTATAGCGATTGGAAACTAAACCTTGGCCGGTGGCAAAAATATGCAATAGCACTGCCGTGACGAGCTTCTACTAACTTTGTTTCAAGCTAGCCTGAAGCGTGAGCCTAGTTATCATGCCAAAAAAAGAAACGCTTGACCGCTGACGCGTGTACACGCGTGGACCAAGCGCCGTGTCCATTGTTGTGAGTTGTCAAGTCAGCGAGCGTCCGGATGTGGTCGTCGATGGCTTACGTCGTTCGCGCTGAACTTCCGCGTATCCGAACTGTATTGTCTCGCAGCTGTGCATTTCGCGCCGCGTCGAGGTCCCCTTTGTTTAAATATCTTCTCTTTGTTGCACAAGGCCATGCGTGATTTTTTGCCTCTGCGCGCGTGCGCAGAGCTTTCACGTGGCCGTTTATCCGAATTTTCGGATCAGTTCCTGGGCTCGTTCTCCGCAGGAATATTGTGAACCCGAATCCAGCGATTCCCAGGTACGGGATCGACCCGTACATGACTCAAAAGTCTGTAAGCGATTGGACGACTGGGGCTGGTTAATGGGTGTGACTGCCGTGTGGCAGCGTGACGTCATAACGATGACGTGCGGTACCTCTCTGCTGAGGTACACGTTTGCGTGCGCTGTTTGTTGCTGTGGGGTACTGACCTCGCGTTTGTGTTGAGCTGGCGTTGTTTTTTTCTCTGCGTTTGCGTGCGTGTAGTGCTGTTTCCGAATGGTTGTTGCTGATGGTTGATGTGTTGCCGAGTCGTCGTTGGGATGCTGAGTTCGTTGCCCGGGTTTTGCGGACATGGTGTGGCCTATTCCGTTGTTGAACACCATGTTACCGACCCGTGCGTCGCTTACCGACGCGTGGCGTGATGAACACCGCGCCGCCATGTTGTCCGTGCGTCCGAAAATGTGGTTGCCGGTTGCATCTTCTTTGTAACGTAGAACTGCGTAGTTCACTGTCGGTTCACCAGAATGTGTCCGGAAGGTTACGTAGTTCACTGTCGGGTCACCTGAATGTGCCCGGAAGATTGCGTTGTTCACTTTGTCGAGTCCAGAATGTACCTGGAAGGTTGCGTATTCACTGTCGGGGGTACCAGAATGTAACGGCCCTTCTGTAGTGGGTCACCAGAATGTAACGGAACAAATGAATGATGGGAAGGAAGTTAAAACTTGTTTATTATTATTAAACCGTTACAATATAAAGTTACTTAATTAAATCTGACTGTGCTCCGCGCGCTCGGCGCACGTGACGACCGCTTGAGGAGCGGGTGTTGACGGCGGCAGACTCGGCTGGAAAAGGCCATGAGCAGTGTCGCGGCCTGCTCTTATAAACTGCCAGCGGGGGGACCCTCTTCTTTGGCCGTGACGCTTGCGGGCGGTCGTCTGACGTCATACGCCAGGTGGTTGGGCAGATGGTCTCGAGCGTCCGTCGTGGGAACGCAGGAGTTCCGGCAGTTGGCTGCAGGTGTCTCAAGTGCCGTGGGAAAGCGGATGTTGTAGAGTGGCCTGGGAAAGCAGGTGTCCATGGTGTGGGAACGGCATCGACCATGTGACTCCCACAATGACATTAATGAATTTATTGAGTTATGAAGTTATGTTAAGTTAAATATGAATTTACAAACAATTGAGCTCGCCCCATTGTTTATTTTACTTAATTACAATGAAGCATCTGTTACAGCATTCATAATCCTTTTTTCAGTGATTACAACCCATGAAAGGCCTTGCGGCTTCGACTGTTCTCTTTCTCCATCCGTCGTAATAAAGTCTGTGCATTACTTTTTACTTCCGTTTAAATTTGTTTCAACATCATCTTGTCATCATAGTTCTGTTGACAGCTATTTAAATTGCTTCTGACTTTGGGTGTTTGCATTTCCGGCTTTCTTGAAAGCAAAACTGAAGAAATATATATTGGCTTTAAGGATGACTAATTATACTTATTATCTGCATATACAATACATCACCGGCTGGCATATCTTTTGCTTATATTATAAAATCCATTGCCATCTACTTCGCCTATTGGCCATCTAGATTATATTAATAGAATGTTTTTTCATCTCTGTTTTGTACTTTAAAAATAAAAATTAATCTAAATTATAAATAAATTTTATTAATATATTTTGTATACTTATAGGTACTTTTTGTAAATGTTTAATTGATGTGCTTTAATTAATGTTTCATTGTGTATGTTTTCTCATTAAAAAAAAAAAAATATTAAAGAAAGAAATCTATGAATTATATTTTTTGGACATGAAACTAGGTATTCAACCCTGACTGCCTCGGGTTGGGATAGCATTTTGAATGGCATCCATAATTTTATGTTATATCTGAGGCCAAGCGAAGATTTAATTAGAAAAATAAAATAAGCATATTGGCTAAACTTTGTGTAAATACATATTGCATTTAATTTATGTACTAAAAGCTACGTAGGTAAAGCGTGAATTAAGAACCGTACCGTTTAATCTTTGTAAAGAACTGAATTTTTAAGATATTTCTCTTGTTTGTTTTTATTACATACAGGCTTTCTGTTAGTATACAACCTTCCAAAATTGGGTGAAAGCTCCCCATAATGCATGTCACTTTTTTGATCTGTCGCTCTGTTATCTACTTAGGATCAGTCTTTAAGGCTATGCTGTTCAGAAAGCGCATGATTTTGTCAGATAAAGAAGATAAACTTTAAAATACTATTTTACG
Organism: Neomicropteryx cornuta; assembly: GCA_020383195.1. Classification (NCBI taxonomy): domain Eukaryota; kingdom Metazoa; phylum Arthropoda; class Insecta; order Lepidoptera; family Micropterigidae; genus Neomicropteryx; species Neomicropteryx cornuta. The sequence continues at coordinate 11,071,384 of JAHKQU010000005.1, read as the reverse complement.
ATAAAAAAAAAAATCTAAATACGTGCTCTGACCGGAATACTATTCTCTCAAACGCTCTTAGAGGAAATCAGTGTTCTTTGAAGATAATCAATGAGTTGATTTTTCATTAATTATTTTTTATTTAAGGAATTGGGCTTTTATTTTTAAAACTAATGACACCTCAACTTTTTACTGACAGAAAGTTTTATTGTTTGAAATTGTTGAAATTTGAAAACTCAATATTTAATTTAATGTAATTTATCGCATGGACACACATATATGTATTTTAACACCATAATGAAATTAAAAAAGCATTTTTTTTTAATTTATATCGAATTTCAAAGAATATAATTGTGCTTACTCGTTATTTGCTAGTGAATAGTTTACTTTAAGATGTATAAATTTATTATTTTTGGGGTCACATTTATTTATTATTTGGCTTCCTGTTTTATATTTTTAAATTCATATATAAATTATTATTTTTTCTCTGTAAGGGTATACAGAATTAAACTAGTAGTACTAAACTACTCTTGGTATAGTTAATGCCTAGCTATATAAATTGACATTGACTATGATGATGAAACAAGAGCTATTTTTAATGATCAGTTTGCATAAAAAAGGGTTGCCCGCAGCCCCTGAGCAAGCTTATGGCTGTAACGCCAACGGCTCACTGCATTCAGCTCAATTAATTTTAACAGGGGCATTTAAAACTATTCAGTCATTCAACACTGTACAACTCGTTTAACGTTAACGGTTCAAAACGCACAGCTCACAGTTCAATAATTTTAAATGCATTACAATTTTAGGTTCGATTTTTAGTTGCAGTGTGGTGAGCGCTAATTAGTTATAGCTATCAATTTAGAGCGCTAATTCTAATAAACTTTACATTTTCAAGCTTTAATTTCAAACCAGTTCTAACGATATCGATGAACTCCTCTCTGAAAATTCAATGTGAGGTCATCTTCGAAACATCAGGATTGAGATACTTGATAATCCTAAACATAATATTATGAATACTCATGTACTCATTATAATCTTTATTTCATCCGGTAATATATAAAAATTGAGGCCATAAGAAAAGAAAATAAATTTGATAAATATATCCAGTTGTTTTAATAATCTAAACCCAACCAAAGGTTAATGTGATAACGTTGACAATCTCAATTTAATTTATTATTTTTAAAGAAAAAGTAGCAAAAGTTTTGATTTTTTAATGGGGAATAAATTTGATTTTTGATGCCGATTATAAAATAGTTTAAAATTATTATGCTTCACCCAAAAAAATATACAATTATTGCCTTGCAATTTGAATGTTTATTGCACAGTAGGTGGCAATTTTGCTTTTTTTCTAATACTATTTATGTAAATTCATAGTAAATTCATATTTATGAAGTTATGTTCGATATGTCAAATCAATCAATATTGGGTAGACATTTTGTAAATTTTAAAATAAATTCCTATTTACTAAAATAAAGGTTTCTAAAAGTTAACTTTCCAAACTCCAACTTATCAGAATAACAAAGATCACCCCATAGTCTCCAATTCTACTCTCTCTGGTTAGGTTATTAAATGAAAAGCAGTTATTCTTTAAAAAGTTTATTATAAATATTTTTAAAATCACTGTATGTAATTTCTATTTATTATGCAATAATCGTGTTTGAGATGAAAAGCTGCAGCAGTATTTGCCTGAGAGAAATGTTTCCGGACCTACTAGGATCATCATGCGGTGAATTTCAACGTCTTGCTCCATTAATTTTTTTGTTCTGTCTATTCTTAATTCCGCCTCTTTTTCTATTGCATCGGCCCTACTATAGAGCCGTTTGCGTTGACCTGTAAATAAGTAAACTACCGTTATAATAATTATATTATAGTTACTTGAATGTATACATTTGCATTTTGTTAGTGAAGCTTCCTTTACGGGTTCAACAATCCACATACAGTCTGTCGTTTCGTCTCATTCGCTGTATTTGTTTTTTGAGAATAAATGCTGAGTTTAGCTGTCAACGTTTAAAAATACATTGTCTTTATTTTTTTAAAAATTATAATACTTTAGTAGCAGGCTTGACTTATATGGCACAATATATGTATTGTGACTTTACTCTTATAAAAAAAAACACATTTGTTTCAAATATTAAGTATCGAGTGTTACACTATAATTTAAATTAAGCGAAGTTAATATATTGCACCCAGGTCATAGATAGCCATGAGATTCGAGATTCCCGGTGCAGTTGTGTTTTTTCTGAGTGTTTACAATGTCCTAGATTACAACAATTTTCACACCTCTGTCCGACAAACTTTTGTCCGATAGCTAGTTAAAGTAATATAAAGAAATGGGTTTAATAAAATCAAGAAATTTTAAACTAAATATTAGGAATAAATCTGTTTAATAAACGAATAGTAAAATGCTTTTATGTGTTTTTTTATGGTTTACCTCTTGCTGCCGGGGCGGGATTCTCATAGATTTAATAGTTCTTACAACTTGGAGACAGTACCGATGGGTCGATTCCTTCAACGTAATCATTATTTGGTAAAATATCTGAAAAAGTAAAACACACGGATAATATTTTAAATATTTTATAACAGGAAATAATATTTTAGTCGACCGCTTGGCCAACAATACAGATAAATGATTGAATTCTTTTTTCTCCTTTACGCTGCGGATTGAATGAATATTATTCTTTAGTGCTGCTGTTTTTTAATAAATTTGAATAGAAATAATGTGTCTAACAATACATAAAGACACATTTTACCTATTTATATAAGTAACAAGCGTTTGTATGGAAACAGACACTAATCAAAGACTATGTTTTACAATTAAATGAAATTGTATTCCCAGTGAGTTGTGAACTATCACCTGAAGATGTGATGCATAATCATTTCCTATGGAATCTAGTTAATTATTGGTTCTCACATCAGAACTACATACAGTGCCACTTTTCTTGTAAAAAAATATCCTTATACGTATACTTATAAATCAAAAAGTCAAAGTTAGAGCATGTAGAATTGTTTTACAATAGCGCCACACCAAAAGGTATTTTGAAAGTTAGGTTAGGTTTTAAAACTTCATTACGTTCAAAACTTAAACTAGTGAGTAGTTATTTAGGTTTTAGATGGGAGGTAAACTTCAAACATATAATGTTGATAACACTATTCTCACTTGAACTTTTTACATAATATATCAAGAATTACCTGCTAGATCGATGGCCTCAGAATGAACTATTGCAACCTCCGAGTGTTGGGAAGGCTCGAACCCAGCCGCTGATGGATCTGAATGGCTCAAAAATACTGTGTTGGCCATATTTTGATCGTTTTCTAAAACATAATTGGTATTAAAACATTGACAATTTTCCAATCGAAGCATTAAATAAATATAGTAAATAACAATCGACAATCTCTGTACTTATACTAGTTTTTAGTAACAGCATATATATTAACACATCAAGATCCTACGTTTAAAACTGTTCAATTACTAATCAACTATTCAAGTATAAAATGAATCCTTTCTTTTCTCTCTCTGCACAAATCATCCTTGTGCTTGGATTTCATGTTCTCCCAACACTTTTTAAGTTGTACTACAGTACGCTGAAAGCATTTCACAAGAAAAAAATATAAACAGGAAGTTAATACAACAGGTCGAATGAAACTCATATAATAATCACACGGTACTCACAGGTCGATTGGTTTCAGCTGCGTTAAAATCATTCGCGAACTCAATCCATTTTTGTCGCTTCATTTGCAGCGAGGCGACATCAGATTTTTTGCATTCTAGGAATTCTTTGTATTTATTTAACATTAGTTCTTTTCTTAGCTGTCTTTCTTCTACTGTGTAGGTAATTTTTTTAGGACTCATTTTAAATTCAACACAACGAAAATAGAAAACAAAATAAAACGCGTGTCACTGTCAGCTGACGTTTGCTCTACAGAAACGTCAGACAAACTTCACGTCGCCGGCCGTCTGCTTCGTTCGTTCGCTCATTTCGTGAGTTACTCATTTCGTGAGTGGAATATTAACTCCAAAAGTGCGAATAGTGACTACCGCTAGTTCTAACGCTTGATGGCACACTTGAGGGCACACTTGAGGGCACCCTTAAGGGGAGCAAAACGTCTCTGAATTCGGGCCTAACAGCTGTAAAGCTACACACCTATTAAATAATAATAGTACTGTACGAAAGTGAAAGGTGCACCATCATAAAACGGATGCTGTGGACATGGGAACGGAAGGTCTTGCGTAGAATGTTGGGTCCGGTGAATGACAACGGTGTACGAAGAAAACGGTGGAACCGCGAACTGGAAACGCTTTTCAATGAACCGGATAATATTGATCAAATTGAGGTTGCGGTGGGCTGGTCGAAGGTCTTCGCAACTCATCCGGATGGACCAAAGAAGATGTGGGAAGACCGCGTAAGAAATTTGAGAGGATGCTGGACGCCGGGAAGGCTACCAGAAAACTGCTCAGGGAGAAGGCAAAGGCCACTGAAAGAATAACTTAGATGGGAATCGCTTAGTTTCAGAAGGAAGGCATCGCGCCTATGAAATTTATTTAAAGCTTTCACAATCAAACCAACTTTGTCAATAATAAGTAGTCAGCACCTCAAACCCGCCTACTGTGGACACAAAGACCAAATACCATACATCAGAGAATGGAATTCGCTTAACCCATCCATTTTGTCCCCATCCCCTATTCATCCAACTACTTTACGAAAGAGGTTACGTGCTAAATAATCTTTGCTGCCACTATCATTTAGCTACACCACCGGAGTCGAGCTTCAAAGTGTAGTCTATAAGAATAAATAAGAATAAACAATATTCGAACGCGCTACCGATGGTTTAAAAGTCAAGCACCTTAACCACTAGACTACCACGATCAGAGTATTAATAGTTATTTTGTTTATTAATATGTTATTAAATCCAATTTTGCAGTAAAAAAAGTAGAAATTTTTCAATTTCCTGTGTATTTCTATTTTCGAGGTTTGTTCACTTATATTACTCATTAACGATGTTGCAGTATGATAGTAAAATTCTCCGGAGTGGTCCATTGAATTACCTTAAGTGTAAGCATAAAAACAAAAAAATCAATATGTTGTTCGTAATGTTTTCATCTCGAATTGGTTATCGGAATCAACATTCTCACCATATTCTAGGCAAATTCAGTATTAACCATCTCTCTGCGCCGACTTCAACGTATTGGTGGATCATTTTTTTTTTCATTGTTTATAAGAATTGTAATGTATTATATTTTAATTTTTTTGCATATTGATGTTGGTTTAATTTATTTTTTTTCCACATTTGATTGAACTTAAGCTGACTCAACTTTGGCCTGTAGACGAAAGAATAATGGCAAAGAGGCAGTTTAAACTCCACCCGAAATAATCACTCTCCGCCGCCTACATAAAAAAGATGAAACATATCAGGACGGACATCTCAAGTTTCTCTCTATTAATCGCATCTTAGAGGTCCATTCAGGGAACTATTATAATAGAATGACGTATTGGACGCTGTCATAACTTTATAAGACTATTTAGTATTGTGAATAGACATTTGATTATTATCATAAAACACGCCTTTTAAAACTAAGAGTAGACAACTCTTTGCGTTTGTTCGATACCGATAATTAATCAAATGATAACCTCGTTTAAGGAGACTCGACCCGGTCATTTCTCCATATGAACGCTATAGTGTTGTGACTGTCTTATTTATAGATGTAGAAGAAAAATGCTATCTAGGCTTCTATTGAATTAAAAAGTTACATTTTTATTTTGTTTAAATGTAAAGAGCCTCAAAAAGTCTGTAGTTTTCTATACATTTTGTCAAAAGTTGAGACGTAAATTTATTTTATAATGATGCAAATTTAAGTAGGTTTTTAGACATAAGTTGATTCAGTTTTTTCATAATTGACCAACAAACGGTGCAACGAGTGTTTGTGCGTTAGATGAGACAGAACGATTTAAAAGCACGCGCGTGACAGAGAAGAGCGCCACCGGTATAACTGAATAAATATACGAATAACTTTTACGGTAATATTAGACGTAGATAGTATTTATTTTACATTTAATTCGGGGTAATTATTATTATTATTAAAATATCTAATAATTTAAAAATAAATATGCACCCTCAAATTCACACACAAACACACACACATCATGCAAGTGAGTTTTTAATAAACCTAGTAATTGGTTTTTATATTCACACGTTTTTTTAGTTACTTTTCAACCTTGTGAATGTTTTTCGCTAAAATATTGAATATTATTTCAGGTTTTTTTATAATATATATCTCTAAATTACGAGCAAAAATAAATATATAAAGACATATCAAACGGAAATGGCGAACAAAACCAAATAAGAGTATTTTTTTCAGGTATTATTTTAAATATTACTGGCTGGTTTTCAATCGACTGATTATTACCAATGCAATACTAATTACATTCAATTAAAAAAGAATGACGTAACACAAAAAGTAGTCACTATTTGACTATTTTTATTACTGTTTGAGGATACAATAGAAAGCGTGTTAAAATATGAAAGCTCATCATAACAGCTTTTATAATAACATAATAAAAATGTCAAAATGCATTTATTGATACAAAATGGCGAAACACCATTGTTATTTGTGTCATTGTTAGAGTTATTTACTTTAAATAGAAATAAAATATATTCATAAATTTCAAACGTAATATAAACGTAATAAATGATTAGTTTCTTCTATGCATTAACGAACAAAGAATGTACCTATCATTTCTAGGCATTGATGAGAATTGTTAACGGACATGCATTGCGTTCACACTGCATTGTGAAATGACGAGCTAGGAAGATGGATTTAGTAACCGCATAAATTATAGTCGCTGGTGGGCTTTATCCCCTGACCAACGGTTAAGAATAGGTCCTGGTTTTATTATTATCAAACTAAAAAAAAAAAGGTTATATAATATATTATAGAAGAACCTAACGACCAGAACTGGCAAATAAAATAATTATTATAGTATGGATTATTTCTTAATTGCTGAACATTATACATACATTACACCCATAAAATGATATTAAATTACACCTTTAGAGGTTGTATTTAAATTTATTGATGTCCTACATACGTTTTGTATTAATGGAAATAAAAAAAAATAATTGGAATTTGGCATAAATAAATCATCCCTAAATTATCATAATTCATACCTATATATTTTTTGCAGGCACATAAATTATTTTTGTTTAGTTATAAATAGCCATATTTTAATTTTTATATTTTGTAACTCGGTATAATGAATCACTGTAGCAATATAACTTTCTAAATAAGTAAATTGACTTTATAAAAAAAAACATTAGTTCTGTGTAAATTAATTAAAATTTAACTTATAGAAAAATGGGCTACGCTAGTTTGGACAATGCCCAATTAGGTATGGTTAAGTTATTATACAATGTCTTCATTATAAATAAATAAATTTTATAATAAAATAGTATTTTGGCTCAAAATTGCGTAGTCCGCCGATACGAAACGGTGGCTGATAGTAATCAGAGCGTTCTTCAAACTATCCAGAGCGCATTTAAAGCTAAGGTCAATGATAAACCAGACGATTAGATTTTATTGCTTTTTAACGACTTTTATCAATTCACTTTTTTGTCTACTGTTAACGTAATTTTTGCACGTTAAACAAAGCCCCTCTGCGCGGGAAACATACCTAGTTTATACCGGCTAGAATTATATTTCCAAAACGCAAATCATTCCAGTCGGAATTGTAATATTTTACTCAGTGGTTTTGTAACGTCGTGCAAACGTGCTCTAATCTAATACGAGAGTATATTTCTAGGCGTAGTCGTACCAAAACAGAATTAACGTACCGTTGCCGAGCACTGAAAAAAAATTAGCAGCAAAAAAATTAAGGTAATGGTAACCATAAAGTGACAGCAGTTCTTTTTGTTGGAGTTACACATCGATTATTGTTAAACTTACTTGGTTGCAAGTACCACAAGTTGCCTTTAATATAATATCTACAATTAACAACCTGTAAATTTCACGATCTGTTCAATCACACCGCCATTTTTAATTTGAATCACAGCAAAATAAAATGGTAACAAGTAAAAACAGCAAAATATTATGGTTGCTGCTACCACATTTTCAGGTAACGTCGTTTTATTTCATCAGCTGTTCACCCACGACGCCATATTGTTTTGAAATCATAGAAAAATATTTTTTAACTATATCTCTTGATACAACTATGCGATTTGCTTACTTACACTTATGTTCGATTAGCAAATTTCTTGCTGCTGGTGCAAATTTTTAAACAGCCAAACGTTTATCTAATAAAAATATTTTTTTCAGTGTAATGACGGGCATACGGACTCGCTTTTCCCATCCCATCCCATCGTTTAACGGTATGGAGATCTCCATTTAGTGAGCAATATCATCGTAAACAGGTCCAAAATTTATGTACAAGAAATATTACGAACGACCCTGCATCAACAATAAAATTTGATGAATATTTCACGCCCCCCAGTATATATGAAATTCGTTGGGACTGTGATGTGATCACCTCAGGCGCCCCATCTTTCACGCCAATTACCACGAGATTTATTTCCGCTTCGAGCGGTGATTCGTCGTACAAATAGTAAATAGCTCTGACGCGAACTATACTTTGTAAACACACTGACCGGTGTGATTAGATATTATTATTTTTGAAGCGAAAACTTCTTCTTCTTTTTCTATTTTCTTCTTCTTCTTTGGGTTAGGGCGAATTTTTGTACGAGAATTTTTTTTTTTATGGGGAAAGTGAAATTGAAAAACGTACCTTTGAAATCACACAAATTTCACAGTTCGAAACTCATTCTATCAACGTTTTATTTTTTAATTTAATGTATTTGTAACACATAGTGTAGATACATTTGTAATATGCCTAAAAAGGGCTACAAAATGTTCTCTTCTAGTATTAACAAAAAAAAAATTATGTTCCATGTATGAGAACTATCAAGAGTACAAATCATCAGATTTTGTATCATTTCATGTTTATTGTGTATCTCAATTGTTGCTCCTTGATAAATAAACAAATATGATAAATATACGTGTTACGAGTGTTGTATCGCTTACAATTCAATTAAGCGCGCGTAAAGACCCTTAAGTCCATATCGAGTCGAGTCCCTTATCTTTCGACAAGGACGCACTTAAGATAATAAATGTTAAGGAGCACCTTTTCATTCATTCGCCTCTCCAGTAGAGGCCTCCTCGAGTGCTCACTCCTTTTGAACAAAAACGACCAGCGCGACTTAAGGAGGGCTCTAACAAAAGGTTATTTTTATACACTGACAGGCGCAGCCAATCATAGGCGGCATTGGCATGACGTCATTCTGTATTTGAGTCGTTTAGAATCAAGAGCGGCAACTGCAGTAAATGTGTTTTGTGGCAATTAATTTAAAAAATTTACATAAGGTAATATCATCAATATTTTTTCATTCTTGTTATTTTTTAATGTTTTTTTGAAACTGAGCCTTGCAAATTACTTTTTTTGTCCCGAACATGTTGCTAATGATGTCACAATAAAACACAGAGGTGCAGGGAAGTAAGCATATTTTAATATCAGTAACATAAGTTATTCTAACATGGTTGCAGATCGCTTGTTTCGATTCGAACCTAATATCTTAATGACATTATATAGGGTCAGAATGCTTTTTAGATAATCATTTCTTGCTTTAATTTGTGGTAAAGATTAAGATGTTTCAAAATCGATACGAAACCCTAAAATGATAATTTTGGCAGATTGCTACTTTTGATTCTATACGATTCATTTATCAGAATTCGGACTTACCACTATTGCAGGCCGTTTGAATGTATAAATCTTAATGTCGGATTGAATATCAGAGGCCATAATTTATAACAATATTTTTCAGCATAGCTTCGGTATTGGAAGATGATTTTTTGTTTCTTAGACTTCTCCAGACTTCTTAGACTAATCTAAATAAAAAAAAATGAAAGCGCTTGATTGGCGGAAACAGTAAATATATGTATATGAGTATGTATGTATATTAGTAGGGTTGTAACGAAGCCGAGATTACATTTTTAAACCCAAGCTTTTAGTTAAGTGCTTTAATGCGTATACAAAATATCGTGACTGTGCTGTTGATCGTTGAGGAGTTCCTTCGTTTGAAGCCATTCCTGGGTGTAGAATCGGGTCATGCTTACCATAAGAATGCATTGTATTCAGAACTGAAGAACCATGTCAAATTTTAACTCCATAGGATAAGAGGAAGTGGTTCTAATCAGCTTGCAAGATTTACCTACAAACATTGCAAGCTAAATAAAAGCTTGTAAAAATAGCCGGGTTTTATATGACTTTAAATAATATCGACTTAAAGCCAATAAAAAATGACTTACGGTGTTATTCGGTGGGTGTGTTGTAATGTAACAGACAGTAATTTACTAGTGGTCGGCCAGTGGTCGAAATTTGACCGTAATTTATTAAAATTTTGAGTTTGAGCATTATTAAGGTTCTTATGCCTCTATAATGAGATGAGTATACCCCTTTAACCATTGCATATAATATATAAATATGACATTAGCGCGTTGTTTGCCTTAATTGCCTGCAATACCTATGAAACTTAATGTTAGTAATAATTGAAAACAAAACAGAGAGGTATGAATTTTTTGATATATTCTCAGTTTTAATTTTTTCTTATTAATTTAGAATTTGGAACATTTAAAATCACACAAAAGTCACAGCTTGAAAATCAATCAGTCAGTTGTCAGTAGTATGATGGTTTTATTTAATTTAATTTAATGTATTAATAACACATATTAGCTTTCTGCACTCTTTCTTCGTATTAACTTTAACTCTGATAAATCTCACTCCTGCGTGCGTGCAATATGCTTAAATATGCTTAATACATGGGTACAAAGTTTTCTCTTCGCGTATTAATATATAGATAACTGTTTAATTAATCTACCCTTAGTACGGTGTTGGTTCAGCTAGGTAGAATTGTTTGTAGAAATGTTGAAAAGAAGTGTTTCGTTATTAATGACGTAATCTCTTGCGGACCCTATTCTCGGCGGTAGGTGTCTGACATTTAAAAAGACCAATATAAATAAATAAGCTACGTGTTTGGTTTCTTTATAAGGGCAGAGGAGTTTAACCCAAAATTGCCGCAGTCGTAAAACTGACCGATTTGTTATATTGGCCTGTGAAGGGCCGGCCACTCGCGGGTTGAGGATCGTACGAGTACATCGCTTAGGGCAATAGTGAGAACGGAACGCGGTTAATATGTAGGTGCATTTACAAACACACGCGCGTGTTGGACAAGACGTTAATTCTTACTGTGGCCTTTATTCATACACTAAAATGTCAGGGAAAGTTGGATTCCAAAGATTAAGGCGCCTGAATGCTACAAAAATGCGTTTTTTATATGTTTTCAAAGGCATCAGGAGAGATCCACAAGAGATATAAGTAATATAGTTTAAAAAGCTAAATAAAAATGTAGTTTAAAATAGTTTCATTTAATGTCTCTTCACATAGAATGCGAGAATACCGTCTTTTTTCGCTCCCGAGATACAAAACAAACGCTAACACGGCGGTCGCTCGATGGTGTCGGCAATATGATGACTTATTCTCCTCGATAGATATATTTTTGTTAAACAAATATCCTTTTCATCTTGCGTTGCAAAAACCTTAAATTCAAAAAACAGACTAAATTAGCAAAATAAAAAAAATAGTAAACTTTGGACATCATTTTCTTTCCTTTGGCCTCTGAAATATATATTCATATATATCTGTATTTAGAGTGCTAGTGCGAGTGTAATTTAATTTAATTTTAATCTTTACTCAATTTTACACACATTTGTATGTACCGTTCTTTTTTTATATATTTTACTGTTGGTTTTCCGAATAAACGAAAAAAGAACATTAAGGAAAATGTATTATTCCTGGGATTTATTACCTGAGCAAATTTCGTTAAATATTATAAAAAAACCATAAAAAAAATATATAACCACCACGTTTTTAGATAGTATTTTTTAAAATCACCCGCTTCTGAAAGTAACACATCACAAATAAAATAAATTATGATGCGAAATAGAGTCCAAAAGAGATTTACCTAGCGTTTCGAGATATATGGTACAAAAACATATTAAAGATTTTTCTTATAGATATCATTTTACTTACAAAAAGACGCCTAACCACATTATACGAGATGACTTATGCTCAATGATTGTGTTAAATAGCGGCAAATCGCCTGAAAAGATAAATGACACAATATAAACAATATTGAAAAATTTGGAGCATTATAAATGTTTTGATAAAGCGTAGGGTAGCAAAATATTTATATAGGTACTAAAGAGGTCCTGTAATTAAGAGCGCAGGATGTCTGTTTAAACTCAGCGCTGAGTTTTATAAAAATGCATTTGTAACATTTGTAACTCTTTAGTCTAAAATATTGTCAAATATTATTCTTATTTATATATATATGTATTATACATATATTATTTATCTCGTACCTATTTTAATTACATATTTTGTCTATTTGGTATTCAAACGAGAAAGTTGACCTGTTTTTTGAACTTATATCCCGGTCAAACCTATTTATGTTTCTTGTCGTTACGACTTCCCGTGGCGATATAACTGTCCCTGAATTGATCATAGGTATCTTTACAAATATATATGAAGATCAGGATTCAATCCTATCGTAAAAGACAATGAAATTGACGCGTAACCACAATGTTCAAATCTTACAATTGGTCATTTAATGGTATTTATAAAAGTGTATGATATTTTAATAAACTGCTGAACTTATTCAAAAACAAGTCGTCAAGTTATTCTTATTACTTCGTAAATGTCCTAACTACTGAATTATCTGAAATCTTGAAATATTTAAATTGAAACTTATCATTACTGTAAATAGAATTGTAGTGTATTGTATCAAATATATATAAAAATTGTATGTCGATCAATATTTGTATTTAATTCATTACACAATACGATCGAGTGTGCTAAACTTATTAAAAAAATACTAATTAATGTTATTGTACATAAAATTGTCAAGATTTTTGTTTATAAGCGTTTTGTATATATAATGTTTTTGCATAGTATATAATTAAATTTTGGATAAATTTTAAAGGGGAGTTAAAAAATAATATTAAGAGGAATTTAGGGCAATATTAAATAATTCTATTCATTTTCAATTCTTAATGTTGCTATTATTAAATCACGATTTTCTTACTACCTATTTACTATTTTTATAGCGTTTTCCTAATTAGTTATCTTATTATTACAACGAGGTAAAAAAGATTTGTTTATTTGCTCTGTATGAAAGTGTATTTCGTTAAAGACTACTTGACTCCTAATAAAAATGTAAACCGGTTAGTAGTCGATATAGATCAACCCCCTAAAAGGACATCAGTGAATATAAATACACCCTGTATAAAGAATAACTTATATAGGGCTGTTCCAAGAGCATTCCCGAAAAATTAAGGTGGTGTTTATTGGTGGTATTACGTGTAAGAAATTGTATTTGCCATTGACCGGCACTTTATCACATAAAGTTTACTTTTTTTTACTCGGAAACCATGATGAATTTTGACATGAGGACAAAACAATCGTGTTTGAAATAAAGATAATAATTGAATGAATACGTGATTGAATAATTGTATTAGAATACTATAAATAAAAAATGCATCCCGCGTTGCAGAGAATGAGCTATATAACCGGTATCTATTTCTAAGTTTGTTTTTATAGGATCCATTATTCAAATAAAACGTTTGTTTCATAGCAATATATTTTATTTTCGATAAACCAAAATAATTGGAAAATACTTATAGGCGGGTGTAAATATGGTAAATGATTAACGCCGAAAGTGATTAAAAATCACAGAATGGAAATTGACAGTATGTAAATTCAATTTAAAACAAACTAACCGTTTTACGTTTGCTTTAAATTGTTATTGTTTTGAAAATTAAACAGAGTCCATGTTTACGCTCGAAAAACCAATAAGCAGTTAGCGCACAAACAACCGAATCCATAGGTCAAGTTTCGCTTCAGTCTGTAATATAAAAATTATGCTTTCAATGCTAGCAAGTGATCTAAAGAAGTTTACAAAGTTAATGTATTTTCTAGAATTCCTTCTATGTGCTTTCTAACTTCCAAGTCCAAGTCATTATTTCATCGAGCATTTATACAATAAACTTTAAAGACCGACTGCGTTTCATGAAAAAAAAAACTTTTCTTGGTTTATTTACTATAACCAATGCATCATTAGATTAGATAGGGCTTCATTTAAATGTTTTTAATATTAACGTTTAAATAATAATATTCATTTTATAACTATCATTTTCATGCATTACAAATAATAAATGATATTTTACAAACTATTTCTTTATAGCTTATCTTAAAAGTAGAGCATGAATATATATTTTGTTGATTAGTTCAAAAATAAAGCAGCAGATATTTTTTTTACATTTGTGATTATTTTGTAATTTACTTTTTTTTTATTATTAAGATTATGCTGTTGTAGAAATTATTGATGGTATGTGCTTGTATGACGGTGTCTATGGGTGAATGGCTTATGTAGAAATTTGTATGGTAATAAGTATTTTTGCTGCTAATACTTGGTTGAAAAGATATTGAATGCAAAACATTTAAGTTTTACTTGCTGCTCATTCAAATGCTTTTCTGCGCGGCCTATGAATACGGCCCTGTTAAATTTTAGTGCGCCGTATTTCGTTATGTGTCCCGCAGCAGTTTCGGTCCAGCGAGAGCCTATAAATTGTGTCGTTTAATTAGATGAGGTCTTGTTAAGAGGCTGTTTGAATTAATTTTTAATTTTTCGGATCTCAAAGCGATTTTTATCGACCGGAGAGGATTCCCGATTGAATTCCTTTAGGATTGGGTGGCTATGGTCGAAGAATGTAGATATATAAAAGCCATTTAGTACTACCAACTCGAGCAATTACTTCTATATTTTGCTCACTTTATATCAAGAAGACGTGTTCATTAAAATTTCAATATAATTAAAAGGTAGATGCTATTGGTAACTTATATTGGCAATGTAACAACACCGATATTGATAACTATTTTTCCACTTTTGAACATAGCTTCAACGCTGATAACATGAAAATTTATGAAAATGAACATTTTTACTCTAACTCAAACGATTGCTTTAATATACCTTTTATCTATAAACTGCAAAAATAATAACGCACACAATAACGCTCAGACAATATGCATTAATATACCTTGACCTTTTATCTGTATACTACACAAATAATAACATACACAATAACGCACAAATAATATGCACTAATATATCTTGACCTTTTATCTGTATGCTGCACATATAATAACATATACAATAACGCTCAAACATTATGCATTCATATAATGCGCTCAAATAATATGCATTCATATACCTTGACTTTTAATCTATATACTACACAAATAATATGCATTAATATATCTTGACCTTTTATCTGTGTACTGCACATATACTGAACAAATAATAAAACAGACATTAAATGCAACATGATCACGAGAAGTATTATTAAAACCATTTGTTTTTATAAAAAAAATTGAACATACGCATTGATTTTGGGCCCTACTCAACTAGGTCAAATATGCTTATGCTAGAGTCAGGAGAGTTGGTGGTAAAGATGCGTTAAAAATGGTATGACCGTCTGGGGATTCGAATCCGTGACCATTGGATCAGTAGTTCAAACCTTTCATTTTCACTTACACTATCAGTACAACTAAAGACGATAAAATTGATACTGCGCGTGTTCGTGATCATAAATTAATCGGTAATCAACTTATATCATATTTAGTTGTCTAAGCATATACCTTGATTTATATTTATGCCATATATATGTGCCATTTTCGGGGACGCAGGCACATATAACCCTATACTTAGCATACGTTCGCAATCTGTTTGAGTTTGCATCTCCGATCTGGTCTCCGCAATGGAAAGCATTCAAAAACGGTATTAGACATATCGCACATCGCGAGAACATGCAATTTAGCATATATGACGAGATGGCTAATTATTTTCATATGCAGACTCTCGACTCTCTCACATAGCAGAGTAGACGGTCCATTTGTGGCATCGGGTGTCAACCTGCGGGTAAACTGAGAAAAAAATCCTGTAAGTTCTACAGTAAAGTCCTGTGGATATAGTGACAGCTAAACGTTTTGTTTGCGCCTACAGTTCAATTATGCTTAAAGTTATTTATACGCACAAACGAGTCTTGTAACCTTAACAGACTATTTTGTTACTCAACCAACGTTGAAATTAATTTTGAGGGAAACATTTAAATGTGCACTAAATGTAATTCAAAGAAATTTGAATACTTTTGAATGCGGATTAATGCATTTATAATTCATGTTTTGCTATGTAAAATATTTCATACCTAAAGTCACTTTAGGTGAAAGGCTGCATTCACTGTTATTAATATTTTGTATTTCAACTATTGCTAACATTAAATTTTAAATTTCATAGGTATTGCAGGGAATTAAGGCTCAAATGCAATAATGGTCAAACTTAAAAGTTTAACGGCGACCAACTAAAATGTCCGATCTCAAACACCGAATAGTGAGAAGTCGAAGGTTGAGTTGCTCGATAAAAATCACTCATCGGCTAAAGCCCCATAATGACGAGCTAATTTACATGTCGGGCGCACGACCGCCGGTCTGCGTGCCGGCCGCATTAATAATCGCCGCAAATTGGCACTGCGAGCTCGCAAAGGTGCGTTATTACTGCGAGTCGTGCTCCTTCGCGGAGTAGGGCCTGGCAGACCCTCGCCAGCCACCGAGCGACCAAAACCTGGAAGATTTGCATGTATTCATGATACAACTATAGCGGGACCCTTAGGATTTTTTGGGAAGGGGTGATTGTAGATCGATAACATAGTTCGCGTTTCGAGGGTTTGCGCTCGCACTTCATTGAACTCTATGTAGTTTGAATTTAAACCGCTAGAGACCGCTAGTAATTTCATTTCTAAATATTAATTGATTGATGGACTCACCATAAAGTTTGAACTTAAAAAGCTGGAGAGTGCTAATAATTTTCTTTCTAGATATTAATTGATGAAAAAACTTACCTACCGTACAATTTGTGGTTATTTAAACCGCTAGACCAATTATGTCTAAATTCAGTAACTTTAAATTATCTCTCAAAAAAATAATAAAATTTAAAAGCGTGGCTTTGCTATGATCTACACTATTATTGAAAAAAATGAAAATACATAAAAATGTTTTTACTACACTACTTTACGCTACACTACGTTACACTATACTACACGACACTACACTACAGACTACATTTTTTACTGTACTACATAATAATAACACTGTATTTATTTTATTAGCGTTAGATATCTCCTTTTATGTTCTTTTTTTCTCTCTCTTCTTGTTTTTTGTTTTGTTTTTCTGAATCTCATCTATGTACAAATTTATAAAATAAACGGAAATATATGTTCGTCTAAATTAAAAAAAAAAAAAGTTATTAGGAACCTTAGATTTCTGCTCCGCATACTTCGCATTCAGGTAGATTTTTATTGGAAACAGATAGATAGTCCATCTTAGGACAGGTGTTCAGCACCTAGTTAGATGGACACGGTGAAAGACTCTGACATGCCACTAAGTGCGAATTTAGATGAGAGGAGATATATTAGTAGTTTAAATTACAATATCATCTAAGTGACATCACATTTTCTCTTTGTATGTTTATAGATAAAATGCTTTTTTGTAATAATTGTATGTCTAGCTGTAAGTTTTTCTGTAAAAATAACAATAAATAAATAAAATTTTGTCTAAAATATGCACTATCTTTCGGGTAAATTTTATGTTGCATTATAGAATGAGAAGCGAAAAATAAAAGTGAACACATTTTTTTATTTAATTTATATTTTAAATACGAAAAACAATTTCAAAAATCAGCCTTCGAGAAGTACAAGATAAATCTTCACTGTATATTATGCTATAAAATGCTCGTCTAAATACTTAGTGGTTGAGGAAGTGGTGCATCACTAAAAATGTGTTTTTTTTTTTAATTTTCCAATTATCGCTTAGTTGCGCCTTAAATATGTCAACTCGTAATAGTGGAGGATTATATTATCAACTAAATACATAATTAAAAATAAACGACATGCAAATTAAATTGCGCGTTGTAATTGCAAATAAGTGATAAGGGGTAATTTTAGTTATAGATTTTCGAGATTTTTATCGTCGATTTTAATACCTAACCACGACGGTTAACCATATCGTGTGAATACGCATTTAGGTCCGGTAAGCTGTGCTTAGCGCATTTTACCAAGCAAACTGTTCAAAAACGTGCAATTAGCGTCACAATAATGAGTAATAGCTGATAAAGTAATTAACCCAACTAAAGCGTTGCGCATAAGTACTTATTATATATTTAAGAGATAAATAAATATATTTATTATTTTTATTTCAACTTTTCACGAAAATATAAAGACTATACGAAGTTTGTATCTGTATTAGAGCACCGTTTTGAGATAATGCTTTAATGATCTTTACCAACATGAGGTCGTGATGGTCCAGTGGCTAAGACGTTTGACTATTGTTTCGAATCTGCACACGGTCAAACCATTTTTCTAGCTTCATTACCACCATCTACCCAGACTCTATCACATTTGGCTTAGCTGTGTAGGAGCTTAGATCATAAAGTAAATGTTTTTATATAAAAAAAACTTGTAAGTAACTTTATTTATATGTTTTTTATTTTTTACTCATTTTCGTATAAATAATCTTACTATAATCTTGAAGTAATAGATGCGTTTTTTTTTCATTTCCAACTAAATTAATTTTGAATTAAACGTTAACATTTTTAAATTCTATTTTTACAATGAATTTACATAAAAAAATATTAGTTAAGAAAGTTTATGGCGCATAAACGTGAATAAATGCAATTATATTTTTTTTACTGCGTTAATAATTAGAAAATCGATCTGCAATTAGTGATGTGCGCGTCCGGTAAGCGTTTTAGCGCTAATCGTTATTCGCCTGGTATTATTTTAATAGCAGGTTGCGTCTTAAGCGCTTTTAGTCCGGGGTCCACAGAAGTGCTCACCCTCCCCTTAAAGAATAATTTATAAAATTAAATATAATTAATAATTAATTTATTTAATAATTGCAATTTTACAATAATTAATTTAGATCTTCGGTTATTTACCCATTTCGCTTCGCTAATGAAATGTAAAGGTTCTAACTGATCTTTTTGTGGGTTTTACGTACGAAGATCTACATTTAAGATGATTTTGAGCCGCTGTGCTGGAATTTTCCAATGGTAATGAACTAACAGAATGAACTTAAAGTCACCAGTATCCTTTTAAGAGGTGATTCTAGGTTTTAATCTGAACACATAAAACATAGGAGGAGAAGAATTCATCGACACTTCAAGTATCCTCTTGAGAGACATTGCCAGGTTCCCCTAATAACTTTTGTGAGTGGCAATTTTTCGAAATATGTTTTCATTATCTTTATTCCATAGATAAGGGACTGAAACGTATCTTTGTTCACTTTTTTGATAACACTAACCATAGGTCTTAGGGGTGAGAAAAAGTGGTTTTTCAAAAAAAAAAACATACGTCCTTAAAACACACAGTATCAAATCCGTTTAAAATGTAAATTGTAAACTCTACAACTTTTGTTTGAAACAATTTTTGATATGAGTTACCCTTACGGCACAGAGTGGATCGCGCGGCAGCTCGCGCAATGTTGATTTCGGGGCTAGTAACCGCGGATATGATAATGTTTTTCCCAGCCTCGACGAAATGTAACTTATTTGTAAATAAATAATATACATTATTATTATCTTGCGCTGGATGTCGGATTGTCTTGTTAGGAACACGATAACTAGCTATGTAGATAGTTGCAACGCTAATGGTCAACTAATCGCGACCGGTTAATGCAACGCCGGTTATTTTAAACGCGTTGCACAATGCACTCCGATTCGGCCTCCGTTAAAAAAATCCCTTTCGGCAAATTAGATAGGCGAACTCCAATTGTACGAACTAGTATCAACATTGTGCGAGTTGCCGCGCAATGTTTTGATTTGCGGAAATTCTTTTATTTACAATCAAATTCGTTTCTTACAATCCGTCTAGAACTCTCTTGGAAAATACAAATTGTAGTTAGACGAATTTCGCGCAGACGCACATTTCCACACTTATTTATTTCTTCTTTTTTTGTAATATACACATAGCGAAAAGCAAAAACAAAACTATAAAAATAAATTTTTGTTTGGTAAATTGTAGGTTGATTTATTCAAATTTTTCGAATTTATCCCGCTTTAAAAAGCCACTGTATAAGCGCCGTTGGGAGCAGTTCCCACTGCTTTATTGTTGTTTTCATGATGCGAGGCCGTTCATTACATGCAAACATCTCGCAAGTCTGTAACTGAATAAGTGTATTTTTTTTTTGTATACCCAACTCAGTCGACAGTGTTGAGAAAAGCGCCATTGAATGAACGGCGAAAAATAACGTGGCCGGATTTGACCCACTGGGGATTGGAACCTGGGACCTCTGTATTTAGTAGCAGGCGCTTATTTAAAATACAAAAGTAATTTAAAATTAAAGTTTCTGGTGATATGACTATGATATGGTACACTATGAAGTAGGAACGAACGGTAATACACCCGATCGACGTGCATTATGTTAATAGTGGGTTGGCTTCAGTGTATGTGATTTACTGATTATTGGGTGTGGCTGCTTCGTGAGTATCACCCGGTAATGGGTTACTTATCCCGTCCTATCCAGTACTACCACACGTACCTTCACCCTCTCCTCCACTTATTGGTTCATATTCCCTCACTAAAACAGTTATTTAATCAGGCTAAGGTGTCACATCACTACTTTAATCGGGAGACAAGATAATGCTTCATAGTACACTGAGTAGCGCATTGGTTGAATTATTACAGATCGTCTGCGTTGCCCAGACCATGAAAAGGTCGACTTATATCGCTGTCCTCTTTGAAGTAAAACTTCTTTATGCGCACATCATACGATTTTTCCTGGTCAGTGAACGAAATTCAATGCGTTGCCCAACCCAATGCGTTGTTATTGTATTTTATTGCTCCAACCCATGTACATTGTAGTATAGAATCAGATTCCTGTAGATTGGTAAATCGTTCACCTAACTAAACTTTCTAGTAACCTGTACCAAACTATCTCTGTAGATGAAACAGTCAAATGAAAAGTTGTGTACACATTACGAGGCTGTTTTGTTACGTCGACTAAACAATCAGTAGTATCTCGCAAAACAGTAGTATCTCGCAAAACAGTAGTATCTCGCAAAACAGTAGTATCTCGCAAAACCGTAGTATCTCGCAAAACCGTAGTATCTCGCAAAACCGTAGTATCTCGCAAAACCGTAGTATCTCGCAAAACCGTAGTATCTCGCAAAACAGTAGTATCTCGCAAACAGTAGTATCTCGCAAAACCGTAGTATCTCGCAAAACAGTAGTATCTCGCAAAACCGTAGTATCGCTCGGTTAGTGATATTGTTATTGACGAGATCGTCATTTGAGCGTCGAAGATTTAAAATGACTCTTGGAGTTCATACGTAGTCAATTATCAAATTCGTAGCTCCATGGTAAAGGGGGAATAACACGCAAGGGGAGGTGTTTGCGCGATTACAAATGGTGCTCATCGCTTAGATCATATCTCCAGCGGTTTGGGCGGTAACTAGAAATATAAATTATTCCCTCGTGAAAGGACGGAGTATTATTCCAACGAGAGGGGCGGTGCGCGCAACAACAGAGGGGTTGAAATATAATACTAAACATCTCCATTTCGCAACCTGATCGTGCGGAAAGATTTCGCTAGCATTAACGCGCAATTTACATACCAAATAAGATAGAAATGTTTGCCTTTGACTATTTCTGCCAATTTACGAAGTATAGTATGTTAACCTCTTAATATTTTACAGACGATACAATTTGTCGGATCTAACTTCCAACAAAACCGATAAATTGTAGCGTCCGTAGGTTAGTTGTCCAACTATATTATTGCCCAATATTTTTCCGACCGTCCGAAAAAAAATAAATAAGTTCTGAAGTCGGGATGATTAAGCAGTGCTCCTAAAATGTTATGGAGGGTGAGAGAAGGCACTTGAACATACTTGGTTGCTTGCACGATCATTTTCTAACATATTTCTCAATGTTTTCTCAATATTTCTCAAACTTTTTTTCAGTATATATATAATGGTATATACCAAAGTATGTTATAATAAGCGCGTTCAGAGCTTATCAAAACATAACGATGGATATTCGAAGCAAACGAAGAAAAGGTCTCGTGGATTGAAAACAAAGGGTAAATGTACTGAGTCCATGAGGTGTGTAGCAAAAAAATCTTACTAAAAGATTTCCCCGTAATAATCAAGTAAATATACTCAGATAGTTGGCAGCCCTGCGCGCGAGGGAGTAAAAGCTATTTGTATTTTTATTGTCTGTAATGCCGTCGAAGCGGTTTTGTTTCTTTCCATTATGTGAATAAATGGAGGAATTTCTCATGTTTACGTCAGACGTCCCATACGTAATTACACCCTCCGCTCCCCTCCCCACCCCTCCACTCCCCTCCACACCCCTCTTCTCCTCAGCACTCGGCGCGACGCGCATGTCAACAAAATGGCTGACAGTTCCAAGTTCCATATTATTATTATTATTATTATTATTATTAATCTGTACGATTATTTCAAACCATTGATTAGCTAAATGTTGCACCCAAAGTGTATTCTTCCGCAGGAAATCGTATAATACTTACCGACATCAAAAAATTTTACTGCTTCCTATTTATTTATTTATTTTAATTACAAACAGCCTTACAATTTATGTATACAAACATTAAATTACCATTACTAAGGCTAAATAAAAATAATTTAACAATAATAGGATCTTTAATTAAAAGTGATATTAAAAATATAAAGTTAGAAATATTTGCTATAAAATCTCACAAAAACACCCTATTTAATTGTTTGTCGATAAAGTGACTTAGTATGTTAAATATTATTTTAAAATGTTATTATAAGTATACTTATTTTTGATTGTAAATACTATTAAGCTATAAAAATGTATATAATTATTGAATCTATTGTAAAGGACGTGTAAAATACAGAACAAAATAATTTGAACAAGTTTCACACGGCATGTATTCAGAAAAGAATAAAGAATTATTATTATTATTATTAATTATAATCTGTATTTTACACACCTGTTTTCCAGCAGATAAGCCTTGGGCTTGGCTGGTACATAAAATTATGATATTGTAAATTTATTAAATAAACTAAATAAATAAATAAATATTTATGAGCGAAGAAAAGAAAACCAGTTATTATACAATAATATTAAAACGAAAATGAAGAAGTTTATGTATGAGTGTGCGTAATAAAGTGTGCATGAGCCTACTGAGAGGTTGAGGGTGTGTGTGTGTGTGTTCTTATGGCATAAAATGATATATTTTTACAGCAAGTTGAGCCAATCGATCCCCTATATATTCCCAGGTATAGAATGACCCCTTAAAAGGATGTGCATGAGAAAAAAAATATCCTGTATATATATACGAGTTTATCTAGATTTATTTATTATGTAATCATATAATATTCATATTTGTATATTGTTTATATATATTACAATCAGTGGTTTACCTTTCATAAGCATGTGGAGTTTTCTTTTTATTACTAAGGGTAATTGTTAACATTTCAATATTTTGTTAGAGTAGCATCTCAAGGGTTGATTGTGGTGACATCTATCGGGATTTTTGGAGAATTTCAAAAATAAACTACCCTAACCATCGAACCATCGCCCCCGCTAGTGTTCGCCCCCACTAACCACCGAACCGACTTGAAAATAATCATTTTTTTTCGAGTCGATTAATCCCAGTCAGAGGACCTCGGGAGAACGGCTCAATTATCCGGCGCTAAACAAACCCACCTGTCAGCTGTAACAACTGTAACAACACGTCAAGCCTGTAATATCCGCGTCACTCTTGACAGTAACGAAATGCGCGCTGGAAGAGAGGGGCGGGGGGGGGAGGGGGGGGGCAAGACCGTAACACTACAGATTAACTCTTAATCACCATCGCAATCATTTATGGCGTACGGTTTAGCATAAAATATTACGCGTAAGAAAGTGTTTTAAAAAATGCGGATTAATTTTATCAAAGCGCTCCTGTAAATTCGCTTTTTGCTCGCGGGCGCTCGGCAAGATCGCGGCAATGACCCGGCGCGGCGCGGCCTCGCTAGCGACCGGACTTACGACGGGGGCGCTTTCATATTATCGCGTAAAGTTTGCGGTCTTGAGTTGAACGCGGTTCTTGAGTTGCAAGAAACTTTAAATTTAAGAAACAAATTAAATTATTACAACATAATAAATAAAATAAGCCAAGATAAAATCTTTTCGTGTACTTCGGCGAAAACCTGTTCACCAATCGACTTTATACGCAATTTTAAGTATAGGGTGAACGTAAAGTCGGCAGTATCCTTTTAAGAGGTGGACTTTGTAAATAAAGCAAAAGAACTAGTCTAAAAAGGCAAAAGAAAAAGTCTTAAAAACATTATTGTAAGTTCCACGGACGCAAATATTGTAATGTAGATCAATTGGATAGGTCAGGGACGCAACAATTTATATTTTTATATGGATTTTTTTTTTGTTAGCTATATGAAATCTTGTTCAACAAATGTTGTTTAGTTTTATGTCCATAATCACACCTTAAAAGGATACTGCTGAATTTAAGTTCATCCTTTTCATCATGTTTTTCAAATAAACAATAAATAAATAAATATGAATATTTACGGTGCCCTTCGGTAGGTACTTGAACCCGCAGGTGATACCGACTTTGGCGCGCATTGTCTTCCTTAGAACGTATCATTTTGAGTGGCCGAGGGCCGATTTTGAGTATTGAGACGTTCGCTCGACTTTCGTAAACAATGGCACCTTAAAATTATGGCCGCACAAATTTCCGTAACGACTTGGCGCTTTTTTTAACGGAACCGTAACGAGAGGACGTTTTTAACGAAAAAGTAACGACTCGCAACAGCGATAAATCCGCTCGAAAACGTGCCCACTAACGCGGCTACTTTGTGACTGAAAATAGTTGCGTTTTTATTATATTTCTGTTAATTTTATTTGTGTAAAAAAAATATATATTTTTTTAGTTAATTTGCTACCCAGAGCTTCTACAAAGTATCCACTTAGAGTACCCCAAACATTCACAGAATGTCATACACAGAATGTCATGTTGTAATAATCTTTCCGAATTAGACATTTTTAACTATGCTTTAAATTCATTCAAACATGAGCTAAGTAAAATATACTCATCTCGTACACGTAATTAGAAGGTTAATGTCCTATCATAACTTTAACAAACCCATATTTTAATTAATACATATTTTTAACGGTGTAAATATGCAAAAAATATTTTTTTTACGTTTCACATTTATTTATTTTTTTTATGTAATCAGTTCTAAGTGAACCTACCTTTCAATTCAATTTTTAAACAGTGGATTCGTGTAATTGGCCTAATGAATAGCTATGTATGTGTTGTTTTATAAATTAAGTTACACTGTATGTTTTATTAAAATTTATTATATAAATAAATAAGTAAATTTTGTTCTTTCTGTAATTGGGTAATATTTATCTAATAGTTTTTGCCGATTAATGTTTGATTGATATATAAATCAACTAACTAAAATGACACCAGTGATTTTAAATACACCGTGTTGTGGTGTGTTTAAATTCAGGTGTCATTTTGCTATATTTATTTATTTATTTACTGATTTTTGTTATAACATATTTATTAGATAATGAACAACATAACCATACCTAACTGGACATTGCCCGTACTAAGGTAGGCTAATTTTAATAGTTATTTAATACATTGGTTAAATGCAATTTCGCTGAGCTTTTTTGTAAGTATAAAATTAAAAACTACGAAACTAACATTGATATAATACACGTACATGTAATACGAATACATAAAAATATACATGTATATTTATTAATATATATAATAAGCTAATATATATATATAATAAGTTGAGAAATAGAAAAGATCAATATTATATTACACACGAATATAGCTGACCAGAGTCTCAGTGTCCTTTCTACCAAGATTAATTATATTTATTTATTTTGAAAGTACATAACAGCGACACAGGAAGACAATTCTCTAAGACTACATTTAAATGGCCAAAAAAATGTACCAAACATGAAAATGGTTGACAACAACAAATTAAAAAATCAAACTTAAATAATGTGTACTGTGTGGTGGAGTGTGGTGCCATTTGTGGCAGGGACATGATTGCGCGCATGTGTGTGTGCTTAGTGCGTGTATACAACCCCACATATTATTAGCGATATAATAAATTATTAAAAAATAACAAAATAAACTTACGAATATTTATTTATACATTTTACACTAAATATCATAACTTGCCTTACGAATTTCACGCATAATAAAAAAAAATTTTCTTGGAATATAACAACTGCGTTGAATTGCTCATTATATGCGCTCAGGACTCTACACATCGTCGCGTTTTGTGCATGGTTAGTATTACACCGGGCGATTATATAGCGTGTGTGTATTAAACTGGTTAATGCCCGGAATCACCCTTTAAGAGGATACTGCTGACTTTAAGTTCAATCTGTATGTGGCTGTCCAAAATGTTTAATCAAAAATAACATTAAAACCAAAACATAAATATACCGTCTTATTTCTTGTAAAAAACAGAACCTTGCATTTACACGTATCGTGGTCCGTTTGCGCGAAACGTTGTCGTACTAACGACTATTTCCACTTCCGCGGCCGATATTAGTGTGAGACATTTTCTGACTAATTGGCTTGGGCGGCCGCTGAAACAGTTTCTTTTAATTAAGAAATATTTAAAAATGTCATGAAATGTAATTGCCCCCTTTATTCTTTAGGCGAGAGCATTCTCTCGCGTTTGTTGAAACGTTCGCAGTATAAACGAAAAGTCAACGAATTTTTATTTAGCATGCAATTTTTGTATATCCGCTTAGGTCGAATCGTGCGAGCTGAATTAGAACCACTTCCTCTTTGTTATTTTATATACTGTAGTTATTTTACCCGGCAGCTATTTTCAACACATGGATGTGGTCCTGTTCTTCGACAGGTGAAACGCTGACGGCTTCCGTAGTCCGGATATTTGAAAGCGGTTCTAATGATTGATCATCCAGCTAAAATTATGCCAATTATACCAATCTTTAGGAAGAAGAATGGTTCAATTCTATTCTTACGCTAACCATTTGCTAATGTTTTACTACTTTAAATTATTTGCTGTTTGATTGTAGTTTGAAGGACGTAATGAAATGTCATTTACGAAAAAAATAAGTACAATCAATGAACCAAAAAAATATATAGAAAACTTTTAAACGATAAAAAAACTAATCCAGCCAAACGTTGAAGTTTATGCCGAAGTTTTATACCTGCGGCGTGTTTCTACGACTTTCTAGGGTGTCTATTCTAGGGTGTATTCTAGGGTCCAGGGTGAGAACATATGATGAACTCAGATGATCATTGAACGGCTAGAAGCCGACGGTATTATTTTATTTACATGATTCCACTTAGGTAATCACTTCAATAATTGCGTCGTACAAACAATTATAAACAACGGAAGATTAGGATAACAATATTGAATAAAATATAAATTAGGTACAATTTAAAGTCATCTGCGCATAATGCGCGCGGCGGCTTGAAAGCTTAATGTCCAGACTGACTGCCTGCGTCGCTGGCGAATCGCCCGTGCGCCGTTCCAATGCGCGCCTGCGCAGATGCCGACCAATCAGATGCATTTTAATCGGGAAAACTTAATTTATATTATTTTTTATCCAACGTTACAAACAGTGGCGTAGTTACGTAACAAACGGCCCCGGTGCAAAAATGAAATTAGGACCCATCTAAACTTATTAAGTTTTAAAATAAAAAAAAACATACAATGTTACACTTTTGGTTTTTTTTTTTGTTAATTTTTTTACATTAAGTAACAACACGGACAGAGTTCTCTATTACGTGTTTCTATTTGCACACATTGCTGAGTTTGTAATAATTTTAACTGTCCAGTACAAAATAATACGTTCTAACACCGGTGCTGTCATGTTTTTGAAATTCAAATATGAGCGCCCTATAGAACTGTTAATATATCATTAATTAATGCTAAAAATTTGCTAACTTTAATGTTATATATCTATATTATATGACCAGCCTCCGATGTGTTGTTTTCAAGAGCATCAATCTATCTGTCGGGACCAACAAATTGGAGAAATACAATCTATCATAATCTATCGGTCGGGTAGGTCAAGTTGGATGGCCGGACGTCGGATGGTCGGTGGTACAACTAATCTAAGGACGTTGCAATTTATCGGCCATAAGTTATATCGATTTGTTAATTATATCGTGAGTTGTAGAATAATCGTACTTATACGTAGGTGTTTATGAATGTATTGAACGCAATAAGAGGATTTTTTTTTATTTAATAAATTTATTTCGCAAAAATACAGCTTGAATAAAAAAATAAAAAAATATATTCGCGATCGATCGTCATACGGCGATAGCCCTGAAGAATAAAGAATAAAGAATAATTTCATTCTACGTGTGCATTTTCACTGTTTGTCTTATATATAGGTATTACAGGCAGGTAAAGTGGGTAATAAATCCATTCCAATAATGACCAATTACCGCGCTCATATCGACGCCGCGGTTGATTCAAATTAATACTGATTGTTGATCAGGAGAGGATCGAGTGGGAGGGAGAAGCGGCGACGTCCTCTCTCGCTCGCACCGCAGCGCGATCGGCGAGAACAGTTCGAACAGTTCGAGTCGACACGAGACGCTAACAATGTTCGGCGCGCTTTAGTCTTCCGGTCAGGGCTGCCACGCGTTCAATTTATTTATTTATTAAAATATCCATACAAATTAATATTATTAAATGTGTAATACTTTGTAGCATTTTATTGATTTTCCAGAGAAAAAAAGTACAGTTTGTGTGGCAAATGCCTGTGTCGAGGTGTTTGTTACCTATTTGAAATATATAAGTAGGGAGATAATAAGAGCGCGAGGTCTATATTAGAGATCTGTGATAAATATATATGTATAGATAAAAACATTTAATATATATATAACACATACACACAATATGTGTATAAACACTTACAAAACAACACAAACACACATATATATACATATATATATATATATACACATTTATTTATTTTTATTTTTATTTATTTATTTTATTCAATATGGTACAATAAGATGTTACAACAATAAATGATATAATAACACTGAATGAATTAAATTAATATAATATAGACAAATTAAACACCAGTCATTTATTGTTGCTCTGAAGTAACATGGCTACTCTAACTAGGTTAAAAAACCTGTTCTAAGAGCAGCCAAAAGGAAGTTGCAGAAAAAATGAAATATTATTACGTTCGCGAGACGTTACTAATAACAAAGGGGATCATAGGATAAATACCATAATTGCATTTACATTGCATTGCATTGCAATTACAAAATATAATACATATAATAAATAGTGCATAATATTGTATACATATATATAAAATATATATTACATACAATATACATTTATTAAATATATAATTCTAATAATTGTGTTACTTATAATTTATGGGCTAAATATACAGAAAAAAAAAACTAAACTAAACAGAGAAAATGTATAAAATTACTTATAGTCTATATATGTTATATAGTTATGTCTATTGCAACACACTGCTCACCATCTTTTCAGATGCGTCTCTGCCTATTTGGAAACATACTTTCATTCAAAAATTAAAATTCAAAAATCCACAAACTCTTTTATTTGTAAACTTATAAGAAAAACAATACTAGGTATCGTTTTATCTCCTAAATGACTATGCTTTAATGGAATTAATAAGGTTAATTTGTAATTTCTCTAACAGTTAAAAGCCTAGAAAAATGCGTATTTTCTATACATTTTATCGTAAGTTTAGACATAAATATCTTATTGTCTGAATACAAGAATCGAAGCATTGTTAATTTTATAAAGATACAAATTCAAGTATTTTTTTTTTGACAAATTGTTTCTTTTTTACCTAATTAACCAACAAGAGCGTACAGAGCGTTGTTGGTTAATTAGGTTTTTGAGTTATGAATAAAAAAGTAATTAATTTGATGTAGAGGATAAGCCCGGGATAAACACAGGTAGACAAATAAACACTATTTATTTTTAGTACCGGATTTCCTACAAATCCATTAAAATACCCCAAAACAATGGAGGTATTTTAATTAGGCGTTTTTACGCTTTTTTTTCTAAATTAGGATAATAAACTGATTTTGACCCAGGTTCATTCGTTTTTCACCGAAATCACTTTGACGCTGCTTTATTTGGTACAGACGACGTCTAAGGCGGTCGCTTTTGGCATTTAACTGTTGCTACTGCTCTGTACATATATGTATTTTGGTTTATACGAATAAAATAAATAAATATCTTTTTTTTTAAATAATTTCTATGATCTAGGTCATATACAATGATTTTGGGCTCACTCAACTAGGCCAAATATGCCTGTCCTGGAGTTAGAGGAGATGGCGGTGATGAAGCGTAAAAAATGGTATGACCATGTGCGGTTGCGAACCCGCGACCTTTGGGTCAATAGTCCAACGCTTTAATGACTAGACCGCGATTATAGTATATATGGTTTTTTTTGTATGCATGCAGATATATTCCATATTTATTCGCGATGTGTAGGTATGGTGTACTTTCGAAATGTTTTCGACGCCGCAACAAGACTTTAAATAATAAACAAAATATATTCCTTAGTTAGGCAAGATATTTTGTATTATACTTAACTTATGCAAAAATTAAACAAATTGGTAGATATTTTTGATATACTAGTGGACTGTAGGTTTAGGTATATAGGTTTGGATTATATCTAACCAGAAAGGAATTGGGTTACACGGAATACACCAAACTACAAATAGATTCACCAACCTTTAGTTGCCAGGCGCACTGATGAGTTCTGATGCTGCAACCGGTTTATGGGCCGACAAGTACTTGTAGCGCTGCGCGAGAGCAAAGGGTTCATACAACCGCACTCAATTGCTGAAACGTCTTTGTTGGTTTGGTGCGGAAGAGAGACGAAGGAATATTTGTGGGTAGGAAAGAGACAGGTATATCCTTTCCACGAAGAGTAAATTACTTGGTTTGAACGCATTTTAATAATGGCTCAAACACAAATAAATAGATATATATATATGCTATGTGTCGCATAGACACCTCCATTAAGTTCATTTTATTATTTTTTTTATGCGGAGGACAAAAATACACAAAAATAAATAAGACCATAAAGGTATTCGCACATCGACAACCCTGTTAATTTGAAGGCGCGATTCTCGCATCATTTTCATATAAATTTTTCAACTTGCACACATTATCGTCCGCGCAGCCGTCACCTTGTGTTTATTTACGGCGGGGCCTTCACAGAATCGATCTCGCGTCCGGCCCTTCGGCTCGGGCTCGAAGGCACCGCTGGGCTCCTTTATCGTGTTTACTTATTGGATATCCTTCTCGAACGGACACTTTTGTATTATGCAAAAAAAAACGAAACATTACATTGTTTTACAAATATATTGAAACATGACTTATTGCTACAGACACACTTTTAAGTGCGTTTATTTTATTGATTATAGTGGGTGCCGCAAGTTCATAAGGAGGGTATTGTGTAGCCTATTCATAGTATTCATTAACAGATGGTGTCAATTCGTTCAGCGTGCGAATTACGACGCCAAGCCGATCAATAATGGCCTTGACATCGTTACAGCGTACGGCGACAGCTGTGCGCTCACAGCAAAGACATTATTAAATGATACTATTAGTATTTTCAAGTAAAGTTTATTTTTCTCGGTAACCATGATGAATTATGATATAGTGAACAAATAACACTATAGAAATCGCAGGACCAATTACCTGTTTTTTTATCAGGAATGGTCAGGTGACACGGTGTATAGAGGTTTTTTAGTAGGTTTTCAAGAAATAATGCCGAGATATTTTGTGTATTTATATTCCCTGATGTCTTTAGGGGGTTGATCAATATCGACAACTAAACCAGTCTCACGAAAAAAAAATAATAATTAAAAAAAAAAATGGAAGGTCGCTGCCCGACCTCATGCCATGCGTTCAAACGCGTTCTCAAACATTTCTCAAGGATTTCTATTGAATTTTAAATTCGTTTTCATTGGAAAACATGTTTTTTTTTGGTGGGATATATATATATAGATCAACCCCCTAAAAGGACATCAGTGAATTTAAATACATCCTGTAGATGGCGCTATTTTTAGCCTAGAAAATAATAACCATATTAACATTCCTTTTGGCAGATAGGCCAGATCTACTTCATTGATTAGCAGTTTTTCGGCACATATTTCTATCTGTCATTAAAATTATAAGCATGTATGCTTTTTCCAGTAAATTACGATGTTTGAGACTTGATGTGACATAACTAATACGCGATTTCAGAGTAGCATAATACTTACATAAACGCGACTCTGTAGCTTTGGCTGTGAATGAACGCGATTTCGTCGCCGCTATTAGCCAGCTTCAGTAACACGGCTATTCGTTAGATCAGAGGTTCCCAAACTTTTTTGTGTCGTAGACCCCTTGCCATATTTTTTGGTAGACTGATATTGATGTTTTGCACTTTTCTTTTCAAGATTCAGGAAACGAATAAACGTATTTGTCTCACATTCGTATTTATAGAGTGATAAATTGAACAAGTCTGTGCATGTTCGCGAAGCTCTGAGACTGCGCGTATGCTCGTAACAAGATGATACTGGTATATCATTATGTGTAGGTTTTTACATGTTCAAAATGTATTGCGACCACAACGCGAATGCCTACATCCTACAACTTACACAATTTTATAAACATATATAATATTTTTTTACTTCATAGGTACTTTTATAAATATTTTATATGTTTTTATATTGTTTAGTATAATGTAAGTAAATAGGTACTATCGGTGTATGTTGAGATCCACTATCGTGGACCCGCATTTTCATTTCATGAACCCCCAATTTTTTTTTCGCTAACATAGAACCTTTGCAGGTTGTCATAGACCCCTGGGGGTCGATATAGACCACTTTGGGAATCACTGCACTAGATTAATAGGGCGATTTAAACGGTGTCGCCTTATAATGCGCGCGTTTACACTGCAGTGCTTTAGATACTAAAATGGTGGTTAAATTCACATGGTGGTTAAAAGCCGAGTGACAAAAATATGTGACGCGGGTTTACAATATTAGCTTCTAAACTATTAACCGCAGAAACGCGTGGATAAGTACACCTACGCTACAAAATGAATGTGTTAAGTTGTTAAAATGTGTCAGAATGGCTGACGTGTCGAAATGATACAATGTTTAAGAGGAATTTAATATTTGAGCAGCTCCCCTTTTTGGCACATGTTTTGACTAAAGCTATTCTTTAGATCTGTATTTTCAAATCGTATTTGAAACCACAGGCCCATTTAGCTGTTTTTTTTTTATTATAGTTATTCCAACTTTTATAAAATGACGTAAATTTAAAAGCACGTTTAAACCAGTTTGGTTTTATTTTAACACAAGAAATAAATAATCTAACAACACTCACAAATGATTTTTAATATTACAAATATTTTGGTGAATTAGCCTACATTCAACCCCCCTCCGTCCCCCCCCCAAAACCAACTGCGATTCCTAAGGTAAGATGTTTACAACCCCCTTCTGAAAAAACTAAAACCGCACACCGCTTTTGGTCCTGATAGATTAACCGTCAACATGGTGGCTGGCTCCCATATATTGTAGTTATTTTACCTGGTAGCTATTTTCAACACATGGATGTGGTCCTGTTCTTCGACAGGTGAAACGCTGACGGCTTCCGTAGTCCGGATATTTGAAAGCGGTTCTAATTATTGAGCATCCAGCTAAAATTATACCAATTATACCAATCTTCAGGAAGAAGAATGGTTCAATTCTATTCTATTCTTCAATTCTATTGCACAACACCGATCTTTTAAACAAGATTTTATTTAACTTGCAATGTTTGTTATAGTTGAGATCACATCTTGCAAGCTGAATTAGAACCACTTCCTTTTGTCTTACGGGGTGGAGATTTTACATATTGTTTTAGTTCCAATAACAGTGCATTTTTATGGTAAGCATGACCTGATTCTATACCCAGGATTGTCTTCAGACAAAGGAACTCCTCAACGGTCAACAGCAGAGACACGAAATTTTGTATACGCATTCAAGCACTTAAATAAAAGCTTATTTAAAAAAAAAAAAATAATTTATTTTTACTCACATCGACTAAACAAAGTTTTTTTTAAACGGAGCTATCTTCAAAATATTTTTGTATTAAAATTATTAATGATAATTCTATGCCGGAACTCACGGTTCAGATGCGTACATCAGATTTCACCTGCGAATGTTATAGGGCTGAAACTCCATCAAGGTGCGAGCGCATCTTCTCGCACCGCGTACGATGTTATCGACATCACGAGCGTCACTGTCACGTGCGTTATTGTCACCAAATAGCAAATCACAAAAATCTTGTACCCTCTTTTCAAGCATATTGTGCGCACGGAGGAGAGTGACATTTGGCATAGTTGAAGTTTATACGGAGAAGTGCAGTCAACTAATATTTATATGTGTTACAAAATACATTAAAATAAATAAAATAAAACGTTCATACTACTGACAGCTGATTGACTGAATGAGTTTCGAGTGAATTTTGTGTGATTATAAATATGAATGTTATGTCTCATTTTTACATGAAAAAAGTTAAACTGATAATGATTTGTATCATAAAATAAATACAACCTTGTTTTCAACTTTCAAAATTTCAAACTTTCAAAAAACGTGTTTTCAAAATTGATAAGTTTATTTTGAATGAAAGTAGTTTCTAATGTATGTATATATATGTATGTATTTAAGTGTTTATATATATATTTGAGGGTGTGTTTTTGAGTATATATTAAATGTGTATAGATAAATATCTATATGTATATATTTGTAAAAAAAAACATATATCAGATCTCTAATAAAGACCTCGCTCTCTTATTATATATTACAAATAGGTAACACCTCGACACAGGCATTTGCCTAGTGAGGTGTTACTAATCCACACAATCCGTACTTTCTTCTCTAGAATGTATATTGGGTATTTAAATAAATAAATAAATAAAGTGTTACTAACATTAAATTTTAAATTTCATAGTTATTGCAGAGAATTAAGGCAAATAACACACGCTAATGACATATCTGTACATGATCGCTGCTGACGAATAGAGCAATTAAAATATATACGAGTATATGTGCAATGATTGTAAAGGTATTACTCACCGTATTATAGAGGTATAAGAATCTGAATAATACTCAAGTTTAAACCTTTAACGAATCACTGAGCAAATAAAAGCGTGATATTACAGGAATACATGTATTTTTTTTGTTAAAAACCACTTTTGACTGGAATACAGAGTGGCGTGAAATTGGTTTCATTTAATCGCCATGACCCATTTCCTCGAATAGTCATCCTAATCAAATGTCCAGAAAGATAAAGCATGCCAGCGTTTCTCCAAATTTTGTTTATTTTGGCGATATGTTTAATGTTTATTCGGACAACCAACAGCATAAAATACAAATAATGCTACCAAAATATAAAATCTAAATTTCAGTAAATTTCAGTCAAAAAAATCTATATTTATTATATTAAATTCTTCTAAAACGAAAATCAATTTCAAAAATCAACCTTCAAGAAGTACAAAATAAGTCTCCAATGTATTTAATACTATTTATTAAATGATTTTTTTGAAGATTTAGCGAAGTTAAAGTATAAATATTAATTTCGTTTCATTTACATCCTTTTTTTACGGCTGGCGTTCGATAACCATTGAATATATACTTATAAAAAAAAAATATATTTAGGTACCGTAAACTTTTTTAATTTAATCCTATTTCTAAGGAATTTAATAAATGACAAACTGTTAATAGTTTTTTTTTAGTAGAATTGCTCTCTTATAAGACATCAGAGAATTAGAAAAAATAGTAATTTAAAGGTAAATTTTTATTTTTTAATTTTATTTATTTAATTATTGGCAGTAACTTAACATTAATTTCACATTATGCAAAGTACTACCTAACTAGGCAATTCCCGTACTAAAGTAGACTTTACTAGAACCATCGTTCTTAAGCAACCGTCTCACGGCGTAACATACAATTACAATTATTTGAATTGAATTGTTTGCAATAATACATAATATATAAATAATATTAATACATAAATACTAATAATAATAATAATATATATATAAAAATCCTTTCCTTATTTCATGTAATTAGATGGTTCATAATATTTTACACTAAAGCGGACAGATGAGAGTTAAAAATGCATTTTTAAAAAACTCAGCGCTGGGTTTAGACCGACATCCTCGCTCTCAAGTACAGGACCTCTTTAGAACCTTTATAAATATTATGCTATCCAGCACTTTATCAAAAAATTAAAAAAATATTCAAAATTTTTCAATATCGTCAAAGATTGTGTCATTTATCTTTTCAGGCGATTTGCCGCTATTAAAAAACAATCATCAATATAAGTCAAATAACTATATAACTCAATTATACAATTATATAAAAATTACTATATACTATATATATAAATAATAATACATAAATGTACCGTTAATAACTAATACATAATTTTAATAATAATTTAATTATTATAAAAATATAATATAGATAATACACATATATACATTCAAACTAATAAATAGATATTACCCATTGATATAGAAAATACATGACCTATGTTGTAAACGTAAAACCCAAATAATAACTAATATTAAATCAATACAAGATATAGTATCTACACAGAAAAGAAGTTAATCTTGGTATTTAATTATTTAAAGTTTTTGTTTGTAGCCACAAGAAATTGGTTTTTTATATGTTAATAAAGACAAAGTTTTTCCCAGAATATTTTTAAAGTTATTATAAATTCGCGGCGCTTTTAAATTAAGAGTCTAAAACATAGAAAAGTTGCTTTTTTTTATTTCTATAGTAAGAAGCTGTAATTAAATAAAAATCAATAATTAAAAAGTAAAGTCTGACGCCCTATAAAAATAAAGTACCGAATTTTAAAATCGACAGTCTAAAAATGTTGAGAACCTTTAGACTATTTGCTGTGCGTTTGTGCGTTTGTGCGCTTTCTCCCCCATTCGAAATCGCTACCACCCCCACTTAACAAGCCTACCTGATGTTCCGATATTTAGCCGGGGATCGATCATGCGAGAGGGCGGATCCGCCTTCGGACGGAACCCTCGCCGGGTCGATCGATTAGAACACGCCAATTGAGCAAACAGAACGAGACTCGTTTCGATCGGGTTGTGCGATAGCCAGGGCGGCCGCGGGCGAATTGTGTAAAACGTTCACGCTCGCTTGGGTTGGTAAACAGTCGATGGGTTTTTATTACGTTTTTCAATTAATTAGGCGGATCGTCTAATTGGTATGCACTTGAAGGGAAACCATTACTTCTCAGGAAAACCCTTTGAACGTTTGCAATAATTTATAATTTATATACACATATAAAATTATATAAAAACAGCGAATTGGTCCTTCGATTTCTAGTGTTATTTGTTAAGAAACTATATCAAAATTCATAATACTTTCAAAGAAATACAACGTTAAAGTTTCTATTCTAAATCATGTAAAACAGATATTTTTCAATGGCTCGTCCCTCGGATAACTACGTCACTGGGTCACTAGGCCGCGGTCAGTCAAGATCGAGGTTAATGACCTGCCGCATTGTTCGAAACGCCCCATTAGGGCGGAGCTGAATGATTGCTGTCAGATGCCACTTGTCGAACAGAGGTCGGTCTAAGAAGAAGGGGTAACTCCTTTCCCCTTCTCTGGGGTTGTGAGAGGGATGCTATTGGTCGACAGATAAAATTGATTTATCGATTGATAAGATCGATTTACACCAATTTTATTACAAAAATAATAAATTTGGCGATGAAAATTTTTCGCATTTTGTTACATAATTTCCCACTCTTAATAGGAAACTTAAACACCCCCTAAAGTTTGTGGGATTGGTCTTGGGACAGTATTCAGTCAGTTTGAAAAATTCGAATTCTTTTTAATATTTTTACAGTTAGAATTTTCGAAGTTATCCTTCTTTGGGATGGGAAACCGCTGAGTTGTAGAGCCCAATTGCTTTTTTACCAAATATGTTTGTCGAGTTGTAGAGTCCCTTCCGAAATTTGAAGCTAGTTGTCTATGTTATTTTTTTCACAAATTATACGAATATACGAACTCAATAATGATAATGTATAGGTGTATAGTATAATAATGAAGTGACTTATTGAAGAGAAATATATTGAATAACAGAGAAAAATGTCTTATATTTCATTTATATAAAAGAAAAAAAAAAAAAAAGTAAGAAAGAATAAATAGGTTCGCGTCACTTACACAACTTAAAAGAAAATCGTTGCAAGAAAAAAACAACACTTTCTTATTTATTTATTTTCATTACTATAATAAGGTGTATTTCGTTTTTTTTTAAGCAAAGTACTAAATTAATATATGTAGAATATTGTGGTATTTTTAGTATTAGCCATTTGTTGGGAATAACTTCAACAAAATGCACCAAAATACGTTACAAAACACGTTTTAGGGACTGGTGGCGCCTTAAATGCGGTATCATGGTTGCCATAACTAGCTTAATATGCTTCTATGCAATATATGGTATCTTCATGTTTTCTTAAAGAAAGAGGCGGCTTCTACACATAGCAATGTTCATTCGCACGAAACAAAAACAATTATGTTCAACCAATTAAAGATCGTACAACACAATTTAAGAACACAAATATTTATAGGGGGGTAGATTTATTTAATAATCTCCCCAATAATATAAAAACATTGCAAAGATATCACAGCTTTAAGTCTACTTTTAAAAAAATATCTGATTGATAAAACTTTGTACAGTCTTGACCTTAAATGAAGTTTATTTAATTTTTATTGCATTTACTGTTTTATTATTGTTTTTCTATAAATTTTAAAATATTATTGTACTATTTAGTTTATACATCTCTTTTCATGCATTTGAATAACTGTGTATAAAGTGTAGGTATGTTAGTCTTAATTACAATATTTGTTGTTTGTATCTTGTTTTTGTTATATCGTTCTATTTACTTTAATTGTTTTATTGTTTTATTTTACTCATTTCTGTCTTTCATACACAACTGCAAAGTTTGTTTTTTTTTTTAAATAAATATACTGAATACTGAATACTAAACTATTCTACGAATGTACCACTGCAGTCAGTTTGCAGTTGGTATACTGAATTGAATTTGTTTTGGTTAGATTTTCCTTAATTCCTGCTATGGCAGCGAGAAATGTATTTAAAAAATACTTTACTGTGATTACAAAACAATATGGCGTCGTGAGCGAACAGCTGATCATAAAATTTGCAGTTTGCGATTGCTAGATATTATGTTAAAAGCAACCAAAAATTATGATTGCCGTACTTTATGGTTGCCAATACTATATTTTGCTGCCATTACTATATATCTTTTTCGGTGTACCATGACAAATATTTTTTTTCGAATCGTTGTCAAAAAGCGTTCCACTATATATACTTTTGTATATATACCATAGTGGATAAGAGGCTTCTGTGCGAGCGAGATGCACGGTCGCTTCGCCTCTTCTAACCGATTGGCTGCTTCCGTGCATATCATAAAAAAAGAAGAATGGCTATGAAACCCCGTAGTTATCATATAATACCAACTGCTTCTATACATTGCTTAGTAGCAGTATTTTTTAACCAGAACCTGACGTCTTACAGCTAGGTCCTACAGGCATCATTCCCCGACTACACTGGTGCGAAGAGAGCGCTGCTTCTCGGTCTGTCGCCGGTCCCAATGCGGATAATCATAAATTAATTTATTTTGAAGTATTGAAACACATTTTTAAAAAAGTAATCAGGAATGAACCTTCGTTACCTTTATCACTAAGTGAGGTTTTTTTTCAATACCGACGACTAAAAATGGCTCAAAAAACTGTATATATATAAATATAGACACCACAAGATTATTTTTTTGTTTTACTCAGAACAAAGAATAAATTTACAAAAAATAGCCACTAGAAAAAGGTTCAGTGTATTTAATATATTTTTTTTTATATTTGTAATCATCATCACTTACAAGAAATCCTACGTTTAAAGTGCAAAAAAACGTCGGGTTACGACTGTATGCCCTTTAATGCTTGAGAAGGCTGTTGAACGCATTTAGCATATATTTTTTTTTTTTTTTTGAGACTAGTTTAGTTGTTGACATACATCTACCCCCTAAAAGGACATCAGTGAATATAAATACATCCTGTATAATTTTTACGATACAAAGATGATTTAAGTATAGTATTTTTCTAAATCCTCCATCGAACCTATATTTATTATTCTCGAACAGAACCTCCACGAGAATAACTAAGGCCAACTTAATAACATCGCACGTACGATAAAAGCACAGCGCAAACTACGCGCCGCGTCATTAATTAAATACGATAAATTTCTTTTGTGATGGTTTACACCTTAACTGTCCGTCTATTAGCCTCGGAGCTGGGCGATTGCCGTCTCGCTCTAACCGGCGGATGAGAGACAGAGACGGCCGGCGTTCGCGCGCCTCCGTCCGGTGTGTGTTTAAGGAGAGACTTTAATTTATAACCGATGATGCTGCGCTTGTTAAGAGCCTGTATTGACGATGGTTAATATCGCCGTCTCGCTTCTTCCAATGTGTTAATGCGGATCCCCGTTGATTTATTTAGTGCCTTCTCTTTTTCTCGCGCGCTGATCGAGTTAACACAAGGACATAGGCGGCACGTCGAGCTCTCTTTAGCAAAAAATATTATTTAAATATTCAGAAATAATAAAACCTAATCAAACTATGATATTGGTTGTTGATCGAATCTATTAAATGATTGTATATATATGCCATATTTACTATTTAGATGAATTATTAAACGGTTAATATTAAGCAACAAGTAAACTGAAATGTGGAGTAACATTAAAAAAATATTAATTAGACAAAAAAAGATCTAACGTCATGAGTCATCAGAGCGTCGAAGGATCCGTTATTTCTGCTTTCGCCTGGTTCATATAGATAGGCAGTGTTATAAAGAAAATAATTTATATCTCGCGAATATTTTTATATTTTAATCTTTAATCGCGAGTTAACCATACCGTTTAAAAGGGGATCTAAGCGACCCATAAAACACAACTGCTTGTATCGTTTTTTGTTATATTAGTGTTTAAAAACAATGAATTAATAGATATTTATATCTTTCTGGATATTATTATTATATATGTATATAATAAATAAATAGTTACATAGGAAATTCTAGTGTCTGAAAATATTGTTCCGTAAAAGTAAAAGTATTAAGTTATTACGACTGTTTTATTATTATATTTATTGGATTTACCTTGCCGTTCACACAGACTCATTATATAATATTTTAATTTATGATATTGTCTTTTTTTCAACATAATAATTTATACAGATTGTTTTTAAATTTAGAGCATTCCTTTTAGTGTGTTGATCTATATCGATAATTAACATTAATCAGTAATAAATATTAGTTTTTTTTCTTTATTACGAGAAAAACGACTTAAAAATTAAATAGAAATCATTTTTATGTTTGAGAGCGCGGTTGACGCACGGCTCGAGACCGGTCAGTGACCCCAAGGCGCAGTTCACAAAGCACTTCGAAGAAAAACTAAATTTTTTAATGATTATTTTAGTATATTTTTTTTCGTGAGACCGGTTTAGTTATCAATATAGATAAACCTCCTAAAAGGAGTGCCCTAAATTTAAAAACATCCTGTTGATTTAAAACCCATACTTTTACATTCACAATTCTTAGGCAAGGCGTCTGATCCTCAGTTCCTGAAGCTCGAGTCCGTTCCTGTCCGGAGTGAGTCCTAGATGGCGGGCGCAGAAAGCTATTTAATATCCACAAAATATAACTTAAATTATCTTTAAAAAAAAAAGTACATTAAATAACTGTAGTGTAGATTGATGGAAATTGGCTGGGAATAATAATAATAATATTTATTTATTCTCTTCCGAATACATGCCTTACAAATATGTTCATTTCATTATACCTATTAATCAGTTACAATTTTACACGATAAATATACATTTTACAATAATT
Organism: Neomicropteryx cornuta; assembly: GCA_020383195.1. Classification (NCBI taxonomy): domain Eukaryota; kingdom Metazoa; phylum Arthropoda; class Insecta; order Lepidoptera; family Micropterigidae; genus Neomicropteryx; species Neomicropteryx cornuta. The sequence continues at coordinate 11,029,208 of JAHKQU010000005.1, read as the reverse complement.
GTTTAAAGTAATCTACCTTCAATTATCGTAGGTACACTAAGTTTAAGAGTACTAGGCGGACTTTTTATTCATAGCGTGCCAGCGTATGTGTGTGTGTGTGTGAGCCGTATTTTTTTTTATAAGAAACGTATTTTTAGAAAGTAATAGTACAATATAAAGCTGTATTACTTATTTATTTTTATTATATAATATCATTTAGTGAATTTTACATATAAATATTTTCTCATCGTGACCAATCGCACTGCGAAAATATCTCCACTTGTAAATAAGTAATAAAATGATTTCATGAACATAAATAAATATTTAAATAAATGTGGTTTAAGTGGCCGCCACTGGTCTTAAGGCGAATAATACGCTCGGGATTTACGGCCTCCGGAGATTTAGTGGCGCTGCGCACATAAAACGGGCGGACGGCCCTTAAGGCGACCTTAAGAGTACCGGCCGGGCCGGGCCAGCGAGCGTGTTGAAATTTGTACGCCGCAATTAGGAGGGCCTTAATTATAAGCTGCGCGAGACTCGCCTTAAGAGACGCTCGTTTTCATAATCGTTACTGTAAACATCGCCTTAGCCAATAACCACTAATAACTTATTTATGTAAATACCATATTCATAATTATTAATCACCAATAACTATTGATGGTTAATAAATAGTGGGTTTAGATAGGTTAGAGTAAAAAAAATGGATAAATCAATATTATCTGTCGACCAATAGCATCCCTCTTACAACCCCAGAGAAGAGGTAAGGAGTTACCCCTTCTTCTTAGACCGACCTCTGTTCGACCAGTGGCATCTGACAGCAATCATTCAGCTCCGCCCTAATGGGGCGTTTCGAACAACGCGGCAGGTCATTAACCTCGGGCCGCGGCCCAGTGACCCAGTGACGTAGTTATCCGAGGGACGAGCCATTGAAAAATATCTGTTTTACACGATTTAGAATAGAAACTTTAACGTTTTATTTCTTTGAAAGTATTATGAATTTTGATATAGTTTCTAAACAAATAACAATAGAAATCAAAGGACCAATTTGCTGTTTATTTTAACGAGAATGGTCTTGGGACAGCCTATATTTCTCTTCAATATATTATTATAAGTAACTTCATTATTATACCATTATATATCATTATTAAGTTCGTATATTCGTATAATCGTCGGTGATATTGGTCTCTTTGTTCCGGACCATCGTACTAGAGCGCGGAAGCACGCGTTATTTAAGCGGTTAGCGTGTCGTACCGACGTATACAAGTATAGTCCGGTTGGGAGAGCAGTCGAATTATTAAATTCCATTTCCGCGGAGATTGATATCTTCGTCTGTTCGCCCAATGGGATTAAAAATCTACTTTCTATTACGCCGTTGTGGGATCGGCGTGATTTATTTATGTGTTAATGTTTGCCTGGAGGCATTATTTTAATTTTTTAGCATAGTATGTTTCATGTTATTGTTTTTAATGCTTTTTGTTTTTCTTTTGGTAATTTAATTTGTTTTACTGTAATTATAATGTACATGGGGAAACCTGTTAAATAAATAAATAAATAAATAAATAAATAAATAAATAAATAATTTGTGAAAAAAAAATCCCAGCCGTAGACCGAACCAGGGACTCTAGCGTGGGAGACGAGTGCGTTAACCACTGACCCACCGAGACTCTTGGAGTATCTTTGGTAGAGAACGTATAAAAAGGCACTCTGCGGATTTTACTCCTAACGCGTGACGCGTTTTCTCGACCAACATCCCATCCCAATGAGTACAACGGGCGCAAAGAAATATAACTTCAAAAATATAGTATTGGCAACTACAAAGTATGATCATATTTTTTGTTGAAGTAACACATCGATTATTGTTAAACTTACTTTGTTTGCAAGTATTATAATTTTCTAACATATTTCTCGGCATTCGGAAGAACTGAAATTCCGAGGCCTTGAATGCCTAAAAACACCTTCCTAGCAAGTTACCAAAAAAAAACCACACTATGTCCATCCCCTTATTTATTAACAAACATTGAAAGATAAATATTTACTATAGATCATCCTTAAGAGATAGAGATATACTATTTCAGACTTTTCTGTAGGCTTTTTTAAGACCTTCAACTCTGTGGCATATTCTGTAATATAGATATTTTATACACATATTTTTTTCAGAAAAAAAATGTAATCTATGGTAAAGGGTTATTTATGCATGAAATTCGTAAACGTGAGTTATAATAACAATTAATGTAACTTTATAAAATATATAAATAAAAATTATATTGAAGATATTATATTATATCAAGCATTCGTAATAAATATATATTAGTATTTTTAAATTATTTATTATATCACTAATAATATGTAGGCTTACACACAAACTTTTCCATGACACAAATAGAGCACTGTAGACATACTTATTTATTTATTTATTAAACAGGTTTCTCCATGTGCACATTAAAATTCATAACATACAAGTAAAAAATTACAATACTTAATTAAATGAAAAAAACAACATTAAAAACAATAACAATAAAAAAAAATAAAAAAATACCACAATTAATCAAGAAAAATACAAAGTAACTATCCATAATTAAAAATAACGCCTCCAGGCGACCAATAACAAATAAATAATTCACGTCGATCTCATATTTAATCCTATTGGGCGAACAGACAAATATATCAATAAAACAATGTGTTATGTGATGTAATGTGAAATTGTCCGATTGCGAAAGCATTCGAATTATTAAATTACATTTCCGTTGAGATTTATTTATGTTCGTCTCTAACAACTTTTATTATCTGTGTAATATCACCGTAAATTATTAACCGTGAAATTTTATCCAGCTGACATGTGGTTATTTGTGAATACTGTTCTGTTCTTATAAATAAATTATGTTGCAAGAGCTAAAATAAACATTACAATTTTAGCTTAGTGCAGTAGGGCCCAAGTCATACAATTATTTAAACAAAATAAAATGGATAAATAACACTTCGTTACACATTCATCAACGGATAATGAGTTTAATTCTCAATTGGCCAGCGGCGGGTAGTTTCTGCCGTATTTGTTCACGTCAAGGTGGGCGTGGTAGCGGCGTTAATACCGGTATTAACCGCGATACCAGGCTGTTCGAGGATATCAAATACCAGACTGCTACGTGCAAGGAGTGGCAAGGAGGCAGGCATATCCCACAATTCTAGAAAACCCGAAGGTATTCGATAGAGTATATTTTATTAAAGGAAAGATTGCTGGTATCCAAAGTTGCAATCCTAAGGCCTATCGTCTTATGGAGAGATGAAGGGTACTTAAAATTTCATCCACTGCGAGACGTTTGTTGGTGCATCAACCCTGAACCGTCCAAAAAACAAAAAACGTCCCAGCGGCACGGTAGGTGTTCCGCAAGGGTCATTCTCGGTCCTTTATTATTTATAATTTATGTTAACAGTTAACCTGAAATATCGTTACAATATTACAATTATACAATAACAACATTGAACAATTCATGCATTTAGCGAAGATAAATAATACACACGCCATTAGAACATTTATATATCATGTGATAGGTAAGTATTGTAAACTATACATATTTATATATAGTATGTTTATCATTCATCTCGTAATATTGATTGCAGAAGAATATTAATTTTCATTTTTATACTTTATTATATTTTAGGAAATATATTTTGGCTCTGACTTGGTCTCGTTACCGTTTTGTTCAATTTAACATTGTAAGTAATTTATTTGTTATAGGCAATTATTGTATAAGAAAAAAAATAGTTTGCCGACTGTACATTTATTATTTGTAAATATAATAGAAAATGAAACAATCGATCATTCATCAGGATAGCTTAGTAACTGACCTAAGTATTTATTTCATATCCTACTTAGGACTAACCTAAATTTTAAGTCAGACTTAACCGATAAACATCGTATTTCAGCTCACTCTTAGCGTTATGTCGAACATAAAAGTCCGCCTTAGCTAAGAATCAAAACAACTACTACTCAAGCCTTAAGTCAAACTTAAGTCAGTGTTCAAATACGCTGCTAGGAGCGATTTTAGTACATTAAACGGCGTTACTATCGCCGGGCGTGTAAATTTCAAAATTGGTGCAGGAATGCGCACCAATTTTATAATTTTATTCAGAGTAAAATAAAACAATAAAATAAACAAAACACAGTAAACATCAGGTCAAAACAAACATTATATGCGCGCGTCAAAATCCTACAGCTGACAACATGACCTCAAAATGTCAGATGATGCATCATATTATGTCAAAAGTTATGCGACAAATATTGTATACACAAACCATAGCGGCGAGTAGCGAACTAATCACGAGTGCGAAAACATATTCATAACAAAGTGGAACTTAAAAAGTAACTAAAATACACTATTCAATTTAGGTCATGCTTAAAAGTTAAGTTGATCCTAGCTAAGAACGGCTTTAAGCAAGGACTGAAATTTCGGCGGTAAGTCTTTCAATAAACTGTACCAAAAATACCAAAAGTCAGTAGGATTGTAAATTTACTGTAATGTAAATTTTACTCCCTAATGCTGAGCAAGCTGGTATCCCGATCCGGAGCATTTAACAATGTTACCAACCATCCGCCCGCCCGCTCGCCCGAGCGCCCGCCCGCCCGCCCGCCCGCCCGACCGACCGCCCGCCCGCCCGCCCGACCGCCCGCCCACGGGACGCGCGCCAATGCTTACGACGGCGTTAGAAACAATATAAAAACAATCCGAAAAGGAAGTTATTTCGTCATTACACGAATCTATCGACGGTTGGCACCATTGAATATACACTACACGCGTACAACCAAGTCGTTAATTCTCTTCAGCGTCGCCATAAATGGGGTAGACTCAAAAGAAATATATATTTTATGGTAATATTTAAAATTTACAGACTCCGAACGTTATTTGGAGGAAATAAAAGTAAAGATGTCACGAATATAAGCGCTTTATAAGGTGACTAGATCTGTTTGCGAGTGAGATCGTGGTAGCGCGGTTGTTAAGGTGCTTGGCTTGTGACCCGAAGGTCGCGGGTTAATAGTCATATTCTCATTTAGTCAGCATTCTATATTTATTTATTTCAGGAAGCTAAAGCTGATATAAAAATAAAGTTACTTGAAAAAATAATCATACATATACAGGCGTCCCAAGACTCTATTCCCGTTAAAAAAAACAGCGAATTAGTCCTTCGATTTCTAGTGTTTATTTGTTTAATTTGTTTTTATTAGGGAAATAAAACAGTTACACGAGAAAAATGATATAAAGGCAGTACATATACAATCATATATAAAAAAAAAAGAATGAAAACAATGGTACCACATTATAAGTATAAAATAAAACCAATTAAATACTTCCACCGAGTGAGTATACAATTAGTGCTTAACCTAAGAAATGCAAGATGAGGAGATGAGAAGAAGGGGAGGGAAAGTCTTTTGAGCGCCACTAAATTAACATTGAATGTATTAATATCTGGGTATTTTGAATTTAAGGTTTAACATATTCTATGAATGGGTTCGTTTTGCCCATAATTGGTTCTACGAGGTGGGAAGTCTAGCAAAACGTTTGATCTTTCCACACGTGAAGGTACCCTGAAGGTGGTGGTGATGGTAGGTGGTTGTTAAAAAACTATATCAACTTGTGTCAGTAATCTTTTTTGATAGCACCAACTATTGGTCCTAGGGATGGGAAAACTGGTTTTTTAAAAATCAACCCTCCCTTTATAGGTACAAGATTAAATCCGTTCGAAATGTAAATTGTAGTTCTATAATTTCCCCTTTTGTTTGGAACAATTTTTGATATGAGCAACCCTTACGGCACAGAGTGGATCGCGCGGCAGCTCGCGCAATTGGCGAAATCTTTGATTGGGTGAAATCTACCTCCGCCTTCCGCCGCGACGTGCCGAAAGGGATTTTTTTTGTAGTAAATGTATATCCCACGACGATTTTCGAACCTAATTTGTTAGCAAATAGTATGATCTTCTGTTATTTTTTGAATTTTCATTATAGCCGTATTCAAAGGTTTCCTCAATAGGGATCTATAGATGAAAGGATCGCGATATAGATCTGTAGATCCAAATGCCCGATTATCACGGCATAACTAATGAATTAGGCGAGTGATCGTGAAGCGCAAACGACCCGTGTTCGAAGGGAAGATGCATGCTTTAGTATACCAATGTATGCACTTCAGGTATAAAACGGATGAACTGCACCAGCCTCCGACTGCGCGGTCGACAACCATCGAATACAAACGACTCTAATATTATTAAAGTGTATCTATTGATAGAGCAAAATAGATACTAGGTACCTCGAACCCCCCCACCCGCTATATGGTTTGACTACTGTACAAATTCCGAGTTTATCTATCACAGAAACATATTCATCGTAACAAGTAAATCATAATTTGAACACTGATAATAATTGTAAAGCAAAAGCTATTTTACTGTCATACGGACTGAATTATTATTTATTTATTTGAGTAACAAAATACATACAAACACTTCAAGTATTTTTTCTAGAGTGGTACCCTTTTCCATGTGACTGTGCGCCTACCGGGTCGTTCATTTCGCTCGAAATTAATTTCTAAAGCTCTACTTAACTAGGCAAAGCCCGTACTAAGGTAGACTTTTCTAAGCATAACCAATCTCACTGCGCAACAATTATTAATAATTAATTTAATTATAAAATTGAATTATAAGCAACTAACAAAAATAATATGTTACAGATATCACTCAAATTTTGTGGGGCTTTGGAGTACAATAAATGTACTAATGAAAAACTATTGCGCCTAATATGTGCATATATTTAAACAATATCAATGTGATATCTGTAACAATTTCTGTTTGTTGCTATATGCTCCAAACTGACGAAATATTCATTTCGATTCATTAAAACCCCTTAGCATTTGGTTCAATACAACAACTACGATGACTCAAAATCCCATCACAACTTACTGAGCCTGGAAAACCGAAGGGTAATCAATGACATGACCTTAATGCACAACGTGCTACACAACCAGATATACAGCTTCTATTGGCTAAGCATTTTGCGCCTGAGGGTTCCGTCATGTCTAACTCGAAATATTTTTGTGCCTAAGTGCAATACGAATTACGCAATGAATTCAGTTATAAACCGTATTCGTACAACATATAACCACAATTTCAGCGAAATGGACATTTTTCATTTGCATAAAGGCGACTTTATATTCAACATAAAAAAACTTTCTTTGAACATACATAATATTACTAATACTATTGTCGTCACCACCGCACACACACAATATACACATTAACACACTCTTACATTCCACACCCTATATTCACAGATTATAACACTAATACAATGTTATCACTATAACATTACATCGACTGCTCTGATCTTCTGGGGCTTATCGATTTGAGGGTTCCTTCTAGACCCACTCGCAAGTGTGAGTCATTCCATCTGTCACGGTTGAGTACGAATTATGCACAGAATTCATAGCATATACATCGAGCATGTAAGCTTTACAACAGCATGTTAAGTAACATCGATATATTTTCACTACTTTCCCGGCATTCAAGAGAGTGTCTACTCTAGCCCTTGAATAGTATATTTATATTCATATGTATATGTTGCATTTATTATATTGTGTTTTATATTATATTCTGGCGATTGTCCCCAACCCCCAACCCCCAACCCCCTTCCCCTCCTACTTCCTGGTCCCGGCCTCGCTCCCGAATGGGTTTTCTATTTTTTTAAGTTTGGAGGAAACTATTATTAGCTTTGTGTTTTAATTGTTTTTTTTGTTTATTGTAATTACTATGTAAGCTGTTGTTTCCTGAAATAAATAAATAAATTAGATGCTAGTTCGTTCTATGAAACATATATGTTAAATTGGAGATGCCTGTAGTCAGCTTCAGTTGTTATTTATCTATTTCTATGTAACTGTCATTATGTATAGCTGAAAGCATTTCTCATACAAATAAAATAAAAATATATATTTACATACATACATAGTAAAGGCAGATTTTTAAAATTCAATACTGCTGACTTTAAGTCAAGCCGTATTAGGTGATAATAATTAAGTTGGAAACCTAACCTAAAGACGTTACAATTTATCGGTTTTGTTGGAAATTGGATCGGATAAATTGTGCGGTCTGTAAGGACCCCGGTTGCCGACCGGCGCCCGGCGCGCGAGAGGAAGGAGCGAGCGAGCGGGACGCAAGACGCATTCCGCGCTGATTGGCCGGCGCGAGGCGATCACGTGACCCGCGAGGAGTCTGTTTGTTTGACGTACATACTCCCCCCCCCCCCACTCTTCATCTCCTTGCATTTCTTAGGTTAAGTATTAATTTTATACTCACTCGGTGGAAATATTATATTAGTTTTATTTAATACTTTTTAATGGGTACTAGGTGAGGTGTCAGTCCGGGAGCGCGGTGATTAAAGACTGAAAACTGAAAGTTCCGCGAGAAAGGAATTTATAACTCGTCTCGGGACGGTCTGGTTTGACGGCATGACGTGTGAAATGTAACTTGGCATTTTTCGAAACAAAGCAAATTCTTTCAATAACGAATTCGCAAACTAATCTAGTTGCCTTTGACGCCAATAGAAAGCTTCCAGTTAAACTGGGCATGAGAACTGTATCAATTTCACAGGTGTGAAATATGCTTACGTTACCAACTCTAGCTGCATAACCTATTGAATCTTTTGAACCTCTTAAAACAAAACAAAAACTATTCCTAAAAACTAAAGGGGATTTTCTAACAGTCATAATGTCGGTTACCATTCTTTTCCTTTGCGTACCCTCAGAGAATAGAATTCTGGAGAAGAATCAACAGAATCAACCATTTGTCTACAAACTATCCTCATTAAACCTCTTTATATATTAGCTCTAATGTACTTTTATATAATAAATAAATAATATTTAAAATTTACGCAATTTTTTAGTAATTTATAAACGCGTGCAGTATTTGGACAAAAAAGGTTCGTAATGAACAGGGTTAAAGGAATATTTGGAAGAATATATATAGATGAGTGGAAGGGGAAGTTGTTTATATAAATATATATATTAAATTGTGTCATTTATCCTTTCAGGCGATTTTCCGCTATTAAAAAACAATCATCAAATATAAGTCAAATACTAATACACTATTACGATATTTTTCATACATGTCAAAACTAAATTATATGCATAATTGTTTACGTATAAGAATATAATAACTTGATAAGTAAATAAATATTATATTAACAAAAGTATATTTATTATTATTGTTTCTAGGCGCATACTTAATCTACATTTAGATTACGATTTTAGAAACATTTTCAATTATTTCATGTGCAAATATATGTGTGCACTTTAAATTATTATTTAACTAGTGAATGTTGTAAACTTATTTTATATGGCTGTGGATAAAAAATAAAAATAAAATATACCGTGAAAGTCGATATTTTCGAGAGTAGTAGGTGAAAAAAAAACTCTTAAAATCCAAAAAAGGGATAGTAAACCTTTGGAAAGGCTGAAAGCGTATGTTTATGAGAGATACAAAGAGGGCCGGGTTCGATTTCGGCTCATTTGCAGCCGTACAAATAATATCCGATGCGTTGGCACCTTAATAAGCGCCTTTCGCTTAGTTGAATTATACGCAGGCGCGCCCGCGGCGCTCCGCAGCTCGGCACTGCGGCGCGGGCCAGTCTCGTAATGCGATCGAGCAAACAAAATGCCACGTTTAAAATTAAATATGTTATTGTGTGAGCCGTCCGTAGTGATGGGCGTCTCGATAAGTTGATAAAGAATACGTTATAAAAACGGCTACAATACTATGATCATCCTCACGTTAAAACGATATACAGATTTAGCCATAAGAATCAAAGAAAAGTTTTGTATTGGAGGATGTGTGAAATATGCCTGAATTATTTATTGCCAATTCGATAGAATTTATTTCGTTATTGTAATCAGATTAAATGAAAACAGTTCAAAAACGTTTCATGAAGCAGCCATAGAGTTGGAAAAAAATATGGTTGTTTTCTCACAATTAAAATAGCTCAGGCCACTCGCCTCTTTTAAACGACATCTTAAATTTAAAAACCAGTTTTTTTTTATAATTTTGAATGAATATTTATGTTTTCTAGAGGAAAAACCATTTAATTTCAAATAAAATACAATATCCAAATATATAAATTCGAGAACCTGGCTACCAATCCTGTTGACTGTTATTTTTCTAATTAGGTAAGAGTTACCTGTTCTAAGAATGGTTATTAATCAGTGTCACAGTGTGAGTATGAAGGACTTGCGCAAAACCCTGAAAAAAAAAATAATAAAATTAACTTAAAGCACAAATATACACACTAAATTATTTTTCTTTATTTTTGCCCACTAAATAAGTACGGTACAAATACAAATAATTGGGGTTTGACCCCGCTCCCGACCCCGGTGTAAAAGTGGCAAACGATATATGATTATATTAAAGCAAGTCAGGCGATGAAGACCCTGTAGTGCGCGCAATATATTTTATTTATTTATTTATTTATTTAACAGGTTTCCCCATGTACATCCAGCAATCGATAGTTTAACATCTAAATCAAACGCAAAGCCAATAATGTTAGTACTCGATCATTGCATATCATTTCGCCCATCTCTCAAAGTCGATAGCATTACGAGCGCCCTTATCAGCGGTGCTCAAACTTGCGTAAACGTATCGATCGGAGTGACGGTATCACATCCCCTTCGCGTTTCACATCCCCTATAACCCAAAACGTATATTAAGTTTATCTATCTATCTATATCGCTTTCTTGTGGACACGATAACTGCCGTAATTAGACCAATCACTTTCAAATTAATTCACAATATTTAAGGGCACAAAATCTCGGTTAAGTTCGTTAAGGGGCAAAACCAGGTTAATGGTATTTTTCGAAAAAGAGTTTTTTTTCTATAACTGGAGGCACGACAGCCTCCAGGGAGGGAAACTGAAGACAAACTACCTTCCCGGGAAGATTTCATAACTAAAAGGACTACCGGTATCAATTAGAAAAAATCCTCTACGCTCTACAAGAAATTCCCGTAGATATAGTGATAGCTAAACCTACAGTCCTGTTTTAAGGCGCCCCGGGACGCATTTGTCCTTGAGATTTGAAAGAGTAGGCTTTATTCGAACATTGACGTGTAGAAAAGAGACGGATATACTCGCCGAGCGCGAATTCGTTACATTTGGAATCGATGAAACATGTTTTTTGTATTTAAATAATTATTATCATTTGAAAAAAATGTTTTTTTTTAAGTAATGTCCTAGATTATTATATTGTCTATCTTTAGAAAGAAAAATTAGGTTCGCGTCACTTACACAACTTAAAAGAAAATCGTTGCATGAAAAAAACAACACTTTCTTATTTATTTATTTTCATTGCTATAATAAGGTGTATTTCGTTTTTTTTTTAAGCAAAGTATTAAATTAATATATGTAGAATATTGTGGTATTTTTAGTTTTAGCCATTTGTTGGGAATAACTTCAACAAAATGCACCAAAATACGTTACAAAACACGTTTTAGGGACTGGTGGCGCCTTAAAGTAAAGTTTTTAGTAGACTCAACCAACGTTTGGTGCACCTGACTGAACTCCGGTACGCATAAACAAACTGCTACCGAACTGCTCGGCGGAGGAACAAAATGGCGGAATAGGCGAGAAGTGTTTACGAGTGTACTACTGTTTGTTTGGTTGACGTAACAAAACAGTATTGCAAGGTGTACACAACTTTTCGTTTAAATGCTGCTTTGGTAGAGGTTACGAGAATGTTTTGTTAGACGTCATCCACATGAATTGGCTTGTACAGTCGTTCAAACAGACACTACAATTAAACTTCGGTTGGACCTACTAAAATTTAGCACACAAATCATGATTCTACTTAACTTAACAGAGGTCGATATTTTTTTCAGTGTGGTCTGATCAAAATATCTTGGGAGAACTTTCCACAGCCAATTAAGATTTGTAACCAGCTGCGGGTCTAGTCCACATGTCCTATAATTAGGTCAATAGTACATACTCGTACTGATGACCTAATTATAGGACAACGCGATTTTTACTTTATTTTAGAGTGATTTAAAAAAAATTTAGAGTGGTTTTTTTCTAAATTTGCACTATTTGCAAACGTTGTTCAAGAGTAAATCTATTCATTATGAAATGGCAAACCAAACTGAGCATAAATCAAGTGACAGCTGTCAAAAACACCAACTACGAAAAAAGTAGTGCCAGATTAAAAACCACGCCTCTAAACAAACACCCGTTATATGGATATTATGCGGTCGATCGTATTAGCCTAGCGGTTAAGGCGTTCGACTATTGACTCAGCTATCGCCGGTTCGAATCCGAACATAGTCATACAATTTTTAACACGTCATTACCATCATCTCCCTGACACTAGCACAGGCAAATTAGGCTTAGTTTAGTAGTGCCCGAAATAATTATATACAGATTGAACAAGTCAGCATTATTTTTTTAAGGGGTGATTCTGGGCAGGTCTGAATAGCTTTTGTTCGACAAATTTTTATATAGCTATTTTTATATAGGTACGGCTACTGGCTTGCGACGTCGTGACGCCGCGCGGTCTGGTATTCTGTTAGGTAAGCATACTTTAAAATGATTTTAGGACTCTTTCTTTTGTTATTATAATACTGCTGATTTTAAATTCATCCCCGTATAATCTAAGTCACAGCAATTCTTTTAAAAAAAAAAAGAGAAAAATGTTCGATTGGGGATTCCTGCACCTAGTCAGCTTTTGTTGTTAACTAGTGTATTTTTAATGTAACTGTCACTATGCATATATGAGAAATTAAATACATAAATAAATGTGTCAATATAAATTCGATAGGATTTTGATATTTATTTATTTATCCATATAACAATACAGTATGAACAAAGTACATAATTCCCTTTTTGTTAAAATATCAATTTTAAGGTCTTAAATATAAAAGCTATAGAAAAGAGGTTCAGGCATATTGGATTATAATCACTTCACTAGTCGTAATGATTGTATCGAAGTGATATATATTCGAGGCACTCAATATTTTATTTGGAGGTGTTCTAGTATATACATATATACACATATTCAAATACATATAAATATATATATAAATATACATATGTGCTTTAATTTTACACTTTTACATTTCCATTATTTTTATTTTTTCATTAACTTCATACATAAATCACTCATAAAATCATCTCATTTCACCACCATCCTTCATCGTAATCACATATCCATTATTTTTATATTTTTTGTTAAACTATCATCCTTTCCTTACTTCATCTAATTAGATGGTTACATAATATTTGACAATATTTTACACTAAAGAGGACAGGTGAGAGTTAAAAAAGCATTTTTATAAAACTCAGCGCTGGGTTTAAACCGACATCCTGCGCTCTCAAGTACAGGACCTCTTTAGAACCTTTATATATATTATGCTATCCAGCACTTTATCAAATATTTAAAAAAAAATTCAAAATTTTTCCACATTGTCAAAGATTGTGTCATTTATATTTCCAGGCGATTAGCCGCTATTAAAAAACAATAATCAAACATAAGTCAAATATACATATTTATTTATTGAGTTAATGTTATATTACTATTAGATGCTTAGAAATTATAGCAGATTTGAATACCATATATTAATTATATAAAAAAAAATATTTAAATGCGGCCATAAGATAAACGCAATCGTAAATAACGGACAGTTTAACAAGCGAAATCAGCAGGTCTCATCTCGCCCCTTATGAATCCGTTCCATCGCATCAAAATCTGCCAGTATAATATGACGCGTGTAATTTATTATCCACCCAGCGACGGAGACAACGCAATGAATCAGGTGCAAGATGGACAAAAGGGCTAAATTCCATTTTAATCATTTTGTTAATTTTCTAATATAGCTGTCGAGTTTGCCTATGATTACGGCGAGATTGGTAGCTAAATATTGGCTTGGTATTCTGTTCTTAAAATATTAAAAAATAATATTAAAAATAACTAATAACATTTAAATTTAAGGCACTTCTTTTAGGAGATTGATATACTCGTATATTGATAACTAAAACCGTCTCACGAAAAACCTATGTTCCAGCGGATGCATGACATCCACTAGAAACAGCATCCAATGGATGTAGATGAAAGGGAATGGAGGTGGTCTACAGTGGGAGTGGATGGCGACAGGCTGAGGAAGAAGGAGAGAATATTGTCAGACCTTCTTTTCATTCGCATAATTATAAGAAGTAACTATCCCATATTTTGTCCGTCTGTGCATTTTTCAACCCGAAAAGTATAAATGCGAAAGAATTGAATTTTTGTGTGTAGATTGATGCTCTTGAAAATGAACCATAACCGTTTAGATCACATCGGAGTCTGGTCGAATTATTATTTTAAATATATCATTAATTTCGTCAATTTTTTACTACTAACTATCGAACCATTGATATTCCATAGTTTCATACTTGCTAGTTAAAATTAATACAAACTCATCACCGTGAGAATCATGTAAAATAATGTTCAGTGTTTTGATAATGATTATTATTAAATTGAAATATTATAAATATTATGTTACAAAAAAAAAACTTAAGTGGTGTTAAAATTTATGGTGAATTGAAAGATTGTCATACCATTGTATGTTTTTTTTTTAAAATTAAATCTACTCAGACTTAAAAAATAACGCGTCGCCTCTATGGCCATCCAAAATGCACATCGAATCGGCTAAAAGTGCCACAGGCACAAATGGGGATAGGAAATGAAGCAAACCCACCAGAAGTTGGTACCACGACGGCCGCGAGCCTTCAATGACGCCTGTCGTCGGGTTCCGGTTAAATAATTTATTACTACTAAACAATACATAGTAGCGGTTGGCATTTATTTATTTATTGAAAGAATTATAAACAGCGAAATTAAACAAGTTTACAGCTAATATTATACATCGCATATGGCCGACAAGTATAATTCTTTATTCTTTATTAGGAGAAATCAACAGTCTTACAAGCAATTGGTAATAATGATAAGTTTACATTCTTAACAAGTATTTGTAAAACTAATCAAAGATTTCTACTGTTAATATAAACACTAAAAACTAAGTTAGAAACTAAACATGTATAGTTAAATTATGCTTTTAACTCTTAATCATAACAAAATGTTGACATGGCTTAAATTCACATGATATATGACATAATAAATCGATTTAAATATATATATTAACTAGCTGACCCGGCCACGCGTTGCTGTGGCTAAAGTTTTTGTTATATTACATTATAGTAAACAATCTAAGAGGAACAATAAGAGAACATCAGTCACGGAGTCCACTATGCTTTTTCACACAGATGGTATTTGTAAAAAAATATGGTGATCTCCTTATTTGACTTTCTACTACTATAACCCTTTAGTACAATGAAATTATTTACGAACAAAGACGAAAATGTTGATGTTGGTATACAAATTCACTGGATTGAGATTTGAAGGGGAAGTACGTTGAACACAATTAATTAAAATGTTCTTACACTTGATACTAAGCAGAAATCAATAGGTAAAAATAAAAATTTATCAGATTTATTATTTCCATTTAATTTTATAACAAATATAAGTATATTACAGTATAATACAGTAAATTACATGTGACGCTTAAACTCATGAATGAGGTAGGCAAGGCAGACAGTCTTAAACTTTTAAACATTAATATCTTTTTTTTGAATTATAAATACTTTCAATTTCAATTTAATTTAACACCAATCGGTGCACAATGTTTTTGGTTAACCTGTCTTTAGCTAACACAAATAGATTCGACGGTTTCCCAACACGTGAACACGCAACATATAGTTGCCCATGAGAAAAACATGGATTTTCCAAATCTAAACCACAAATGGACATTGTTTGACCTTGAGATTTATTTATAGACATGGCGAAAGCTAAACGAATTGGAAACTGTAGCCTTTTGAAGGGTATGGTAGAATCTGATGGTATCATCGGAATACGTGGCAGCAGGACCACTTTTCCTTTAAACTTCCCAGCCAAAATGGTTGCTTCAAGAATGTTTCCGGTGATCTTTTTGATGACCAAACGCGTACCGTTACATAATTGAGGTGGATTCAAATTACGGAGGAGAATAATAGGGGAACCAATCTTTAATCGAAGATTATGTGGTGGCATTCCAGGGATATCTAATGAATTTAAAAATTCAATCGGAAAATTTACACTTTCATTTTCATCAACAACAGTATCGATTGATTTAAAAGACATCAGATCGCCTGGTAACAACTGTTGTATCTGGAAGTTAATTTCGTCAACATCAACGTTTTTGGCTGCCAAAATCGCCCGTTGACTAAGCCATTCATGATTCAAATAATTATTCTGTATATCCGGGAAAATACTCTGAATCAATTCAGTTTTATCCTGAACAACAGTGCAAAAATTGTCTGGTAGTTTAATGCATTGCGTATTTGGTTGCAGTTTTATTTTACCGTTCCCAATATCTAGTAGTTGTTCGGAAAATATTAGTGCTGATGGATCATTTTGCAATTGTACTCGCATATTTATGGTCAATCGAAGTGTTTCAACACTTCGCCATAAGAATGATTGTTTCAAACATGCATTAATCTCATCCGCGAAAGTAGAGCGAGGTATAACCGGTAAGGTCTGCCGGAAGTCACCAGACAAAAGTAAGATAGCACCACCGAAAAGTTTATTATTGCTGTTTAAATCTTGCATAGTTCTGTTTAATGCTTCAAGTGAATATTTGTGTGCCATTGTGCACTCATCCCAAATTATTATAGAACTCTTCCGCAACACTGCAGCTATTCCACTATTCTTTTTGATGTTACACATTGCATCTGGTTTATTATGAACGTCCAATGGCAGCTTGAATGTTGAATGTGCTGTTCGCCCACCATCCAGTAAAGTAGCCGCAATGCCTGACGATGCTAATGCTAATGCGATGTTTTTGTTGCGACCGTATTTTGGCAAGAATCAACGATATTAAAAATGTCTTACCGGTTCCACCGGGTGCATCCAAGAAAAAAAAACCGCCTTGTTCAGCAGCAACAGCCAGCATAATCCGATCATAAATAATTTTTTGTTCTGCTGTCAGTAATGGTTCACTGTTCATGATAATTGTTGCTAAACTTCCATGGTCATATTGATTTTCTCGTTGTAAATCGGTATTGACTAAGTCGGTGGCTGGACGATTAGGTGATGGCATACCATAATGATTAAGTGGTAAATTTGAAATAAGAACACATAAATCCTCGATCAAGACCAATGCTTCATTGTACATCTCTGGTGTATAATCTATGTTTTGGCATTGATTTGTTTGTCTAATTCGGTGCAAGATGTCTTCTGTCATACAATTTTTATATTTTTCCCACAAAGTTTGTGCTTGCGAGGGATAACATGTCGCCAAAATAATTGCAAACAACTGACGAATGTTATTCGGTGTTGATGTCAACGCAGCATCAGCAAGCGTTAAGTCCCAATGGTTATCGTCTTCTAGCAATTGCAGTTCACGACATGCATCCTGGTATGTATTGAATACTCGACCATTAGCTGTTCGTAAAAATTCAAAAGACGTTGGTCCGGGAACATTCACCAATAACAAACGTAAATAGAAGCACTCACGTTGCTTTGGATGTACCGTGTAAAGTCTCCCCAATGTCTTAGCTTTGAATATGCCTGTAATGGAAGGATGTGGTTTTCCTTGTTTCCGTGGCTCCCATTTTTTACTGGATTTGTTCCATGTGAAATAACGTGGAACATCACCATACACCAATGTCTTCGCGAATTGGCCAAAAACATCAGGTTTTTGACACAATGTAAAAAATTCAGTTAGAGTCGTTTTCGGAGCTTCGAACGCTCTTTGGAGAACATTTTCTTCAGTGAAGTATACACGTTGACCGTTTTCAAGATGTATTGCCAGATGTTGGACAGCAGGATCTCTTTCGTGGATGGGAAAGCTGAGAATATGCCAAATAGCTTCATTGCTGCTAATGTATCTGCCCATTTGGTATCGTGCTATTTCGTCATTTTTATTTATGTTTTTTACTTCAAATATGGCCAAATCACTGCCTTTGTTTACATATTTACAAATATACTTAATTGATTTAACAGAACTGCAAAGCTCAACATTGATATGAGCTTTGTAAGTTTTTGAAAGTAGTGGTGGGTATGGTACCACCCACTGATTATCAAACTCAACTTGATTTGGAAAGTTCGGCAGTCGCATTGTAAATGTGTGGCCACCATTCTCAGTACTTCTGCGGCGATACATTGGATAACCATCAATATCCGTGATCGTGTCATTCGTATGCGGCTTTGGGAAGTTTTTTTTGCATTTTCCATTTTCCATGCACGGTGACGTCATGTTGAAAACACCGCATGGCCCATGGATCATGTGTTTGGTGACAATATCAAATAATTCTTGATCAATTAATGGGTCTGGAATTTCGGCTGAAATTATTTGATCGATTTCTTCAGGACGGATTCTATCTTTAAGCCAAACCAAAATGTGGGCATGAGGCAAACCTCGCTTTTGCCACTCTATCGTATACAGCCAACAACGTGTGATACCAAAAATTGTATATTTAACAATAAAATCAATTAAGGATTTCAATTTTTGTTTAAACACACGTGCAGTTAAATCATGACGATGAATGGCTTGTTGTCCTGGCAATAGTAAAGTTTGTATCTCTTCCCAATTCGGATTACATGTGAATGTAATAAATAAATCCGGTCGGCCGTAATGACGTACGTAAGTCATCGCATCTTGTATGCATGCATGTTCCGTGCCGTTCCGTATCGACATCTGTCAGTTTTATGACTGAATCTACCAGCATGTTCACCTAATGGTACTTTGTCGGCTTTTATGACGATTTGATAATTGTCATTTTGCAGTCGTGGCGAAACTCTTTTGATCAATTGAATTAGTTGATTGTGATCTTCTAAAAAATTTTCCAATAATATCACAATTGCTCTTTCCTCTGCTTGTTCAATAAAATTATACTGGCACCGAGTCGTCACGCGCTCTTCACAATCGCCCATAAAATAAAAAGGTATCGACATCTGTCAGTTTTATGACTGCCAAATAATAACGGACAAAAAATTAGCGATAAATTAAAATTGCGACTATAATTTGAGATTTAAACTATCCTATCTCTCAAGTGCACATCGAACTGCACATGGTGTTCAAATTTTATTATTAGTCCATTATTTTATTATTAGTCCATTGAGGACAAACATTGTGACACGAGATTTATATATATTAAGATTATATGGCGGCCGACTGAAAGGATTGCTTCCTAGCGAACAGAGTGTCAATACAATTTATGTATTTATTAAATGCGTTCGATAATTCCCAGATTAAAAGCTTATTATCGTGTAATTGCTATACATTTAAGGAGTCATGAAATGAGTGTGTGAAAGAAGAGTGAATAATTGTGAGTGTGAATAAAGTGTGAAGGAAGGAGAGTAGAAAATGGAGTGTTGATTTGTTAAGATAAGTGATAATGCACATCGCAAAGTAATACAGGTATTTATTGTTTTATATTATATTATATGTATTTATTATTTGTATTTATATATGTTTAGTATGTATACATTATGAAAATAAATATCTTTTGTAATAGTATGTATTAGTATGTTATTCAAATCTGCTATAATTTCTAAGCATCAAATAGTAATATAACACTAACGCAATAAATAAATATGTATATATATATATATATATATGTATATATTTATATGTATATAAATATGTGTATATATTTATATGTATATAAATATGTGTATATATGTATATGTATACTAGAGCACCTCCATATAAAATATTGAGTGCTTCGAATATTTATCACTTCGATACAGGCATTACGCCTAGTGAAGTGATTATAATCTAATATGCCTGTGATTATAATCCAATTATGTACTTATGAACTATGTACTTAGAATTATGAACTTTGTGCATACTGTATTGTACTACTATGGATAAATAAATAAATAAATAAAATAAATTTAATGATTTCAGAAAGAAAAGGGGGTTTCATATCCATTCTTGATTTTAGCTAATTACGTAGCGATTTAACATTTTAATAAGTTATAACGATATGATTTTAGCGTCTAACTATCGATCGAGCGATCGATCGATAGGTGGTAAATAGTTCGGAAACGTGATTTATTAATTCAGCGTTGTGTAGCGTACAAAAGCGCTAAGCGATGGCCGCAGAAGATACGCGCGTCGATACAACACCGCTAATAAAAAGTACAAGTATGGCGTTTAGGCCATTGTCTGTTTTGACGTTTTAATCAGACTGTTTGTCGAGCCGGCGGGGCGCCTCACGACTTCACACAATTAAGATATCGTATAATACTCCGAAGGCACGGTAGGGCTCCGCTGACTCGGGACCCGGCACCCCCGCTGCGCGACAGCGGAGCTATTCCCGGGCCCCGGAGAGGGCTTCTTCAACGGGCCCGGGTGTGAACTGCTCGGATGCTGACCTGGGTACCACATCACTGCGGTCCTAATGGAAATATTATCGTTATCTATTAAGGCCAAGCATATGTATATCGTCATTTACATATAAACAGTAAAATAGTGTTTACACAATAAATACAATACATCACCTTAATAGCACAATGTGCTATTCCAAGGAGACGTCAATTTGACGCAAACTACGGGACTTCCTAATACACCTAGTCATATATAGGTGTTTTTTTTAGAGGCGTGGTTTTCAAGAAGAGATAAAACGCATATAATTTGATGTTATGGCTAAGAATTTAGTTTTATTATAAAGATAAGGGTTTGCCATTATGTTTTAAAAATGATTTCGGGTAAGTGGCCGCCGCGGCTGACTCGAACAAATTCCAGCCGAGAGGCCCAATTTTCAACCACTTTTTGCAGCAAGTTGGGCCGTATGTCAGCAATAACGCGCCGAATATTCTCTTCCAAGGCGTTAATCGTGTCCGGCTTATCTGCGTAGACAAGCGACTTCACATAACCCCACAAAAAATAGTCCAGCGGTGTTAAATCGCACGATCTTGGAGGCCACGCCACAGGCCCACGACGCGATTCACTATTTGCAAACGTTGTTCAGGAGTAAGTCTATTCATTATGAAATGGCAAACCAAACTGAGCATAAATCAAGTGACAGCTGTCAAAAACACCAACTACGAAAAAAGTAGTGCCAGATTGAAAACCACGCCTCTAAAAAAAACATCCTTTACATAAATACTACATATACACGGATGTTATATCATTTAAATAAAATAGAAACACTAAACTAAACTAATATTAACAGTTGATTTTGAAATTCGGTGCTTTATTATTATAGGACGTCAGGTTTTTCTTTGCGCGGTCTGTAAGCAATTGCTGGTTTTTATTTAATTACAGCTTCATAGTGTAGAAATTAAAAAAACTATCTTTTCTATGTTTTAGACCGTTCATTTGCCTTTCATTTACTATTTTTCCTAACCCTCTAATATCTTTTATAAGAGAGCAATTCAACTAAAAAAGAACTATTAGCAGTTTATCGTTTATTAAATTTCTCAGAAATAGAATTTTAAAAATCTGCCTTTAGGAATAGAATTTTAAAAATCTGCCTTTACTATGTTGAAGAAATAAGATCAAGGTATCTAAGCATATTTTTTTTATGATTAAATATCCAATGGTTACCAAATGCCAGCGATGCTTTTAGTAAAGTCTACTTTAGTACGGGCATTGCCTAGTTAGGTAGTACTTTGCATAATGTGAAATTAAAAAAGATGATAAGTTACTGTCAACAAACAAATAAATAAATAATTAAATAGAATAAAGGGTCTAAATGAATCGAAATTAATATTTATCCTTTGGCGTCGCCTTAAGTACGGTCTTATTCAGGGTTGAACATTTATATAGTAAAAAGTAGTCTTTGGGGTAATATCGTTGGGAAATCCTTTAGCGGTCAATCTACCTCACCTAATTAGCATATTTTGCTCGAATTCAAACGCTGAACACTTTCCGAAAGTTAAACAAAGTAAAGGTTGTCTTGAGGTGAAGATTTATGAACGGTTACTTTCTTAACCATTATTTTTTTAAAAAGTTAAATTTACTATTATAATATTTATTTATTTGTAAGAGAAATGCTTATAATGACAGTTACATAGAAATAGATAACTAACAACTTAAGCCGACTACATCTCCATTTTAACAGATACTTTAAACAGAACGATCTAGAATCTAATTTATAATGATAACATTGTATGAGTGTTATAATCGCTGAATATATTATAAACTATCAATTACTTAATTTATCTGTTTATTTTAATACTACTTTTTAATATGTTGTTATAACGATAATAATAACGTGTTAAATGATTTATTGTTAATTGGCAACTAGTCAAAAAAATAATAACAAATCGAACTGCCTTATTTAGAACTTATATTTAGTCTAGTTCAAAAAGGCAGCAAAGAGAGGTTGCAGTTGTACCAAACGCTCATGGATAAAATATTTTTTACTATGTACGAATACGAATCTGTAACCTTATAAAATGAGTATGTAATTGTTTTTAATAAATAAATAAAATGGTGTTGTGAGTGCGTTATGCAAATAAAGTAATTTCTCTAAGCAGAACCATGGGAAACAGGCGCCTGTCAAAGTTACAAATTTTCATGATACTCTATGTGGGTTAAAATTTGAACGAAAGTTTTGCCTGGTTCCTGTCAAAAATCACATAGTTTTGCTATCTTTGAGATGTTATAACTCGTCAACGGCTAAGTCTAGGTTAAGGGGGGGGGGGGGGTAAGTTGACTTTATTTTAAAAAAAAAATGCACTGAACCTTTGTCTAGTACCACTCCTGGGTATTTTTTGTGAATTTATCCGTGTGCTGAGTAAAAAAAAATATATTTATAGGGTTTTTTGAGCCATTTTCGGTCGCAGATTATTCAAAAAAAAAACCTGATGTAGAGAGAAAGGTAGCAAAGTTCCATTCCTAATTACTTTTTTAAAAATGTATTTTAATAGCTCAAAATAAATTATTTTCTGACTGTCCGCATTAGGACCAGCGCGCAGATCGAGACAAAGTGTGCGCGGCGCTCTCTTCGCACCAGTGTCACAATCTGGCGTGACGCCAATGAAAGAGAAGGATGGCGCGATAAATGTCGTTCCTGCGCCAATTTTCAATTTTTAAACACTCCTTATATGTGAATCTCACCATTTATTCTTCACCGTACTGCAGTCGAAAACAAAAACCACCTGCGACATCGTGTGCTGGATGATCATTGCTCTCCAGTCCACGGGTCCATGGCAGACTCTTAAGAAAACAAACAGCCTCCGCTCCTAAATATTTCCTTCGGTGTCAGGACCCGAATAACTTATAAGTGCCCTTTTAAAACCTATTCACTAAGCCAGAGGGCTCATTAGCATTTTTATTAATATTTTATATCGAGAGGAGCTTCTTATACCGGGAACATTCCACGTTATCTAACCTGTTCAGACCGGTATATTGTGTTATTTATTTTATTTTATTTATATAAATTGCGGGCAGATTTAACGATTGTTATCCCGTGTCCACCCGAAAGCAGATCATTTATTTATTACACAGAACAAATTCTAAAATCCTTATTATCATTCAAAAAAGAGATTTCCAATATCATTAATAGTAAAGACAAATAAAACCTAATTGTATTGTTAGATTGTTATGTTGTTTATGGTTAATTGTAACATGTAAGTACTTGTAATTTCAATTACATATAGAATATACATACTCATTATATTAAAAAAAAAAAAACTATCTATCTATATCACTTTCTTATGGCCACGATAAATGTCGCAATTTTACACTTATCACTTTCAAATTGATAAATGAAATTTAAGGGCACAAAATCTCGATCAAGTTCGTTAATTAACAAAATCAGACTTTTTCGATAAAGTTATGCTATAACTTTCTTAGTATATAAGATATCGACTTCATTTAAATTTTATTTTATTCCTTAGTTTAGGGACTAAAACTTATCTCAGTAATTTTATTTGATGGCACCAACCATTGGTCCTAGGGGTGGGAAAATTTAGATTTTCAAAATTCAAATAATCGTACCTACCTTATTAGCACAGGATCGAATTAGTTCAAATTGTTTATTGTAGGTCTATAATTTCTCTACAACTTTTGTTTGAAATAATTTTTGATATGAACAACTCTTACGGCACAGGATAAGAGTTGATCGCGCAATGTTTGATACAGGTTCGTACAATTGGGGTTCGCCGATCCCCTAATTTGATCCCGTGACATCTACCTCTGCCTCCGGCGTACCAAAAGGGATTTATTTTATAGTACAAACCTACAATATTTGAATTAACGGTCCTTTGTTGTAAATAAAATAAAACATTTTAAAATATACGTCACCGTCTGAACCGGCCCATACTTGTCGTCGTTCGTCTCAATAATAAAGAGCTCAGCATCCCAGAATGCTCTTTATGTATTCTCATTAGAGGCTATAATGGCTTTTATGTCCGACATAATTAAGGAGATGTACTTCATTAGTTACGATTCTCATTAAATGCTTAGCTGCTGAAGACATTCCGACCGTTGTCTACATTCTAAGCTAGTTTTATTTTTATGAAAAAAAAATTGTTAATAATTTTATTAAATTACGACGGTTATGTCTACAAACAAATAATTTAAAAACAGTATATAAAAGTTGCCCCAAGACCTTTCCTGAAGACTTAATGGATGTTTGTGTTTCATATTTTAATAATTTACACAAAAAAAACGTTTTTATTTACCTGTTTTTCGGTGTGCGAATCATAGCCGACTGGCGGCGACTGACCGGACAAAGTTGTCTATGACGTGTCGTTCAGATATCGTACCCATTACAGGAATAGTTTAATTTTATAACGGTTTTTTTATTCGGTTTTTTTTTGTACTATGTACAGCACCAATTAACAAATTTAAAGAAATGAATCCTTAATGTTGTGATGCAATGTCCTAAATTTACTAAATATTTTAGTGCGATTAGAACCTATACATCTGACGATACAATTTAAAACGAAGAAGACAGGTGAAAATTCGTATAGTGTGTATATTGGGGTGTAAAGCAGTGGCGGTACCGCATAGAAGCCGAAAAGCCAGGCTTGCGTAGATTTTTTAACGAAAAAAAAACCCACTAACACTATCGTTTTCTTCATTTATCTTTATTTTTTTTGTTTTTATTTATTTATTGCGCCTAAACTACTAGATATCTCAAAACAAATTTCACATCCGGCGGTTCCCCCCTTCGGTTCACTTTCGGGGGGGGGGGGGGCTGTAGGATCTCCTCCGCCTATAGAGATATGATTCGCCTACTATACAAATTCTGGGCGCACCACTGGTTTAATGCGTGGAAAAATATTGTCCAGTGGCGTGTAATTACATTAATGAATCGTATAATAAATATGATTTAAATAAATACAACCAGTAAGGAGGCATCGCAACCAATCACTCAAATAACGATCAAATTTCCCCGGCCCGATCAGATCGCCCCGATAAGTTGTCCGCCGGGGCCGACGCGTCGCCCCGATAAGTTGTCCGCCGGGGCCGACGCGTCGCGCGATGCGATATATTTATTATCCGTAAATAAATATGTTAAGAACGTCGGATGATCGACGGCCGAGGATCGAGGATCGAGGATCGAGGAGTCGAGCTCGTCGCTTTGAGGCCATTATCGCTCGCGGCGCTCTGTGCTGCGCGCGCACGCCACTGGGCGGCGCGTCGCGGCGCGCGCGGCGACTCGGCCATTGCGGGCGTTGGCCGGCTCGCTCAATGTTTAGTATATGCGCCCCTACACACGATAGTGTATCCCTCAAGTATGGTCCCCTGCTCCCTTAAGGATTTACTTAGCTGTTTTTGACAGCTGAACCGTTGGACGAGTTTGTGGTTTTGTTTTAAAAAGTTTTGTTCCTATTTGGAAACTAAAAAAAATGGCTCTGCGTCGGACCAGACGGTGGAAGTTATACTTCTTTGGCCATGCGCACACACCCACAGACAGGATATATAAATGAAATATAAGACATGTTTTATGTTATTCAATATATTTCTCTTCAATATATAATTATAAGTCACTTCATTATTATACTATACACCTATACATTATCATTATTAAGTTCGTATAATTTGTGAAAACCAGGGACTCTAGCGTGGGAGACGAGTGCGTTAACCACTGACCCACCGAGACTCCTGGGGTATCTTTGGTAGAGAACATATAAAAAGGCACTCTACGGATTTTACTCCTAACGCGTGACGCGGTTTCTCGACCAACATCCCGTCCCAATGAGTACAACGGGCGCAAAGAAGTATAACTTATAAGTATAAAAATATGGATCTATTAATAGATCGTGACTTTTTAGATTACATTAATACCGTTAACAATCACATACGATATTTTATCTAGAATTATGTTTGAGTGGCCATTTTGGGCGTACGCGGCTTCAATACTGGGTTTGCTCTCAAACATTAGATGTCAATTAGATCTACGCGAAGTAATTTTAATTTCTTAGCTTAAATAATTTATTTTGTATAGATTGAAATCAATCAATAACATAACCTTATTTAGTTTATAAAATATCTGAAATTTAAATAAAAAATACACCGATTATAAAGACAAATCGCCTGACAAAATGACTCATAATATATTAATTTAATTTTTAACAATAATCAGAGTTTTTTGTTTTATCGTGAGGTAGATTATTTTTTTATTTTTTGTACTTTGTGCCTAATAGAAATAAGCTGAAAATATGCTATAAGCTTACCATGAATTTAAGTCGATTTTAAATATTTTACGTCATATTTAAAAAAGCTCGTTTAAACTGATCTTCAATAATGTTTTGTGCTTTAGTAATATCGTTTAACTGTTGTTTGGTTATGCCCAAATTTTATACGGCATTAAAAATGTATGCGGTCTTATTGCACAAAATAATAAACATATAACGCTTAACGTATTTTAATTTAAATAAATTTATCTTTATTAGGGAAATGAAACAGTTACACAAAAAAAAATATAAACAGGCAGTGCATATATAATCATATAAAAAAACAAATAAATAAAAAGAATTAAAACAATGGTACTAACTTATAAATATAAAATAAAACCAATATAATATTTCCACCGAGACATTAATATTTCCAACATTATTTGCTAATGTTTCAATATTTATATTAATTATTTGTCATTCTATAGTACCTGCTGCTTGAATATTTAAAAATAATAACAGTGACCACTAAGTTCAACAAAAAAACTGATTTTATTTTCCATCAACTACATAATATTGTTTTGTTGGCACGGAGGGAGATAGGGTATAATGAATCTCTGGCTTCAAAATAAGAAATATTCTTCTATAATTATTAAACTTTATAAATTAAAACTAAACCTTCAACAAAAAAATAACAGAAATACGTAAATATTTTTATGACGATGCTACACCCGGTCATAATATTAGTTATTATTTATATTATATTTGTTCGGATTAAAACGTATTAAGGTGTAAACACACCCTCACCAACACTTTTATACCATACACATCACACATGCACCTTCTAAATTAGCGTTAGGCTCAACAAAGTTTTAAATATTTTTATACATAGGCGTAAGCTTTAATTGGCCTTGTTATTATATGTTATATGCTTGCATGTTAATAAATAAATAAATAAATAATGGGCACAGTAACCA
Source organism: Neomicropteryx cornuta (assembly GCA_020383195.1). Lineage (NCBI taxonomy): Eukaryota > Metazoa > Arthropoda > Insecta > Lepidoptera > Micropterigidae > Neomicropteryx > Neomicropteryx cornuta. Next base: position 11,001,589 of record JAHKQU010000005.1, on the reverse strand, counting down.
ATTTTGATATGAGTAACCCTTACGGCACAGTATAAAGAGGGATTCAGTGTAAGTACTCTCGCTGCGCGCAATGTTTGATACAAGTTCGTACAATTGGAGCTCGCCTATCTCCTAATTTGATCCGGGAAATCACCTACTCCTTCCGGCGTGCCGAAAGGGGTTTTTTTCTTATTTTTTTTTTTATTATTAACAAGAGAACATTAGACCCCGGTCTCCCCGACGCAGGGCAAAAAAGGCTCACTGCTCGTATAGACAAAATAAAACGTTTAACTGGTTTTTAACGAGGCCCTGGTTCGAATCCTGGCGGGCGCCCCGCTGCGAGCGCCACTCCCGCGACTGCCGCGCGCGCAGGGCCCCGTACACCTTTCGAAGGCCGGGGCCCCCGCTCCTGCCCGCGGGGCCCCCGCTCCTGCCCGCGGGGCCCCCGCTCCTGCCCGCGGGGCCCCACGCCGATCTCTAATCGAATCGACCCCGTATGCTGTCGCCTACATATTCCCCAAGTAAAACATCCTAATTACGACACGCTCCTTCGACTAAACTCGGGAGGACGAATTTCTATGCATCGACTCTAATAGCGAAATGTTTGTGAAGTCAGTTCTCAATGATTTCACCACCGATTTTGGAGTTTTAAAGTTTTATTCGAGTCTACATGAAAAATACTAAGTTGTGACGTAGCCTGAATTTCAAAATTCTAAATAATAAAAAAGTTATGTTTGAAATCCCATGTTGTTTTTTTTCGATTGCAGCAAAACACACACAACAATAATACTAAATAAAACCCAAAATTCGGCAGTCACCAGTAATTAAGGGGTGATTCTGGACAAAAAATTAAACTACTTTTGTTCAACAACTTTCATTATAGCTTACAAAAAAACATATAAAAATATTAAACGTTTGGTGCGCGTATTGTTGTGTTCCTGACCTATCCCATTAACCTACATTACAATATTTGCGCGCGGCAAACAACCCATCGTTCACTGTCGTCAATACATTTTTAGAGTCAGTCGATTACAGGGTTTTGTTAGGTGACCATACTTTAAAATGTTTTTTTTTCCGGTTGACTATCTGTAATCAGTCCTTTGGACCATAATCAGATATATATCAGTGGTAGATGGCGTGCAGGTTAACTCCTTCATCAAGGAGTCGACCTTCATAAGGCTATTGTCTGCTGACCAAGTCTGAAATGTCAAAACGCTCAAACGCCTAACATTTTCGGTGACATTTGTGAGGTCTTTTTAGACCAGTTTTTTGCTTTATTAACAAAGTTCAACCTGTATATTGTATGCCAATGGGTCCAAAGATGGTAATAATATAGGATCAGGCGACTAGAATTTTAGGTCTAGAGGGCGAACTCTAGATGGATGATACAATAGCACCCAATATACAATACCGAACTTATCTGTCACGTTGGTTTTCTTATAATATAAATAGGCATCTAATAATATAAACCTTGTTGAATGGAGACGCGGAGAAAATTTTGAAAAATAATATGGCAGATTTAATCATTTTTTTTTACAGAAGTTTTGCTTCTAACGCGCGCGGCGTAACCACAAACTCTTTTTTTTTATTAAATCTAACAAATTTCCCTAATATAACATATAAAAGCTTAGAAAAATGTGCATATTTTATAAATAATTCATTTTTTTCTGTACTACACGTCCGTGGCAAATTCATAAAAAGCAATTTTAACTCTGAGAAATTAAATAAATATGAAAATGCTTATATTTCTGTTGTTAATGGTAACATATAAATATTTTTAATATTATTCGAAAATTAATTTAACTTTGAATAATTGTTTGTTCAGCCAATGGTATTATGCAATTATATATAGAATATACATACATATTATATTTATATTACCTTCATTATAAATTATTTTTATACATACTAAACCATACTTCATTTATTTTAACATATACATACAAATTACACACACTCACAACTACCACAAACATCACTCACAAATTACACATAAAACTTAAAAAAAAATATCTACTGTAAACGTATATAATATTAATAATCTATATATATTTTAAGAACACTGTTCCAAATTTTTTATGCTAATGTTAATATGTAGAGGATTTGGAAAAAATTATATTACTAGGTAATCTGGTTTTCGGTAGTGTTTTTATAAACATTTCTATTTTTTTAGGCTGTATTTATTTTTTTATTGATATAGTAAAAAAATGTATGTGATTTATTTAATCATTTTAATTTATTATTATTAATTTATTTATACATTTTCTTTCCCTAATTGACATATTTTTACGGCACTTTAGCGTAATAAAAATGGGTGTTCTTTTGTGGTTCATTTATTTATTTTAATTCTCGTGCGTTGTAACAGCGTTGGGTACAGTCCGTAAAAGAAGAGAGTCGTAAATCACTTGCTGCAGAGTCGTAAAAAATAAGATTTTTCACGCATCATTTGCCACAAAACCAGGCATTATTCAGATGGTATAACTTTCCATTTTTACTGTCGCTTATATCGATAGCCCAACGATTTTTGGCAGGACTATACTCGAATTTATCTATATATGTTCGTACAATGGTTATAAAATACCTAAAAGCAATCTTCCCATGATTGGACATTTAAAATTTGTTAATAATCTACCGTTGGACGCGAGAACTCTAAAATGTATAGATACGTCGACTGAGGGTGTCAACAAGTACGCCACTTTGCGTCGAGTACACTCCTCGCGTATCATATATACGTCTCGCTTGCTCGCATATGTCGTCGCGATAAGTCGGGTTTTCAAAGGGACGATTTGTATCACGTGCATCTATATGTTTTAAAAGATTGTTTATTTTTAAAGTCACAGAAATAGTACAGCTAAACATACAAATATTAAAACAATGCATTTTTTTAAACATTAGTGTAATTTAGTACTGAGTTGAAGTAAATAATAAATTAATAAAAAAATAAGTAAGTTTAAGTAGTTTAATCTGTAATATATATATGTATTATGGTATGTATGTTTGTTTTTATGCATTCAAACATATATTTATTTATAATTATATTGTATGTGGATTTTTCAAATGTTCAACGCGGCAACAAGACTTTTTAAGTAATAGCATCTCTTCCTTAGAACAGACGATAGCCTTAGTTAGGTAGGATATTTTACATTGTAACTTTATTGTTATAACATTGGCTAGAATTAAATAAAATAAATATAATTGTTAAATTAAAAATATATTAAATAGACTAGGTCAAATAAAACAGCCAAGATCGTCTATAAGTACCGCGCTCGTACACTCTCAAACATTCGAACAATTTTATTAAATTTGTAATTCGTTTCAAGTAATTTTAGTAATTCGAACAAGTGATTTTAAATACGCTCCGTATATATTACCTGCGAATTATGCACATACACAGCTAATTAGTTCTGCGATTTTTATTATTATTTATAAAGACGAATCTTGTAATAACGTTTTTGTTTTGAACGCTCAGTGCCGTCACCGCACACCGGTAACGTGGTCAAGGTTACATTATCGATCCGCGCGGCGTCGGAAATCGCGCGCCGACCGAATTTACAGCATCTGTAAAAATTATAACGACATGCCATATTAATAGATCTTAAAAATGAAATTAAACATAAATGTTTTTTATTTAGTTAATAGTGAGCCTATAGTCGTTTGCAATAAATTTATTATTTAATGTGCAGAACCCAAATATTTAAACAGTTCAGCGCGGACTGTATCGAAATTTTACGACACAAAATGGATTTGTACTTTTTTTTATTGTGAGCTCCTTTGAACAACAATTTCCACGCTTCTTAACAGTTTCGAGTTCATTTGTTCTACTATTCCTGTCCGGGTATTTCCACATTTAATGTCCCGTGTCTGCATATTATATTTATGCAACATTATTATACAAAAACACATGCGCTGCCAACCTTTTACCATTATTTTCGAATAAGCGCCAAAATTACTTTTTTTGGGAATACACAACGTGCACGCTGCACATTTGTATAAATATCAGAATACTCGGATTTGTATATTGAGTTTTTATTTCATCTTAAATAATATTTATTAATAAATTTAAACGTTTTCAACATATATCATATCTAATCTATAACAATAATATATATTTATGAGTAAGAGTATGTATATGTATTATTGCTTTATTACATTATATTATTATACTATAAATTCAAATTTTGTATTATATTTGAAGTGAGTTTTAAATGAAAAACCATATAATTTTTCGTTCTTCGACCTCAAATATTTAATAATCTACAACAAATAGAGCCTTCCTTAGTACGGGCACTGTCTAGTTAGGTAGAGTTTTGAAAATATTGCACATATTTTCAAAACTCTATTATCAAAACCAATAATTAAATTATCATTACTGTAATATTGTTTAAAAAAAATTACGTTTAAAAAAAAAATGCTAGTGCGAATGTAGATTAATTTCTGTACTTTGGTGAAAACCTGTTATCAGTCAACTTTATATGCAAGCATATTAACCATTTTTTATATAATATACGAGTATTGTTGGTTTTCCAAATAAATAATAAATAATCGATACTTTGATTTGTAAACATCTATGATTCTTATGCAATTGCTGGCGGCTACCTAGATTTCCAAAATTATCTTATTCAAAATTCATCATTGAACTATGAACGTTCTGACTTCTTCCGACCACTATCAACGCTCTATATTTATTTTATTTATTCTTATACACCATAATACATACATTACAAAACAGTAGTAACAGTTCAATGGCAATTAATGTAACCAACAAGCGACCGGCACCTACTGCACTGATGTTCCCTGCCTTCTTAACTAGACGCCGTCTGTACCAAAGAAGGCAGTGACCGTCGATTTTTGTTAATCTGACATTATTTCGGTATTAACTGAAAGGAAAACTTTTGAAAAAGTTACACCCGTAAATATTGCAAATTTGTAAACATTTGCATAATAAAAGGTATATATATTTATATAATACATAAGCGATTATAAATACACACATATATATATACATAATTTATAATATATAAAAGTAAATGTACTATATATATAAAACATATAAATTAATATATAACTATACTGTTATCAGTAAAAGAGATAACCATGGGTATCTCTAGTAAGCGTGATATTATCAATAATTTTATATTACAATTGCTGAGTTCAATTAACTACACTAGATTAGCTATTGCTTGCCGTCCAACATGTTATTTAATATTTTTGCCAACTTGTGTGAATTTTTAATTTTAAGAGATTCAGAAAGTATTTTATGAATTTTGGGGCCTATGTACTTAAGAGATCTCTGTCCAAATGTGGTAGTCATTTTTGGAACTTGTAGATGGTCGTTCGCAGCTGCTCTAGTATGGTGGCTATGTTGGATCTTATCGTGCATATTAAGATTTTTACTAGTATACAATATTACACTTTTATTGTATAATTGCCTAATCTTAATATATATAAATCTCGTGTCACAATGTTTATCTTCAATGGACGGCTGAACCACTTAACCGATTATAATAAAATTTGCACACCATATGCAGTTCGATCCAACTTGAGCGATAGGATAGTTTAAATCTCAAATTATAGTCGCAATTTTAATTTATTGCTAATTATTTGTCTGTTATTATTTGGCAGTCATAAAACTGACAGATGTCGATACCTTTTTATTTTATGGGCGATTGTGAAGAGCGCGTGACGACTCGGTGCCTGTATAATTTTATTGAACAAGCAGAGGAAAGAGCAATTGTGATATTATTGGAAAATTTTTTAGAAGATCACAATCAACTAATTCAATTGATCAAAAGAGTTTCGCCACGACTGCAAAATGACAATTATCAAATCGTCATAAAAGCCGACAAAGTACCATTAGGTGAACATGCTGGTAGATTCAACGCTCCAACTGTTGATGAGGTTGCTGTTATCATGGTTGGTGATCCAGTTGACAAAAGATCTATAAACATTACACGGCGAGACAACACTGTCAGTACGATTTCGGATCTACACCGTTCATATGACGCACTACAATATCCATTGATATTTTGGCAAGGACAAGATGAATATCACCTTAATATCAATCAGTATGATCCAAATACCGGTAAATTTGACAATTATCTATTTACTTTCTTACTGTATGTATAGATTTTAATTTCGTATTGCATTTTATTTTTTATTTTTTTAGGTGATTACAGAAATAATAAAGTTAGCTCAATGAACTACTACGCACACCGAATAATGGTTAGACAACATCAAGACAATTATATCCTTCGATATCGTCAGCTGTTCCATCAATACATTGTTGATATGTATGCTAAGGTCGAAAGCGAACGCTTGCGATTCCTTCGATTCAACCAGGCAAAACTACGATCGGAAGAATATATTCACTTACGAGATGCTGTTGCTGGAAACATCGATGGAAATTTAAATCCCAATGACATCGGTAATGCTTTCATTTTACCTTCAAGCTACATCGGCAGTCCACGGAACATGCAGGAATACATACAAGATGCGATGACTTACGTACGTCATTACGGCCGACCGGATTTATTTATTACATTCACATGTAATCCGAATTGGGAAGAGATACAAACTTTACTATTGCCAGGACAACAAGCCATTCATCGTCATGATTTAACTGCACGTGTGTTTAAACAAAAATTGAAATCCTTAATTGATTTTATTGTTAAATATACAATTTTTGGTATCACACGTTGTTGGCTGTATACGATAGAGTGGCAAAAGCGAGGTTTGCCTCATGCCCACATTTTGGTTTGGCTTAAAGATAGAATCCGTCCTGAAGAAATCGATCAAATAATTTCAGCCGAAATTCCAGACCCATTAATTGATCAAGAATTATTTGATATTGTCACCAAACACATGATCCATGGGCCATGCGGTGTTTTCAACATGACGTCACCGTGCATGGAAAATGGAAAATGTAAAAAAAACTTCCCAAAGCCGCATACGAATGACACGATCACGGATATTGATGGTTATCCAATGTATCGCCGCAGAAGTACTGAGAATGGTGGCCACACATTTACAATGCGACTGCCGAACTTTCCAAATCAAGTTGAGTTTGATAATCAGTGGGTGGTACCATACTCACCACTACTTTCAAAAACTTACAAAGCTCATATCAATGTTGAGCTTTGCAGTTCTGTTAAATCAATTAAGTATATTTGTAAATATGTAAACAAAGGCAGTGATTTGGCCATATTTGAAGTAAAAAACATAAATAAAAATGACGAAATAGCACGATACCAAATGGGCAGATACATTAGCAGCAATGAAGCTATTTGGCATATTCTCAGCTTTCCCATCCACGAAAGAGATCCTGCTGTCCAACATCTGGCAATACATCTTGAAAACGGTCAACGTGTATACTTCACTGAAGAAAATGTTCTCCAAAGAGCGTTCGAAGCTCCGAAAACGACTCTAACTGAATTTTTTACATTGTGTCAAAAACCTGATGTTTTTGGCCAATTCGCGAAGACATTGGTGTATGGTGATGTTCCACGTTATTTCACATGGAACAAATCCAGTAAAAAATGGGAGCCACGGAAACAAGGAAAACCACATCCTTCCATTACAGGCATATTCAAAGCTAAGACATTGGGGAGACTTTACACGGTACATCCAAAGCAACGTGAGTGCTTCTATTTACGTTTGTTATTGGTGAATGTTCCCGGACCAACGTCTTTTGAATTTTTACGAACAGCTAATGGTCGAGTATTCAATACATACCAGGATGCATGTCGTGAACTGCAATTGCTAGAAGACGATAACCATTGGGACTTAACGCTTGCTGATGCTGCGTTGACATCAACACCGAATAACATTCGTCAGTTGTTTGCAATTATTTTGGCGACATGTTATCCCTCGCAAGCACAAACTTTGTGGGAAAAATATAAAAATTGTATGACAGAAGACATCTTGCACCGAATTAGACAAACAAATCAATGCCAAAACATAGATTATACACCAGAGATGTACAATGAAGCATTGGTCTTGATCGAGGATTTATGTGTTCTTATTTCAAATTTACCACTTAATCATTATGGTATGCCATCACCTAATCGTCCAGCCACCGACTTAGTCAATACCGATTTACAACGAGAAAATCAATATGACCATGGAAGTTTAGCAACAATTATCATGAACAGTGAACCATTACTGACAGCAGAACAAAAAATTATTTATGATCGGATTATGCTGGCTGTTGCTGCTGAACAAGGCGGTTTTTTTTTCTTGGATGCACCCGGTGGAACCGGTAAGACATTTTTAATATCGTTGATTCTTGCCAAAATACGGTCGCAACAAAAAATCGCATTAGCATTAGCATCGTCAGGCATTGCGGCTACTTTACTGGATGGTGGGCGAACAGCACATTCAACATTCAAGCTGCCATTGGACGTTCATAATAAACCAGATGCAATGTGTAACATCAAAAAGAATAGTGGAATAGCTGCAGTGTTGCGGAAGAGTTCTATAATAATTTGGGATGAGTGCACAATGGCACACAAATATTCACTTGAAGCATTAAACAGAACTATGCAAGATTTAAACAGCAATAATAAACTTTTCGGTGGTGCTATCTTACTTTTGTCTGGTGACTTCCGGCAGACCTTACCGGTTATACCTCGCTCTACTTTCGCGGATGAGATTAATGCATGTTTGAAACAATCATTCTTATGGCGAAGTGTTGAAACACTTCGATTGACCATAAATATGCGAGTACAATTGCAAAATGATCCATCAGCACTAATATTTTCCGAACAACTACTAGATATTGGGAACGGTAAAATAAAACTGCAACCAAATACGCAATGCATTAAACTACCAGACAATTTTTGCACTGTTGTTCAGGATAAAACTGAATTGATTCAGAGTATTTTCCCGGATATACAGAATAATTATTTGAATCATGAATGGCTTAGTCAACGGGCGATTTTGGCAGCCAAAAACGTTGATGTTGACGAAATTAACTTCCAGATACAACAGTTGTTACCAGGCGATCTGATGTCTTTTAAATCAATCGATACTGTTGTTGATGAAAATGAAAGTGTAAATTTTCCGATTGAATTTTTAAATTCATTAGATATCCCTGGAATGCCACCACATAATCTTCGATTAAAGATTGGTTCCCCTATTATTCTCCTCCGTAATTTGAATCCACCTCAATTATGTAACGGTACGCGTTTGGTCATCAAAAAGATCACCGGAAACATTCTTGAAGCAACCATTTTGGCTGGGAAGTTTAAAGGAAAAGTGGTCCTGCTGCCACGTATTCCGATGATACCATCAGATTCTACCATACCCTTCAAAAGGCTACAGTTTCCAATTCGTTTAGCTTTCGCCATGTCTATAAATAAATCTCAAGGTCAAACAATGTCCATTTGTCGTTTAGATTTGGAAAATCCATGTTTTTCTCATGGGCAACTATATGTTGCGTGTTCACGTATTGGGAAACCGTCGAATCTATTTGTGTTAGCTAAAGACAGGTTAACCAAAAACATTGTGCACCGATTGGTGTTAAATTAAATTGAAATTGAAAGTATTTATAATTCAAAAAAAAGATATTAATGTTTAAAAGTTTAAGACTGTCTGCCTTGCCTACCTCATTCATGAGTTTAAGCGTCACATGTAATTTACTGTATTATACTGTAATATACTTATATTTGTTATAAAATTAAATGGAAATAATAAATCTGATAAATTTTTATTTTTTACCTATTGATTTCTGCTTAGTATCAAGTGTAAGAACATTTTAATTAATTGTGTTCAACGTACTTCCCCTTCAAATCTCAATCCAGTGAATTTGTATACCAACATCAACATTTTCGTCTTTGTTCGTAAATAATTTCATTGTACTAAAGGGTTATAGTAGTAGAAAGTCAAATAAGGAGATCAGCATATTTTTTTACAAATACCATCTGTGTGAAAAAGCATAGTGGACTCCGTGACTGATGTTCTCTTATTGTTCCTCTTAGATTGTTTACTATAATGTAATATAACAAAAACTTTAGCCACAGCAACGCGTGGCCGGGTCAGCTAGTATCTAATATATTAAATTCTGCATATAGTTTATCAGATTGATATATATAAGGCAGTTTCATTATCGTTTTAATGACAGCTCTTTGTGCTACTTCTAATGGTTTAAGATTGGTTTTGAAACAATTTCCCCACCCCACTATACCATAGCTAAGAATAGACTGGCACAGGGCGTAGTAGACTGATTTTATATTCCTAATATTCCTAATATTCAGAATATTCCTAAGGTTTTTAAAGATATATATTAACTTCCTCACTTTTTCCGATAATATATCAATTTGTGGTGACCAGTTCATCTTACTGTCAATTACTACACCAAGGTACTTCATTTCGTTAACCTCCTCCAACGGCATTTTTGACTATTATTCCATTTATTCTTGCAATTTTTAACTTATCTTTGTCTCCCCTAACTCTAATTTAAGCGCATGTCGTTTAGTTGAGTAGAGCTCTAAATAATAATGGCAATTTTAAAAAAAAAATGTATCTTACGAACGCATGATTTTTTATGATCATTCACAATATTTACAATTCGCTCGGTGGTTTTAATATTTATTGCTCATATTGAAATGGTGATTCTTTAAGTTTTAAATAGAATTAGAATCACAAAACCACAATAAAAAGTGTTTTTTTTTTTTATTTAAAATTTTCACTCTCAACAAAAAAGAAAAAGTAAAAAGACTAAAACAAAAAGTAATAATTAATTGCATTCTTTGTTAATTTATTGTTATGCCTAACTGGGCAATGACCGCCTTAAGGTAGACTTTCCTATTATATATACTATAATGTAAAAGAAAAAAAATCATGGATATAAAGATAAAATATTTCCGTTTCTTTTAAATGGAACCATTCTGTATTTTTTCTTTTAATCATTAATTGTGACAATATTAATAATCCTTTTACGTGTGTGAACCTACAGACTTAGAATCATCATCTTGATTCAGACCTAAATCATATTTTAGTACATGAATTTCTGTACATATTTTAGTACATGAGGGTATGGTTCGATCGGCAGGTTGGTTCAATGATAATACAGCGTCAGCGGCCCACATAACCCAAAGATGTGAATGCAAGTGCATCAAATGTTTATCACTTCGGAAGTGATAAAGAGTGGCGTAGTGAAGTGACTAAAATCCAATATACCTGTACCTCTTTTCTAAAGCAAATGATATTTATGATAGGAAAATTGTAATCAAACAATTTTTACAATTTTCTTTCCGCGAATGGTCGGCGACCCCTGCCGACCGGCCCACCCTCCTAAAAATAATTCGGTGTATAACGAGCGAAATAAATGTCCGGCTCCGAGTCTGCAGCGACCCTAATTTGATATTTGACACTGTTATTATTGTTAAAATGCGATTTATTTTTGTGAGACGTGCGCCCTTCGGCGTATCAATACAAAACGATAAATATAACACGCGCGACGCGAAACCTGCCCTGTCCTTGCCCCGTGGGCGGCTGGGCTCGGAACTGCGACGAGCTCTTTCGGGAGATGTTAAAACCTTGTTTTCTTCCCTTTGTTTCAAAGGGAATCCGTCGAAAACGATCAGGTAAGTATGTTAGTATTTGTCAACATTTGTTCATTTGTACAAGAATAAATTAAAACATCCCAAATTTCATAAGATACAAGAATTAGTACCTACATACTTTCAGAAGGACATTGACATGTTAGAAAGGGTACAAAGAAGAGCTACGAAAATACCTACTGGCCTGAAGAGTAAATCCTATGAGGAGGGACTAAAAAATCTCAATCTACAGACATTAAAAGAGCGGCGTGACTGCGCAGAATTGAGAGAAATATTCACCTTTGATAAAAACACCCAACTACATGGGCAATGTATGAAGTTAGATGGGACGTCCTTTTCAAGCAACCCCAGGAAGAACTTCATCAGCAACAGAGTCGCGGAAGAATGGAATGGATTACCAGAAAGGGCCAAAGAATCAAAGACAGTCAACCAATTTAAAAACAATCTAGATGAACATTTAAGAAAAAAAAAACAAGAAAAACATAACAATTTTGATACTTTACAAAATTTACAAATCAATTTAATATAAGCTATAAACGAGAATCATTTGTTTAGCGATCGAGTTTCATTGGTCGAATCATATTATATTTAAGAAATGCTATTTTATTACTGTTTCGCAGTAAACAGATTGTTTTTAAATTTAGGGATTAATAGATCAACATCCTAAAAGCAGGGCCCTAGATTCAAAAACACACTCTATGATCAATGACAGAATCCAATCACGGATAGCCGCCGTCTCACTCTGATCACGTATTTTTATTTGTTTTTGATTCACAGCCCTGATTGAATTACGTGCGCTTGACGTATCACGTATCACGTATCACGTGATACGTTGTCACGTCGCGTTCCCGTGTTTGTTCCAATTCGTTTTTAATCGTACACTTTCGTGTGTACACGAACGAAATATTACCAGAAATGAAAATATCGTTCGTTCGCTCGATTCGATTATCAGGATTATTTGGAGCTTCGATTATTTTGGGTCCCGCTCAACTGAGATAAATGCGGTTGTACTGGAGAACAGCGGGTAGGTTCCGCCCGCAAATATTGTGATCTAGGTCAATTGGATAAGTCAGGAACACAACAGTACGCGCACCAAACGAGTATTTATATTTTTTAATCGATCTTTTGTAACTATATGAAAACTTGTTGAACAAAAATTGTTCAGATTAATGCTGACCTTAAGTTCATCCTGTATATATTTATTTATTTAACAGGTTTCCCCATGTACACATTACAATTGGAGTAAAAACAAAGTAAACTACCAAAAAAAAACAAACAACATTAATAACAAAAAACAATAACATGAAACATACTATGCTAAACAATTAAAATAATGCCTCCAGGTAAACATTAACAAATAAATAATTCACGCCGATCCTACAACGGCGCAATAGAAAGCAGATTTTTAACCCCATTGGGCGAACAGACAAAGATATCAATCTCCGCGGAAATGGAATTTAATAATTCGACTGCTCTCTCAATCGGACTATATTTATACACGCTAACCGCCTAAATAACGTGTGCTTCCGCGCTCTAGTAAAACTGTTCGGAATAAGGAAACCAATATCTCTGAGTATTACGGGATTCTCGATGAAACCGCGAATAACCTTATAAAAATAACACAAAGTATGGATTTGTCGCCTAAACTCGAGTGTATTAAAGCCTAACATCCCTAATACAAATGCTGATGGAAACATTTCTGGATAATATCCATACCTACGGAAATAAAGGTATCTAAGGAACCTCCTCTGAGTAACCTCCAGGATATTACAGTAAGTAACCTCATGAGGACTCCAGATGATGGAACTATACTCCAATATACTCCTCACTAACGTGCAGTATACCTATATATACCTATTTAGCGATGAATAAGCAAATATATTGCTTAAAGTATCTGCCACCGAGGTCCTAACCTAGTTTCCCACTCACAATGAGTAACGCTTTTATCAATAAACCGATTGTGGACCCCCCACCGAGTTTATTACCAACCAATTACTGACCATTACTAAACAAATGTAAACTTGAGATTGGCTAAAACTAATATTAAACCTATTTGCTTTCTGCTTTGACGACCCACGCGCCATTAATAATGTTGCCTATAAATACAAATAAAACAATGTTCTCTGACACAATCAGCATAGCCAAAGAGCTAGTGATTTATTCGAAAAAAATTACAAAATTTAAATTTTTTATTGATAAATTCAACAGTAGGTATCTTTTTATTAAAAATATATCTATTTCTAGGTTATAAACCCAATTATGGATTTCTGTCATTTTTGAAAATAATATTAGAATAGCATCCTTTAATAAACGTTATAGATTTATACTGATGGTTACCAAACATAATTAAATCTATATATTAATACGTGAAGAGCAAACTTTTTACCCCTTTTTACGCATAGTTAAAGTGGTGCATAAAGCTAAAATGTATCTATAATATATGTCACAAATACATATCATACTACTGACAGCTGATTGTTATAATGAGTTTCGAGCTGTGAATTGTGTGTGACGTCAAATGATCCTTTTTCAAGAGTCTGTCGTTGTCAATGTAGTAATAATTATAAATACCATCGTATACTTCTATGAATGTATAGTATCTTTTTTGACATAAAAAAATTACAACTAAAAATAACATTTAATTTTACATTTCGTAGGTATTGCAGGAAATTAAGGCAAACAATACGCTTATAGCGTATTTCAACAACTTTAACAATGAGCTTTTTTGTGTAAAAAAATAATAAATAATTATTCTGTGCTTTTTATGCTCTTGAAATTGGCATTTTGGTGCCGGCCAAATTAAATGATTCAATTTAATTTCTGCTGGGATTGATATGCGTTTTATCGGGCGATTGAAACGAATATGCCTTCTATTAATCCTTTGTACTACCGCCGTGACTCATATTTTGTGGTTATTTTTTTTTTAAAGTCATGTGGTAAGTTTAAAAACTTAGTATTTCTTTAAATAATGATAATCAACACTAATGTTAGTTTATTCTATTTAATTTGGTTTTTTTAATGGTTGGCCGTCTCTAATCTTGTTTAGTAGTAAATAAATATTTAAAACAATATTTTCATTGTAACTGGAAAAAATATAGGCATGGGGCGAGTGACATTTGAACTCAGTCCACAAAAGTTTGAATTCACACTTTTTAAAATACTCTTGCACCGTCCTAGATCAACAGGTGGGTCAAATTAAATCGAATTGTAAAACAATAAAAATAAAATTAATTTATTACTATCAACTTTTCGCCAAGAAAACTTTTACAATATTATTAAAATATATTTGCAAAATAAATATATTTGTTTCTAAAGCACCGCAGCTATGTATATTTAAAAATGTCGCCGGCTCTCTGCCTATAGCGCGACATATTTCAATATCGGTTTCTGTGACCGTTACCGCTGTCATAAAATTAAACATTAATCGACGTTAATAATAATAAAAACTTTAATTTTCAAAGGATATTTCCTTTGAAAATTGATTATTTTACTAATGAAAATCATTAGAGATTTTAACAAATTTAATCAAATCATCTCACAGGCATACCCACTTGCATAATATTCGAACAACGTTTTAATTAATTTGATGTGTTGGCAATTTGGTTTTTTTTTTATTTTTAAAAAAATATAATATATAGTTTGAATTACCAGCGTTATTTTGGCCTTGATAACAATGTATATGATAGGCCAGTATTAAAAATAAGCTTAAAAAAATAAAAACGTAACCTTAAAATTGGATTTTCTCCATCCTTGGATTGTTGCCCTTTGCAAAAATATGAATAATTCGGCATACTTTCAATTAACTAAAAAAATGTTAATCTGAATTAATGTAAAAAAAGGCCGTTTAATCAACACTGGCCCGTTAATTAAAGGAGGTATACCCCATGGAACTTTTTGCAAAAAAATGTATCGGTAAGTACCTTTTGAAATATCGTTTAGTCACATTATTGCCAATTTTACTATAGTCACGAAAAGTGAACCACGGTTCAGCCTTTCCAAACCATTGGAATATTAATTGTGTATGTTATACCTACAGGCTGTCCCAAGACCATTCCCGGAGAAATAAGGGGATGTTGTGTAAAAAATGCGAAAAAAATCACTCCCTAAATTTATTATATTCTTTAACAGATGGTGTAAATTCAGCTAGCGAAGTCCGATGTCTGATCGATAATGGCCTTGATACCGTTGCAGCGTACGGCGATAGCTGACCGCTTGCAACGAAGATCCTTTTACTATTTTCACGTAAAGTTTACATTTTCATTAGAAATCGCAGGGCCAATTAGCTTTTTTTTATGTTTTGTTTTGTGATTTGCACACGGTGCAAATGTACAAGAAGCCCTTTGCGAATTTCTTCGAACTAAGGAAGGTACTAACAGCCATACGACAGTTCATTTCCACAACACAAGGGACAAATATAATTCCCCTTATAAAAAACATATATACGGGAGAGTATAAAAACATAAAAAATATATATATTTTCAAAAAAGCCACCAAAATAAATTTACTTAAAAAAATCTGTATGAATTTAAAGATCTATACATACTTTAAACGAAGAAATGTTGCGTTACAGTCATTTTTCATAGCAACCTTAAAATATTATATTTACATAATTTATAAAACTTGTTATTTACAATTTATATCTTTTTGTGATGAAAATAATGAGTTATATAAATATGAACTCTAGGTATGATTTAGTATATATACAAGCTGACCCGACGAACTTCGCACCGTCTTAGAAGCAATAAATGTTGTGTAAACTTATTAGCTGAATTAAATTAAGTTTTTTTTATTGAGAATACTCAAAATGAGTTAATTTTGATAAATGTTTTCACACAATTCAAAATTATATAATAAAGCAATTATCGATGCGCGCACAATGACAAATGTGATAACCTCACAAAGTGAACATCTTCGAGGGTAACTTACCATTTGAAAATTGAATTCCACGGAATACAAAGCCTGTCCATAGAAAATGTATGAGAAAATGAACTTTCTAAATATATTTTTTTTCGCGATTTCTTCCGATGTTTTAATAGTTATTCTGCTATTCGGGGCGGAGACAAATTCAACAAATCAAAGATCATTAACTAATCCGACTTTGTTTTATATAATGTGACGATATATAGATTTTATTATGTATTATTTTTTTTTAACCAATTGAAAATTGTCATTCCTACGCAATATGTTGCTCTTGGAAATAACTTTTACTTAACTTAGGGTGGCGACTTTCAGTCTAGCAACGTGTTCATATAATTACTACTGCGATATCATTACTAAAAATATTTAAAAACGCGTCATAAACATATTAGTTGAAACAGATAACATGATAAATCTCGATCCGCCAAGCGTCAGTTGATCTCAGCGTGATAATCAGTTTGCACAATAAGTTCCATCTTACGCTGGCATAAACTGATCGCAAATCACGTTACTAAATATAAAAATATAAATTAAATATTAAATTGCAATCATATATAAAAAAAATTGATTTGCAAAACTTTGTCTCTGTGTTGAACGATGAGGAGTTCCATCGTCTGAAACCATTCCTGTGCGTAGAATCAAGTCATGCTTACCATAAAAATGGACTGTCATCGAAACTGAGCCAACATGACAAATTTTAAGAATAAGAGGAAGTGGTTCTAATTTAGCTTTTTTTATTATTAAAAAAAATATTAAAAAATTGACCTAAACCGACATACAAACATTGCAAGCTAAATAAACTTAACATGATTTTCAATATTAATTTAATTATTTAGCACATACTATCCATTGAGGACGAGGTTTTCGCCACGTGCCGTCGAATTAGGGAAGTTCCACCCTCATTTTACATCTTTCTGTTCCAATACTTACCTAGGTGGATAGTAGTTTTTGAATTGTGACACATTATAGCGATGCATGCTCTTCACAGCCCGATAAACCCGAAGCGGGATTCGAGACAAAAATCTTCGGCGTGTCATATCGTGAAAGGTCTCACAGCCGGGCCTCGGGGCTATTTTACTAGCCTGAGGCCCCGATCTGATGTGAAGTAAAAAATGCCACCGGCTCTCAGACGATTGGATTTCAGACGATTGCACCACCTGATTTTTAATAATTTTTTTCTCATATCACGCTCGTGAAAAAAACCAAAAATAATGTTAAAAAAAATCCACCTTTTCATCAGCTCATTCATCTGACATAGTACCAAATAATATATCCAGGTAGTTTGGTTTTATTATATTGAAGAGGTGTCAAAATTATAAGGGATATGACACAAAATTAAATATGCCGATCATCTTGTCCGGCGCATCTGGTAAGTTAAGTTTAAATGCAATTACGTTGCAGTTAAGTGCAGTTAATTGCAGTTAAGTGCAGTTATGTTGCCGTTAAGTGCAAATAAAGTTTATGGTTTAGAACGCCATTATATTGGATTAAAAAATCTAAAACATTCAGTGTATTTTGTTACCCTAATGGAAAAAATATTTATTAAAACCTACCCTATTATTTTAAAATCTTGATTGAAAATTGAGTCTCTCGTGGTTTTTAGTTTTAAATTTAGAGACGAGAGCTGAATCGATTCGGAAAGTTAGTAGCATTCGGGCGTAGCTATAAGGGTGCGATATTTATTTTCCTAAAATTAAAAAAATGTATATTGGGACGTTTCGCAGCGTGTTATGTCGGCCGTTCTCAGGTTTAATGATCATTTGTCAAACGTTTGAGCAGGTGCCCTCGCTTCCACGAACCACAATCGCCACATATTCTAGACCGAGGGGTGACTACGATATTTAAAAGAGGCATCTTTCTAGTGATCCAACTCCAATAATCATGTTTATGAGAATATGTAAAAAGAATATCTTGTTAAGGAGTTCTCCGAGTTTAGACTCTTCTAGAATTTTCAAATTACATTTTACCTACTAACTTTTACGTCTACAAATTTGTTAGCTCAGTACATAAATCTGAATATTAAATCATTCATGTATGGTAATAAAATATTTTAGGAAAAACCTGTATGTATAGTCCAACAAAATTAATCTCTCAGCTTGAGTGCTTTGTTTGTCTTACAAATTTATTTAAAACTTCAACTAATGAACTTGCATGGTTGCCAACCTACTAAGCAAACTCACCCTGATTAGAATTACCATCCTGCTAATATAAAGCAATTATATTTAAGAGGAATAATGTGGGTTTTCTCCCATTTTCTTCCTAGAACAGTGCGAGATAGGAATGCCTTGCATAGGTCCATTTTTACCACCTTTCCTGGTAACTAACTAAACTAAATTTGAAGGTAGGATACTACCAGCTGCCAGACGTAGCAATGTTACCGGAACTAGGTTTTAAATATTGAAATGAAAATATTATCGTGTTGTGTTTGGGTCTCAGGCCAATAAGTTGCCATCGCTCTGACTGGCAAGAATACAGGCCAACGAGCAGACTTACCAATGAATAATGACCCTCTAATGAATCATCTACCGATGGGCCAAATATGTCATTGTGCTTAGACCTCATCCAACATAAATATTTGTCTTTAATTATGTCCCTAAGGCTTTTTTAACGCAGTCATGTTTTAAAACCTTTATATATAAATATATCACGACACCAATACTATGGGTTTTATGTTTACTTTAAGACTGAGTTATAGATTTGTTAAAATACCTCTAGAAATTAGATAACTGGCTGATCTTTAATGAAACTCAAATTAAAATAATTCATGGAAGAACCAACTAAAAATTACTAATCGATGTTAATTAACTTAACTCCTACATTCTCGCTGTATATTCTCTTTTTACTTTCCAGGAATTTAACTTAATTTGTAAGTATTTTATGTTTTTTTTTCATTTTATACATACGTAAATTAAGTGTAATTTAAGTATTCAGTAAGCAATTGTTGGTTTTCATTTAATTACACCCTTATAATATAGAAATTAAAAAAATTTTTTTTTAATAAATATCCAATGGTTATTAAATGCCAACTACAGAACAAAGGGTCTAAATGAATCTAAATTAATATTACCTTTGCCTTAACCGCGTTCTTGAACATTCGAATTATTGTTTTTCTCGTAATCTCGTAAATATTATAATTTACCTCACAATTTCAACAAAATTCATTATTGTAAAGGGTGTATTGTTATTCACCATTAGCAACAAAAAGGGTTTTGTTGCTAATGGTGAATAACAATACACCCTTTACATTGTGGTCGCGACAGGAATTTATTTTTTTAACAAAATACTCTAATGTGTATAAATTGGTTTTTATCCTGCGGAAGGAGCCATCCTTAAAGATGTTATCAAAACAATGATACGGCGATTCGAGGGTAGGCAAACACAAAGGACACGCCACCGTCTCTAATGACCACTTGAGAGCATGACGGGCTATTTAGGCCGTGGCTTCAGCCTGCGACCTGTCAAACCCACACAGATTTATTACTGCTGTCAAATTATGGCCGCAATGAAAATGAGCATCGTCATCCTGGGGTTGGACCCACCCATTGGCTCTCGTGTCCGCGATGAAGGCGTGCAAAAGCTAGCCAAAGTTACCTTTGAGACAATTCTTAGCTTATTTTTATAAATAATCACATGCCACAACAATAAATTATGTAAACAAATAATAACGCTGTGAGTTTACGGATGAATATAAAAATAAATTGAGTAGCCATGTTACTCCAAAAGTAACAATAAGGACCGAAATTTTATATCCTACTTAAGACTATCCTAAATTTTAAGTTAGACTTAACCGATAAACATCAAAGTATAAAGTCAGAGCACAAAAGGCCGCCTTAGCTAAGAATCAAAACAACCACGACTTAAGCCGTAAGTCAAACTTAAGTCCGTGTTAAAATACGCTGCTAGGAGCGATTTCAGTGCATTAACGGCGCTACAGTCGCCGTGGCCCGTGTGCGAGTGTATTGCCATCTGTGCTTTTCGTCTCGTACTTGATAAACTTAAAAAGTAACTAAAATACACAATTCAATTTAGGTCATGCTTAAAAGTTAAGTTGATTCTAGCTAAGAACGACTTTAAGCAAGGACTGAAATTTCGGCCCTAAATGTATGTAATTTGTCTCCATGACATTTTTTATATTCATCAGTAAACTCATAGCGTTATAATTCGATCAAATCATTTCTATTGTGACATCCTCGAGAGTCATTATTATAATAAATAAACAAATGAATGAATAAACAATTAGTTTAAAAAGAACCTATACACTTATGCACTAATGTTATGTAGCATAAAGAAAAATACCTTTAATGACATTTTTCTGACAAACTACTAGATTCCATACAAATTGTCATAATATGCTTATTAAGAAGTAGTCCTGTTGAAATTTCTAAATTTATTTTTTTAAAAAAAATGTTAAACTTCTCATTAGTATTATTTATTAGGCTTGACTAAGGAATCACCTCCTTAGTACTGATGACAGTCGTCATCAACTCACCTGTACCATACTGTACCGAGGTAACATATTGCGACATGCACAAGTTCACACGCCTAATGTCACAATAAGACTTTATTAAAATGTGTTTTTCGCTCCGCTCAGTCGGCGTGTTACTTTCAATTAGGATTATTAATTTAAATTAATGCAACGAAGGTGTCTCGCCTTTGAGCGCAATCTAGGAACACACATGCAGGCAAGCGCGAAAGTCCACATTAGCTAGGTACTAAAACAAAATAATATTAGTAAAATACGCCCGCGAAGCCAGCCAAGTGCCTTAGGCATGAGTTGTCCCGCGCCTGATGTTATCAAAGAAACAACATCTTACGATAGAAATATTTTTAGTGATAAACATCTTACAATAAAATCATTATTTTTAATCTAAGTACAAAATAAGTCATTGTGTATCAGCGATTTTAATACTAACATTTCTTGTCCATCATATGCTAATAGCCAGATTTGTTTCCTACCGCACTAGAAAATATCCGTGTTACAGTAGAAACTAAGTTTGGGTAATGATGGGCATATAGGGATAAAGGCGGGGGGCAGGTTAATCTATGGTAAATACTAAAGTCATCCCGGTTTTACTATAGTCATCGATATATTTATCAATACACACTGATCTGTCGGCGTATTAAATTCTATAAGCAGTGTTCGATGACCATTTCCGATGAAAAAACAACTAATTGGTTCTGCGATTTCTAGTGTTATTTGTTAAGAAACTATGTCAAAATTCATCATGGTTATCGAGAAAAAAAATGTAAACTTTACATAAAAATAATAAAAGTATGCGTAATTTAAACCACATGGTTAATTTGGGTATTATACACTGTGAAGAATTAATTGCAATATTAAAATAATTTTATTGGCATTACTGAATAGAATTAGTTGCATGATTTTCTTTATATTTAGAATATAAAGTACCATTTTATACGATGTACTGAAACAAAATGATGGTCACTCTAGAACAGATTAAAGTCTGGTTGAGGTACCATAAACCTATATTGAGGACAATTATATTGGTGAAGTGTTTTCTCTGTATAGTATATTCAATAAAGAGATTTTTGAATTTTTAAATTGAATAATGTCTTTGTAGTGAGCGCACAGCGGTCGCCGTACGCCGTAACGGTGTGAAAGCCGCATTTGAGGAATTTTAATTTCTTACTCACAATAGGTTGTGCGAAACTCCCCTTAAGTCTTCAGGGGTGGTTTTGGGACAACCTGTATTTCAGCCTTATTAACCAGCCCACCTTGTGCGCATCCATTGTCGAGGTATTTATTTCAGTCACTTCAGGATTTACGTATAAGCTACACAAGCTATATCTTAGGGCCCCCACTTCTTGGGAGCCCCCCAAAAAAATTGTCCGAGAGAGCAATTGTCATATATACTGCACCATTATTTGTCTGAATGCCGCACGTCCGCAATGTCTCATACTCTTCACCCAATTTTCTTAGCGTCTTTTCGAAGAACAAAGCACTATTGTGCCCAGGGTTTGCATTACCGATAACCGGTTATCTGTTATTACTAGTAATTATGACTACCGAAATTCATTTTTTTTAAATTATTTCATTATTATTTTATAATAGAAATGGAACGTGTAATGTATATAATTTCTTTTACTATAAACACGGGGATTCCCCTGTGTTGCTCCATATTTCTAAAATAGTTTAGGGCCTTATCAAGTCTAAATCCGGCTCTGATTTCAGTCGGATAATAAGCTGAAGTCAATGTAGTAAATTTGCGTGTCCATCTGGATAAAAGAACGGAAGTCCTAAAGCCTACTTCTTTTTATATAAATAGATAAATAAGTAAGTTCGTAAGTATTTGGTCTAGGTGGGACGTTCTTAGCTTTGATGCGCGTGCTTTGCGCGCTTAACAAAGCCAGCCCAGAGCGCACGAACTAAATCACCAACATAATGGCAGTGCTAATGGGGATGTAAACAGCCGTGAGAACCTTTTTAAATGCCTGTAATGAGCCTCCGTACATTCAAAGCGTTCAGTTAGTTATTTTGACACTTCGACCGCGCAAACAACCTTCGTCATATGATATCAGAATCACAATTATTAGTCCACATATTGAAAATATAACAGTAAATTTATAAAACAACACAAAACCAACATAGGGCATTAGTTAATCACCAGCTGGCATTTTAAATTGGCTACCTTTCGATCGGTCGACTTTTCGATTTGTCGACCTTTTATTTATTTATTATTTTTTGCAAAAACGATACATTTCATTTCGCATCATCTTTATAACATGTACTGCTGCTAAGGTAATGTAATCTGTTATAAGCAAAGCATCTGTTATGTGCCTCCAACTGATAATTTATTAACTAAAAAAAAACAAAATTTTCGCAATAAAAATAAAATATGCAACTGAAGATTTAACTAAAGGCACACTGTAAAACATTTAGATTTATCCAATATAATTATACAGAATTCATAAAAACATCATGTTTCCAACACCCCACAACTAAAAACATCATGTTTCCAACACCCCACAACTAAAAACATCATGTTTCCAACACCCCACAACTAAAAACCTCTCTCGCACAATAATGCGAAAGAGCAAGATATAAAAGAGATTGGATGATTCGAAGTATGTTTATGTATGTTTGGTGGGTGAGTGGGTTTATGTGCGCATACATACAGGTTTTTTATAGAAGTTTTTCCTAAAAGTTTTCTATTTACAACAATATTTATGGATAAAATATTATAATGTCTAACATGCATATAAAAAAATATAATATTTACATATTTTGAAATATGTTTAGTTCCTATTTTGCATATGATGAAGATGAGAATAAAATAAATATGTTAAAAAGTTTTGTTTGTTTTTTTTTTGTTTCGAGTGGTTAGATGTTTTTATTGACGATATTTCCTGCCACCCATTTTTGTTTTGAAACATTCCCAACATTCAACAAAAAACAATCCAGTCAATTAGCGCTTTGTCGTTTCTATAAATACTTTGACACAACGCTCGCAGCGTTTTGACAGAAATATTCACCGAACGCCGATTTGTCAGTTTTGAATTTCAAAGGAATTTTAAATTGTCATTTGCCGCGGATGTCAGATGGCTTCAATTAATAAACCACTACATATTAATAATAATTTATTTAATAATAATAAAATTACAATTTTGAAAGAGTAGTTTTTAATTCTCGATTAAAACTAGGTAATAACAAATATAAGTAGCTCTAACATGGGATTCAAATTCACTGAAAGGATGACTGAATATTTAAATATTTGTGGTATTTGTTTATTATATTTTATTAAAAATATAATATTACAACTCTTAAGAAGTACAATATAAATATGTAACATATAAATATTATTATATTTAACAATATAAATCTATTTAACAAGTTGCCAATTTAATGGAAACCTCAAATCGAAATGCTATGAATTTGATAGCGAATAATACTGAGATTGGACACTTGATGAGTACGCGCAAAAATTTAGTTACATAATATATTTATCTCTACTTACTATTATTAAAATATAATTTGAAATGTACAATATCTCTAAAAACTTATTGTAAACATATATTTATGGTAATATACTATTATATTACTTATTGTCGTATTATACTAAGTTGCTAGTCTCAAATAATGTTTTAGATATAAGTAAAACAATGTAGAGAATAAATTGTGAGGCATGCTCTGTACTCAATCATGGAACCTACAAAACATGCTTCGCTCAATGATTTCCAACTAAAAAGCCTTGGGCTTGGTTGGATCTTACATAATATACAATGTTTAAATAAATAAAAAATAAATAAATAAATAAATAAATAACATAAATCGTTCAGATGTTTCCTGCCTCCCTAACTAGACGAATCTGTTACTTATAAACACAAATTATTTGAAAATATTTTTGAAATCAAGAAATATAGAGGTCAATGTTTAGAACAATAACTTTATATATTTTCGCATTTTCTAAATCGTAAAACCTACCTAAATTAGGGAGTGTCAACCTAACACATTTAGATATAAAAATAATGACGTTCTCCTAAAAGCGTTACAAATGGATTGGCCATTTGGACTCCCCAGC
The DNA here is from genome assembly GCA_020383195.1 of Neomicropteryx cornuta. Lineage (NCBI taxonomy): Eukaryota > Metazoa > Arthropoda > Insecta > Lepidoptera > Micropterigidae > Neomicropteryx > Neomicropteryx cornuta. The sequence goes on along the minus strand of JAHKQU010000005.1, from coordinate 10,976,592 downwards.
GATCCCAGAATTTCACCGAAACATCCCAATTTCGACAAATTCGTGGAGAGATCGATTAATCGCCAGATAAGGCACCACAGAGTCGAGCGGAATTCGACCGAATCGAAATAGAGACGTAAATCGAATAAGGCCACGAGCATAGTGTCGCATCGTCGTGTCGAGATTTAGAAGGCACGGGGCGTGCTGCGAAATTGCAATATTTAATAGTTTAACAGGGCGTTTATATGTTGGAATGGTTTCAGGGTAGCGCAGCGGAGCTAAAAAAAAAGAAAATAGTTTTCACTGACGAGCCTTTCTTTATAGCATGTGGAACAAATTCTCAGTCATAATAACCTAAATATACCTATATTATTAATGATAATATCAAATCATTACATCCAGTCTGTGTAGGGCAAAAATATATCATAGTGATATCCATAATAAATCTAATAAAAGGAATTATTTAAGCATTTATAAACTAATAAAATAAATATTTGAATTCCAGCGTAGAACTTACTTAAGGTATTACACCGGTTTCAGAAGGCTTGTATAAGGCACCTTGTAGCTTTAATATATATATATATATAGGATGTTTTTTTTAGAGGCGTGGTTTTCAATCTGGCACTACTTTTTTCGTAGTTGGTTTGCAAATACGTTGCTGAACAACGTTTGCAAATAGTGCAAATTTAGAAAAAATCACTCTAAATTTTTTTTAAATCACTCTAAAATAAAGTAAAAATCGCGTCGTGGGCCTGTGGCGTGGCCTCCAAGATCGTGCGATTTAACACCGCTGGACTATTTTTTGTGGGGTTATGTGAAGTCGCTTGTCTACGTAGATAAGCCGGACACGATTAACGCCTTGGAAGAGAATATTCGGCGCGTTATTGCTGACATACGGCCCAACTTGCTGCAAAAAGTGGTTGAAAATTGGGCCTCTCGGCTGGAATTTGTTCGAGTCAGCCGCGGCGGCCACTTACCCGAAATCATTTTTAAAACATAATGGCAAACCCTTATCTTTATAATAAAACTAAATTTTTAGCCATAACATCAAATTATATGCGTTTTATCTCTTCTTGAAAACCACGCCTCTAAAAACATCACCCTATATATGTCATCTTAGAAACTACAAAAAACGCTTAGCAACTAGACGTGAGCGTTATAAGGAAACTGTTTAAATCACCATCACCTAAATAGCCGCGTTACTGGCTCATAGCGGTTACGAAATCGCGTTCATTCACAGCCATAGCTACAGAGTCGCGTTCAACGAAGTCGTTTCGCTTGTTCAGTGACACGAAAATCTCAAGTGACACCACGCGAACACGCCCGAGCATTCGCGTTCAACGAAGTCGCTTCGCTTGTTCAGTGACACGGAAATCTGGTTACAAGTGACACCGTGGCAATGTAGCACGGTGACGAGTTCAGCTTAAAACTCCGCAGTCATTTTGTAGCCGTTTAAGTCTATATTAAAATCGCGTTTAAAGTAATCTCAGTTATATGATTATCGCGTATTAACGCCCTCTGCTATTAGCAACCGGCGTCAACAAACGCGCACCATATGCTAATCCAAGTTTTCTGATATCGTGAATAAATCGATTCAAAATCGCGTCGTGCCGTCCTCCGCGCTATAAAACCGACTGACGCGAACCACTAAATGCTGCTTGTGATTTTTTTTTTTTGACTGACAGCGGCAATTTCTATTTAGCGCGCGTGTCGTTGCTTAGCCGTGGCGTTTCGTCAGGCAATTTTCGAGATGCTCGAGCGCCACTATGTCCGCGTCCTTATTTCATTCGACGGAACGTTTTTCTCGAAAGACGGTAATAAACTGCCGGACGACAAGTCATAAAAATGCCGAAACACCACAAAAGACACATTTCACACGATCATTAATGACTCCGGAGCATACATAGAGTAGACTATATTATTCGGGTCTGTTTTTGTATTTATTTACGTAATAGGCCCGTAAAACTAAGATTTAAGGATGCTTTAATTCAACCTAGCGATTTTTTATTTAATCGATTTATGCGTAATATTTTTATATATTATACAATTTCAAAAGGTACAGATTAATGTGTACTATACTATACTATAAAAAGTAGTTTTGTATCAGTGAGCGTTTGGTACCAATGCAACCTCTGTTCGCTGTCTTCTTAACTACACTAATCTGTCCTAAAAAAGGCATTTTTTCTTATTTTTTTTACTAGTTGCTAACTAACAATAAACGAGCGTTTCATCTTAGAAAAAAAAATCAAAAATATGTAGTATAAGATTTAATAAAAAATATTGAGTGCCTCGAATATTTATCACTTCGATACAGGCATTACGCCTAGTGAAGTGATTATAATCCAATATGCCTGAACCTCTTTTGTACAGCTAATTATATTTATACCTTGAAATTTATATTAAAAAAAAAATAATTATGTACTTATGAACTATGAACTTATGTACAACTTTGTGCATACTGTATTGTACTACAATGGGTAAATAAATAAATAAAAAATATTTTTTAAAGTTGTAATCTAATAAACAGATAAATGAAGTTGATTGTTAGTGTATATTAGAGGATTATCCTGTTATAATTTACATATATACATTTTTTGCATATTATTGTGTTTATGTATTAATTGACATATTTATAAATGAAAAAAATATATTTAAAAATACATAAATTTAATAATACTAAATATTGCAATACTAAATTGTTGTTAATCAACAAAATATCGAACGTGCATATTTTTATATAATATATAAAAATTTGGTTCTTATAGATTAAAGATACGTTTTCTTCACTCAGCTGCGATAAATATAATTATATTCTATATTCTATACTTACTGATATAATAAAACTAAACATAAGTTCATGTTATTAAATCATGCTATCTACATACCATTGGACATTTTAATTTCGTCTCAAATTGTTTAGTAATGCCATTGATTATATACTGTTATAATCAATAGTAAGCATAACTCTTTGCTTGCACCTTACTGTCCACAATCCTGAAGCTATCCACATATTTCCACGGTCAAACTAGATACTCAAGGATGTGATTTACAATGTAGTTATATGGTTATATGGTTAGGTGGTTTAGTGCGCGTGTGTGCGATTAATTATTTTCTTAGGTGTGTGAATGTGTGGCGTGCGTTTGTGAAGATCGGATCCATCCGATTGTCACACGTAATATAATTATGAAAATCGATCAATTAGTACCGCCGAGGAATTTTTCCCACTCCGAGTGAGGAACATAGGGTTGTGTGACCAGTTACAGCACAGCGAGCGATAATATATTTCCACTGAGGAACTCATTCCGCTCATTTCGCCATACAAACGCTGTAGTGTGTGACTCTTATTTGTAAATATGCCACCATTTTACCTCCTAACTATAAACGTTTCTATAGGTAAGTTAAAGTTAATTTTCTAAATTCTCTAAAAGTTAAGAGCCTCGAAAAGTCTGTATTTTTCCATACATTTCACCAAAACCTTATTGACAAGAATCTAGAAAATAAAACTACAGAATCATAGTTGATGTAACTTTCTTAAGGGTGTGTTTTTTTTTATTATTTAATTTTAATTTGTTTTAATATACATATAGCTACAATGAATGGCGAATTCGTATGTTAAACTTAGTTTTTAACTATTTTCTACATTACTCTCCTTCTGATAGAGATCTTGTATTTAAGGGCATTGAACTGAACCACCTATCCTATATGGGTTTGTATACAGGGGTGTCCCAAGGTCAATCCCAATAAAAAAAACAGCTAATGGGTCCTACGATTCCTAGTATTATTCGTTAGGAAACTATATCAAAATTCATTATGGTATTCGAGAAAAAAAATGTTGAAGTTTCTATTCTAAATCATGTAACTACGCCACTGGGTCACTGGGCCGCGGTCAGTCAAGATCGAGGTTAATGACCTGCCGCATTGTTCGAAACGCCCTATGAGGGCGGAGCTAAATGATTGCTGTCAGATGCCACTGGTCGAACAGAGGTCGGTCTAAGAAGAAGGGGTAACACCTTTCCCCTTCTCTGGGGTTGTAAGAGGGATGCTATTGGTAGACAGATAATATTGATTTATCATTTGATAAGATCGATTTACACCAATTTTATTACAAAAATAATAAATTTGGTGATGAAAATGTTTCGCATTTTAATACATAATTTCTTACTCTTAATAGGGAACTTAAACACCCCCTAAAGTTTGTGGGATTGGTCTTGGGACAACCTGTATATATATGTATTTAAAAATAAAAACCTTTGAAATCACCTCTTCTGAACCCAGAAACATATAAAATAAATATAGATGATGAGAATAAAGTGATGGAGGGATTTACTTTTGCGATTTGAGATATATGGTATAACAACAAATAAAATAATAAAATTTGCCTAAAATTGGAGATATTTGTTTTAGATTTTAAATATGAAAATGATAATTAATGCTAAAAAAATTGAAATTTTCAGAAAATATACGTTTTAACATTATTATTATTTTTCAAAAATGGATATGAAAAACATACCTCTCTTTTAAAAAAAAAACAACTAAATGCTATCAATATTTCATACAAAATGTTTGGCCGCGGTTTTGTGTTATGCGCCGTTATGCCCTATAAATAGAAGATCTATTAATAGATCACTATACTATACACCGTGTTCCAATACTACTCACGATAAAAAATGCAGCTTATTGATGCTGCGATTTCAAACATGTTTGTTTTAACATATTAAAATTCGTTATGGTTTCCGAGTAAAAAATTTGTAAACTTTACGTGATAATATGAAAACGCTCCCGCTCGCCTGCGAGCAAAACGGGAATTTACACGAGAGCTTTGATAATTTTTTTAAATTATGGAATGATTTATTTTTTTTGTACAATTTCTTACAGGCAATAGGGAACATAAACGCCATCTTAAGTCTCCGTGAGTGGTCTTGGAACAACCTGTATATCAGAAGTATTCAGCATTCTTCTAAGGACAATGCAGCAATTACTGAGCGTTTGATTTCGTGCTTACTGTGTTTCTATCTGGGCCGCGCGCTTGTCACGAGTTTCCGCCTCATGAAGTAGCGCTCTTAGATGAACGGTAATCACTTATTCGCTAGTGTGGCGCAGAAAGAAGCCGAAAGCCCCTAATGTGTGTTATTCCGATAAAAACCCATGTATTTGTATTCATATTATTGCTATAACGCCTCTTTGTCGCTTTCCTTCGCAGTGTATTTCGTATGATCCACAAATAGGCTGGTTACCCTAATGTTTAATTCAAAATCGAACCAGCAGCGGGCGCAAAAGGCAAAGTCCAAAAAAATCTCCGGGAACAACGGATGCATCAACCCAAACACACACACAAACGTCATCGTGTGACCACGCTTTTTTATTTATGCACGGGACGTAATTCGACCTTTTTTTTGCTACACATTTTTGCGCCAAAAACAGGCATTTGGGGTTTATTTTTTCGTTTTGGGGCCTTTCTTATGACAACTCCTACAAATATTCGTCATAATATCAAAATCACAAAAATCATAAGCGAACGATAAATATTAATTTCGATTCATTTATAGTCTTTTTTGTATGGTTGGCATTTAATAACCATTGCATATTTAATCATATTAAACACACGTTAAGATATCTTGATCTTATATCTTCAACATAGCGAAGGGAGATTTTTAAAACTCTATTCTATTTCTGAGAAATTTAATAAATGATAAACTGTTAATAGTTCCTCTTTAGTTGAATTGCTTTCTTATAAAAAATATTAGAGCCTTAAGAAAAATAGTAATTGAAAGGCAAATGGAGGGTATAAAACATAGAATAGTTCGTTTTTTTTAATTTCTATATTATGAAGCTGTAATTAAATAAAAACCAACAAAACTGACTGAGCAAAGATTAAACCGGACGCCCTATATAAACCACCATATGTCAATATGCTTCGCCTTAAAGTGCACTTTGATAATTTTTGTTCGTTTGAGTTTTTTATTAAAAATACCTTCATAGCACAATGCATTTTTGGAAAAAAATTACACGGTAAAAGGATGCATGAGCAATAGTTCAGCATGTAGAAGTCTTACTTGACGAAACGATGTGGAGCGTACTCCCATACAAGGCCGAGCATACGGTCACCCTACGAAAGTAGCACAGCGCGAGGGTAGTTCCATGAAAGGATCGAGAATGGATCGAGCCAGGACTCGCCCGCAGATGAGTATCGAAGGCAATCATTTAGCCGCCGCGACAGGCCAGCGTCACGCGGCCGCCATTTTGTGCGAGCGTCCGTTCGGACACGGAGCACCGTTTACTTAAGGCGCCACCAGTCCCTAAAACGTGTTTTGTGACGTATTTTGGTGCATTTTGTTGAAGTTATTCCCAACAAATGGCTAAAACTAAAAATCCCGCAATATTCTACATATATTAATTTAGTACTTTGCTTAAAAAAAAACGAAATACACCTTATTATAGTAATGAAAATAAATAAATAAGAAAGTGTTGTTTTTTTCTTGCAACGATTTTCTTTTAAGTTGTGTAAGTGACGCGAACCTAATTTTTCTTTCTAAAGATAGACAATATAATAATCTAGGACATTAGTTAAAAAAAAACATTTTTTTCAAATGATAATAATTATTTAAATATAAAAAACATGTTTCATCGATTCCAAATGTAACGAATTCGCGGTCGGCGAGTATATCCGTCTCTTTTCTACACGTCAATGTTCGAATAAAGCCTACTCTTTCTAATCTCGAGGACAAATGCGTTTTATTTATATTAAAAATATAAGGCAATTACAAAAAATCTAAGTATAAGGTTTTCTGTAGAATTTTATTGCGGACATTTTTATGTATAAATTAGCCTTACGTCACATATGTAGTTTGGTTAATGAGACTTTTAAAAAATAAAACTTAACAATTTCAATATTTTTTTATGTAAACATAGGATTATTTATTTAAAAACCCAGCCTAAAGGTTTTCTAGAAAAATGTTCAGTTAATCTAATTATATTTTTTATATATGCCTGGTATGAAAAGCTATCTTGGCAGTAGACCTCAAAAACATGCATAAAATGCAATTCGAGTGCGTTATGGCTCTTAAATGATATTTCACTGGAAATACTTTTTTCTTTAGACGCACCTCATAAAATTATTCATGGGAAGTGAATGAATCAAGTTTCAAGTTTATATTGAAAACATTTTTAATATACAAGAATGACATAATGTTTATATTTTTCGTTTCAGAAAAACTTAGATTTACTACATTCGAATAATAATATAAATAGCTTTAATATAGGAATTAAAAATCACAAAAAGTATGACTGAAATATTTATGGTGCTGCAAGTGCAATATTTAAAAGAAAAATAACTATACAGAGATTAATGATAAATCAACGACTTGTCACCTATTAACAAGAGACATTTAATTTAACAAATTAAGAAGTAAAAAAAATTAAAATTAAAAGCCCTATTCTTCACAAATATTCTAATTGCCACTAGTAGTGCGCATTATAGGGCGACACCGTTTAAATAAATGTTTTCCAAACTTATTCTCCCCGTGGCTCAGTATTTTTTATCCTTCGTGGACCCCCTCCACCAGGATTCCCACACTGTGATAGGTTTTTTGTGTAGTGGAATCATTTTTTTCTTCCTCTCAGGGACCCCCTGGCACTTTGGGAACCTCTGGTTTAAATCATTCTAACGCAACGAATAACCGCGTTACTGAAGCTGGTTCATAGCGGCGACGAAATCGCATTCATTCACAGCCATACCTACAGAGTCGCGCTCATTCACAGCCAGCTACAGAGTCGCGTTCAACGAACTCGGAAACGACTTCAAAGCGACCCGAAGGCTTGTTCAGTAACACCACGACAATGTAGCATGGTCACGAGTTAAGCTACAAATCACACAGTTATTTTGTAGCCGTTTAAGTATTAGGCTATTTTGAAATGATGCTATATATTTATAGCTATATGATGCTAATCACCACGCGCTCAGCCGCGACGCTCAGAGATGATATTCTCATTCTAAAGTCGGCAGTACGCCTAGCTGTGATGTTGATTTTTAGGTTATCTTACACGTTGTAATTATTTCTATATAAATAGGCGTGCGGACACATTGTTGAATTTAGCTGCCAAAATAGGTTAATAAGTTTGAAATCTATATATTAATACGTGCAGGGAAAACTTAGTACCCCTTTTTAAGCATATTGCGCGCACGGAGGAGTGTGAGATTTGGCTTAGTAAAAGTTTATATGAAGGAGAAGTGCCGAAAGCTAAAATTATCTATAATATGTGTTATAAATACATTAAATTTAATAAATAAAACGTTCATACAACTGACAGAATGAGTTTCGAGCTGTGAATTTTGTGTGATTTCAAATGTTCCTTTTTCAATAGTCTGTCAATGTCGAGCAAAAATAATTATTAATGCGATCTTATACTTCAATGAATGTCAAGTCTAATTTTTACATGAAGAAAATAAAATTGTCGATAAATTGTATCAAAAAATAAATACAAATACAGCTTGTATTTGTGTTTTTTTTTATAACTGTAACTAACATTAAATTATAAATTTCCTAGGTGTTGCAGGGAATTAAGACAAACAACACACGCTAATGACGTATTTGTATTTGTAATTGAACAAAATTCGCAGAAAAAACAACCGTCGAATTTTGACCACTGAGCGAATACTAGTTATTGATGAGTTGATAACAAATTCAATTAACTTCCTTATACAAGTTTTCCTTACACTCTATATTATTTAAATACAGTGTGCGCCTAAATACATCTGAAACTAAACACATTAAGAAGATGTCATAACTTATCGTCTCTGCCTCTTGAAATATTCGTATAGGCCAGGAACAGCTGATTTTCAATTTCGGGGGCTCTTCCCGATAAGAGGAAGTGTTGGGCGTTGGACATTATTTTTTTTCAAGCAAAAAGATTTTTATTTGATTATATATTTATATTTCCTGTGTTCAAAAGATTTTTAAAAATGCGTTAGAAGCAGAGGATGAGGAGCCAGCCTGTCTGCAGGTTCTCAGCCGGCCGACCGCGGCATACCTCAGGCGACATTCTGGGACCGACGCTTTTGTTTTTGTTGGTTAAATTAACAATTAATGCTATGCTTATACGAAAATGAAAATACAAACGCTTATGTGATCATTATATTTACCGTGTGCACATTTTCATCGAAACACTACTTAATTTAATGCGAATAAATTATAAAATATGCAAAACGCGATTAATATTTCAAAAAAATCTTGATTATAATGCGAATTACTCAAAGTAATATCTAAAAATAATATTCTTTGAGTCATTAATAATGACGCTTTATATACCTCTTAAAATATATCAATTGCTCCTCTGAATTATATTGCTAGGGCCTTTATAACCATTTAATTTTAATTAAATTATCTCTTTAAGTATACGTATTTAAGCCAAAACATATATTTTACAAATTTAATTTGAAGTTTTCTAAATATAATTATTTTTTTTATCTTAAAGGTCATTATGTTTTATTTTCTTTAATTTAATTTTTGGATGATGTTAGATATAAGTAATATTTACGTTAGATCGTATAATCAAATTAATCAAGGCATACTCAAAATGTCAAGAGATGCTCGGATCAGCTTGAATAAATTACCACTATTCACAAAGTCCGAATGTCCGAGACATAAGGCGCTGAAGAACACGACACGAGAAGGCGCCGACCATAGGGTTCCGAAGGGCTGACAGGTAAAAGATGTTTCATAGGTGCCGTCAGACCTTATGAGTATAAACTGTTACTAATTCGAAGTGATCCTAATGTATCGCCGAAACCCAAACGCATCGCCCGTCAAATCGTGTAATTTTTAATCGACGATAAGAAAGAGGCGAATCTATATGTATAATCGTTTTTTTTTTAAGTACATATCTTACCTAAAAAAAATATTTTAGCAAAATGTTTCGTTGTTTAAAAATTCCAACGCCAATCGAAATTAAGTGTAAGCAAATCGTATAGTTGTACAGACTGATTATTATTAAATATTTTTTGGTTAGATTTACCAAATTTATTTATTTATTACTTTTTACCAATTTATTTACCAAGAGATCTAGTTAAAAAACATTTTGCTATGATTACAAATCAATATGGCGTCGTGGGTGAACAGCTGACGAAATAAAACGACGTCCCCTGAAAATTTGGTAGTAGCAACCATAATATTTTGTTGTTTTTACTTGTTAACGTTTTATTTTGCTGTGTTTCAAATCAAAATGGCGGTGTGACTGAACAGCTGATCGTGAAATTTACAGTTTGAAAATAGATACATAACATTAAAGGTAACAAATTTTTAGTACTGATTAATGAGAATTTCAAAAATATAACAATGTATTGTAGCATTTCATATGATTTATTTATTTCAGAAAACAACAACTATTACATAAGTAAAATAATCAAAACATAAAGCCAATAATAGTTACCTCCAAAATTAAATTCACCAAACCCTCCTTATCTTATTGTATTATGAAATAAACAATATGAAAAAGTTTATTTGTATTGGTCCTTATTGACAAACTCATAATAAGCGCTAAAAGGTTTAATATTGGCTAAGAACCGAAAACCGATTAAGTAATAGCGAATCCCTTTTCTAGGGGTCGACATAATACTCGCAACAGTTTTGATACTTAGATTAACATTGTATGATAGTTTAAAATTAGAAATTATTAATTACTTGGAAAGTGAGTGGCTAAGAAAGTTAAATAGAAAATATAGTATTCTCTCGGTAATTTAACAAATACGGTATAAGTTATATAATAGTAATATAAGCCATTCGCGTATATTATAAAGGATGGGATAAATAAATTACCTACGTTAATTATTAATTTAATTTAATATATTTTAGGGAAACATACAGCGTAACTTAATTTATCAAACAGTAAATACATAGTTATTAATTTGGCCAATTACACGAATCCATTGTTTAACAATTGAATTTAAAGGTAGGTTCACTCAGAACTAATTACATAAAAATAGAAATTGATTACAAACGTAAATAAAATAGTTTAGTTTTTGCATATTTACATAAATAAAAATATCTATTAATTAAAATATGGGTTTATTAAAGTTATTATGATAAACATAAATATTTAGGCTTTTTCCTTTTAATTGCCTGTATGAGACTAGTATATTTTACTTAGCTTATTTTTGAATGATTTTAAAGCACAGTTAAAAATGCCTACTTCGGAAAGATTACTGACATATTCTGTGAAATGTTTTGAGCATAGTTCGTTGGCCTAGCAATTCGTTGGGGTACTCTAAAGTGGATACTTTGCAGATGCTCTGGACAGTCTATTAAATTATTGAGTAGTTTATATAGTCAAACATTTTCCTTCTGATATCTAAACTAGGAACCATACGATAGATAGAGACATTATTGTTTTTTATGTATTGCCGTCATTGCGTATATATTGTTTTCTGTGTTGTTTAGCCGTAATCATGATAACATTTAAATTCCATTGAAATACTGCTGCGAATAATTTTATTTTTAAAGTATATTAATTATAAAATAATTCGTCAGACGAACCAGTTTTCGTGTGTCCACATTAACTTCTTGGGATATGCATAATGATCGAAATTAAGAGATGTAACATTTAAATACAGCGATCGAATCTCAAATTCTCAGGCCCGCATCTGGTCGCTGGTCTCTGGTCTCTGGTCTCTGGTCTCTGGTCGAGGGGTCATTTGAATAAATGGCTAATTAGCGGGCCGTGATTTGTGGGCCGCGGGTCCCGTCCGACCCGCTCCGGTCCGCGGTCCGTAACTCAAGTTTATCGCGACATTAAGAGACTATTAAGGCTTTTAATATTAATCGTAGTCGGAGGCGTGAAACTCGACACGGGGAAAAAATATGGAAAAATTACACGTGAATTATGCGAATGTCTCTATGTAATCAACTGTCTGAGCAACAATATATTTATTTTACTACATTATTTTTTTTGCTTCATCTAATGACGCACAGAAGGGGCTCAAAATCTTTTTTTTTTCATTTATTTTTTACAATACAATTTCCAATAAAGTTCGGTCGAGGGCAAATGAAGCTTTACCTTGAAAGGCGATTCGACGAGTGTGTAGGTATGTTTATGTAAATATTAACCTCATCTAAGTTAAATGCTCGGGGTAAAGCTCCGAGTGCCTTTGACTGTACATAATACTCTCAACAATAGTCTTTTCTAACTAGGGATAGCTTGTTCCAAGGACGACATCATACGTATATAATTCGCAAACCAGGAAATAATATACGAATTGTCGCTAGACCTACACTCCACCATTTAAAAAAAAATCATGAATAACAGTGCAAGAAACTAATAATGCCAAAAGTTGATTTTTGACTTTGAACTAAATATGGTTTGGCATGTCTTGTAAACTTCCGAGAATTTATTTTATATTGTAGCCCTATTTATTTTTTATAATCCTAATAGTTCTCAAATGTCTGTTCAAATCGCTCTTCACAAATGATGTCGGCGTATAAGACTATTCAAAATACTTGTGTAGGTCAAATTATATAAACACAATACAAATTTAACACAATTGTATAATTTATCATAATGTACGGTATTTTAAGTCAGGGTGGAACCTCAGTGAGTAATTTAAATGTCATTAAAGTAGGCTTCAATAAACCATGGAGATTTAATTCTAACGAGTTATTTAATGAACTGAATATTATTTCACTTGTCAGCTCGATTTTATATTACGACAAACCAAATACTGAAGAAGGTAGAGATGAAAGAATGGCTAGATCCTCCGAAAAAGGTTTGTCTAGTGTACCAAAATAAAGACTACTTTCGGTCAAAAATATTTAAGCTTTTTAATAACAAAATTGTGTAATTTAATAATCAATGAAATAAATTATCCCACAAATATAAAAATAGGTCTGGTATTATAACTAATTGATTACTGGAAAAAGGAGTTAAAAATTCTTCATTTCTATTTAAACACATGTAATTGATGCAAGAGGCGTTCTTGTTGTAACATATCAAATATCAAATAATATCAAATTCAATGTCGGTGTCGCGACAGTTATCTCTTTCAGTGATCTTTATGTGTAGACATGTTACGTAATGATGATTTTGCTAAAGTAAAATTTAATATTGTTGTTAGTTTAGTATTCCATTTTATTGTAGTTTTTCATTGTGCGGTAGCTTTATATTATACGTAATGGTTTAGCATTTTGACATTTGAAAAAAAAGATATTTTTATTCATTTTTATGTGATGGAAATAAAGAATCTTATCTTATTTTTAACTTTTTTGTATTGCCTCTTCATGTCGTAGAGGTTAGAGTGAGATAATGTATTTTTATAGAAGTTTTGAAAGAATGTATTAGGAAAAGTATGATATTTTTAACGATGTGAAAGATCACGTTGGTGACGTGTGGTTACCGTAATTTACATAAATGTATTTTCCTTTTAATCATCTGAAAGAGTTTGGCGAACTTTTTTTTTTTTTTTTAATCTACGCTTAAGGTGAAGTTCTAAATTCGTTGCGTTATTTTTATAGAGCGTCAGGTTTTACTCTGCGCGGTCAGTAAGCAATTGTTGGGTTTTAATTAATTACAGCTTCATAATATAGAATTTAAAAAAAAAAATCTCTGTTTTAAACCCTTCATTTGACTTTCAATTACTATTTTTCCTAGTCTTTTATGAGAGAAAAATTCAACTAAAAAAAAAATGATTAGCAGTTTATCATTCATTAAATTTTCCAGAAATAGAATTGAATTTTATAATTTTTTTGGTATGAGTTTTTTATAAGTTTGTTTGGGTATGAGTTAACTTATAGTGGCTTGCGTCAAAATACTTAACAACTTCTACAACTGGTTGGCGTCTCCTTTGAACAGCACATTGTGCTATTAAGGTAATGCACAAAACTAATCCATTCGCCAAATTACAGCAAATTAAAGCAATGTAATTATATTTATGAAATTCATCCTATGATCCATCTTATTAGTAACGTCTCACGTACCTTATAAGTATTTTATTTTTTCTGAATCCTTTTTATGGCCTCTCTTAGAAGAGGTTTTTTTTAACCTAGAGAGTGGCCATGTTACTTCAAGCCAACAATAAATGACTACTATTTTATTTGTCTATATTTATTTATTTATCTATTTATCGTTTATTCGGAAAACTAACAGTACAATATATAAAATAGTGTACATACAATTGTGTGTAAAATTGACTGATGACAGGTTTTCGCTAAAGTACAGAGATACATGTAAAGATTAAAATTAAATTAAATTACACTCGCACTAGCACTCTAAATACAGATATATATATATTTGTTAACATATATTATTTTGAAATAATAGTAGGTTTAAAATAGTCAGAGGCCAAAGGAAAGAAAATCAAAATGAAAATTATGTCCAAAGAATTACTATAATTTTTTATGATAATAATTTTTTTTTTTCAGTGTTATATGTGAATAAATAATTAATAAAATGTGTTAACACAATTTTATTTTCATTTTTATATAGGAGTGTATGTAAATGACGAAATAAATTAAAGTTATTAAACTATTATTAAACATTTTTTTTTTAAAGAGGTATTTTTAGCCGGATTGAGGTAATTTGATTTGTTTGAATTAAGTTCCTCGCGGGTCAGTGTCGATTTTGTATCCAAGCTAAGAATGGTCATAGCGGAGGAGCGCTCATAGGCGGCGGCCGAATTCTTGGTCCACTTAAAAGCGCGTTCCGGGCCCCCAAACAGAAGGCCCCAAAAAGAAGGCCCCGCTCGGCGCAAAAAGGGGCCGCGTGAAGTTATGCCACAGATATTTTGAGACTTTCGCGCCGTAATGAAGATATTGCGACGCAAACGAGATATGCGCTCGGAACGCGAGAGAAAAGTACCGAAATCATCAAACCGGGGCGTATTGTTGTTTTGCGTTGAGCTCTGCTCCGCCTACAGGGTGTTTATTGTTCTACGGAAAAGAATAAACAATATTACCGATACGTCCAATAAAAATTGATTTGTCATTATTTTATTTAATTTAAGTTTTAAGAGACCTTCGCTCAAAACCTTCATACAACCGTTGTTAATAATTTTTACCGTTGTTAAAATTTGTTTTTTTTTTTAGTTATTATGAATAAGTTCTCCTATAAATGGATTTTGCTTATAAATATTTGGGTAATATAAAAAGTCATTTTGTAAAGAAACGATTCGTCTCGATTGGAACTTTCTTTTGAAATATTTTCAGAAATTTTGCTCAGATTATTTGTAGATATCGAATTTGCCTATAATTACGGGGCGATTAGTGGTTGTGCAGCGCTTTTTAATGGCGTTATAAACCGTTAATGATAGTTATGTAATTTAATGTGTGTTACCTACTAAAACTTATAAAATTATTTAGTTAGTTTAAGTCTGAAAATTTAATAATTTGTATTATTAGTATGTAATTAAAAAAAATATCTTTTAAGCGTTTCAACTGGATTTTATGAAATATCAACGCAAATAAATAAAAAATATTTAAGACCTAAACACGTTCATTTCAACTTATCTTTACTCTACTATACCAAATTTCGTTCCGTTTTATTGATAACTCGATACAGCCCTGTTGTGAAGCTGACCGCTTTGATCTCCTGATCGAATGCAAAAAGTGACTTTTTCCCCTAATTTCCCCGCCCGGCTGGAGGGGTGAGGAGGGGGGACTCGTCTCGACTGAAATTCCTCAAACGAGACGCGTTTTTTTCTGCGCCCGAATTCGCCTCCGTTTTACGCGAAATCTTCCACTTTTCACAGCGGCTTAGAATTTGAGGGAATAATTCAGGCGAGAAGTCGCACGCAGCGAAATACGCCACGTCATTTTTTTTTCACATTGAATGAGGTGTAAACCTCAAGGTTTATCCTCAGTGAGCCCTCATGATCTATCGTAATGTTCGTTTGAGTAACATGTTGACAGCTTAGATATAGGTTGTTGATTTTAGAGGCGTGGTTTTCAAGAAGAGATAAAACGCATATAATTTGATGTTATGGCTAAGAATTTAGTTTTATTATAAAGATAAGGGTTTGCCATTATGTTTTAAAAATGATTTCGGGTAAGTGGCCGCCGCGGCTGACTCGAACAAATTCCAGCCGAGAGGCCCAATTTTCAACCACTTTTTGCAGCAAGTTGGGCCGTATGTCAGCAATAACGCGCCGAATATTCTCTTCCAAGGCGTTAATCGTGTCCGGCTTATCTGCGTAGACAAGCGACTTCACATAACCCCACAAAAAATAGTCCAGCGGTGTTAAATCGCACGATCTTGGAGGCCACGCCACAGGCCCACGACGCGATTTTTACTTTATTTTAGAGTGATTTTTTCTAAATTTACACTATTTGCAAACGTTGTTCAGTAGTAAGTCTATTCATTATGAAATGACAAACCAAATTGAGCATAAATCAAGTGACAGCTGTCAAAAACACCAACTACGAAAAAAGTAGTGCCAGATTGAAAACCACGCCTCTAAAAAAAACACCCTATATTTATTTATTGCATACATATTATATTTAAAGTTCTACCTAACTAGGCAATTCGCGTCCTACAGTAGGATTTATTTTTTATGCAAACTCGCTTAGCAGCATACAATTTCGTTGTCATTAATATATATATTTCAGGTTATTTATAGGATAATAATAAATTATAACATGAAACAGAGAGACGATACATAAAATTATATTATTATTAACTAATTACAATATTTAGGAGTTAGCTCCGGTGATACTGTTGAGTTTAGTAGGCGAGGAAAAAAGTAATGCTTCCAACTCGCAGCCTACGCTTAGAAAAAGCCTTAGAACAAGGAAAAGGGTTAAATACTTACATATGAAGAATATTCCACTGGCGAATTGTCCTGAAGCCAATCTTCCGTTTTCTGAAGATAGGTTTTATCTTGGAAGGATGGTCATCAGGATCAATATAAGCAGGCTTAGAGAGTTGGGAGCTTAAAGCAGACCAGGTAGGGTCGTTCGTCACAGTCTTATATAACCTCAAAACGCCTTCTACTTAGTGGCTCCCAATTATGAATTGAAATTGATTCAGATGGACTATCATAATGACTAAAACGCCTAAAGACTTTATTAAATATTAAAGAATATATAAAATAATACAGATTTTTTTCATATAAATTGATAAAGCCGAAACTAGTCAAAATTTTGGATTTATGTTTGCATTCGCCTTGACAAAAGGTCAGGTGAAAATAGACGATTCTAATATCAGGAGACTGAACAGTGCGCTAATATTTTGGAAAGAATGGTGAATAGCGCCACCGCGCCAATTAAATTGCGTACGCGTGTTAATTAGATATATCAAAATTATTTATGTGTTATTAATTTCGCCGAGCCTATAACTTGTATCAAACATTGCGCGAGCTGCCGCGCGGGTCCAGAATCACTCCTTCAAGGGATACTGCTGATTTCAAGTTCACCCTGATTTTTTATGTATAATAATAAATTAGGCGTTCCCCGTGGTTTATTTCTCTTACAAATGCATTAAAAAATATAATTTTTTTTTTGTTTGTGCAGTTTCAGTATACGGTTCCTAAGGGAACTCTTCGGCCCTGGAGGAAGGAGGGAAAACAGTCCTACCACCCTATAGTTACATACACACATCAATTTTGAATCCTTCACTAAGTTTAGATTTATACTTAGGCTGGGCTTCAAAGTATTAGCATTGTCAATGGTATTAGATTTAAAAAAAAATCAATATTCGGCCGGCGATATTTATTTATTTTATTTTATTTTATTTATTTATGAAAGTACAAAACAGCGATACAGGAAGATAATTCTCTAAAACAACATTTACATGGTCAAAAATATGTACCAAATATGAATACGGTTGAAAATAAAATTAAATCAAATCTTAAATAATGTGTGTGTAATTTTAAGTAATTTATTTTTATTTGGAATTTGATCATGCATGACTAAAACTGAATGCATGTATTGTATTCGGAAAACGGTGATATAAAAAATACACTTTCAGATCATAATATTTATTGTGAAATCGTCTAATCCAACTATTTTTTTTTTTTGTGCCCGACTTCGATAATCACAAAATATGGCGATATTTTTGAAGCATGTCAGTCTTACCATCTTGATGATGTAACCCACTGAAAAACTGTATTGTAAAATTCAGAACTAGTACTGGCTTCAGGCCCTATTGGGTATTAAAAACATATCGCTTTCACCTGCGTCGGGTTCTTGGATAATATTAGTACTACGAAGAAAATCGCACGCTGTGTCCTGAAGAGCTGTCCTGTGTTGCGCCGTCTGCTGAAGAGTTCGCTTCAGGTCGAAGTAGGTCATTCTCGATTAGCACTTAACAACATGACTTAGTTTATCTGTGGATTTTACACCTCTGAAGCATATAAGGCGCAACTAAGGGATAATATTAAAAAATCTTTAAAAAATCCACATTTTTAATGATGCACACTTATCCTCAATCACTAAGTATTTAGACGGGTAGTTTATAACATTATGTATATTGAAGACTTATCTCGTAATTCTAGGAGGCTGATTTTTGAAATTGATTTCCGTTTTTGAAATATAAATTAAATAAAAAGATACGTTTACTTTTATTTATCGCTTCGCGTTCTATAATGCAGCATTAAAATAGTGCCCGAAAAATAGTGCGTATTGTAGATAAAATAATAGCGTAGTTCTTAGCAAAGCCGTACTTTTAAATTTTATCATTTTTTTAGAGATAATTAAATGTTACTAATGTTAGACGTAAATCATCATTTGCACGCACATTAGCATGATCAAAAACGGTGTGTTACGATATCTCGATTGAATAATATTTAAGTATTTTTTTTATAGAATTAAACCAAAACGGATTTCTGATTTACAAGCGTTGTGACGTCAGAGGCCTTCCTTCCAAAGGCCGATCGGACATCGGTCCACTTACAGGCGAAACAAGCGCAAAACAGATCGTAATAACTTCGAAAACAACAAAACATATAAACAAACATGAACGCCGCCGACGGCCATTGTGTTCGGGGGACTTTTACAAGAATGCCACTACATATTTCTGAGTCGGACCTCAAGGGGTGGCCAAATGTACGGACGCCAAATGTAGATTATTTATTTTTCGCTTTATTTCGGACTAGCGATTAATTTATTATAATAAATAAATAAATAAGTAATTAATAATAATGAAACAGTACATCCTTACAAGCAATCGACATAAATAAATACCGAAGGGTAATCAATGACATGACCTTAATGCACAACGTGCTACATAACCAGATATACGGCTCCTATTTGCTAAGCAGTTTGCGCCCGAGGGTTCCGTCACGTCTAACTCGAAATAAAGAATTATTTTTTGTGCCTAAGTGCAATACGAATTACGCAATGAATTCAGTTATAAACCGTATTGGTACAACATATAACCACAATTTCAGCGAAATGGACATTTTTCATTTGCATAAAGGCGACTTTTTACTTAACATAAAAAAAACTTTCTTTGAACATACATAATATTAGTAATAGTATTCTCGTCATCACACAATCGCCCATACGACACCACACACACATATATATATATATAAATTATACATACATATTAACACACTCTTGCATTTCACACCCTATTATATTCACAGATTATAACACTCATACAATGTTATCACTATAACATTAGATGCTAGTTCATTCTATGAAACATATATGTTAAATTGGAAATGCCTGTAGTCGGCTTAAGTTGTTATTTATCTATTTCTATGTAACTGTCATTATGTATAGCTGTAAGCATTTCTCATACAAATAAAATAAATATATCATCGCGGTCTCTCGATCAGCGTTCTGGTATTTCTATATAAAAATAATATGTATATATATATTTATGTATATATTTATATGTATATGAATATATGTATATATGTATATACTAAGAGCACCTCCAAATAAAATATTTATCCGAGTGCCTCGAATATTTATCACTTCGATACAGGCATTACGCCTAGTGAAGTGATTATAATCCAATATGCCTGAACCTCTTTTCTATAGCTAATTATATTTATACCTTGAAATTTATATTTAAAAAAAAAAGAATTATGTACTTATAAACTATGAACTTATGTACTTAGAATTATGATCTTTGTGCATACTCTATTGTACTACTATGGATAAATAAATAAATAAATAAATATATACCTCTGAAGGGGATGCTCCCAATCAAATACGTCCTATTGAATTTCTTGATGATATTATTAGTACGCCTAAATTCAAGCGCGGTCATCTTAATATAACATTATAAGCGTATAGGATTTGCAAAAATAACTGAATAGTTTTTTGGGCAGCCCTGAGCGCTGGGCGTTTTTGCCCTTCGGCCGCGAGCTGACGCGTATCAATCAGCATCAAGCTGTCGCGCCGGTCAGATGGCGGCCGCTGATGCTGGGCGGCAGAAAGCGCCCAGGCAACGCGTCCCTCAGACCATTGGCCGCGGCCGCGGCCGCGGCGGCGAAATGCAAAAAACAAACGCATTGTATAAACGTCTCTGCGGACGCCGCCGCCGCTACGTCTAGCTAAGAAATCTGACTACATCAGCGATGCCTACTTGCATTTTGTATGCTGTGTATAAAAACATAAAAAGTCTAAGGGGGGACAGTCCTAAGTGAAAATAATTTTGCGGTGTCTATATTTATATTTATAGTTTTTTTAGCCATTTTTAGTCGTACGTCATTGAAAAAAAAAACTCACGTAAAGATAAAGGTAACAAAGGTTCGTTCCTGATTAATTTTTTTGAAATGCGTTTCAATAGTTCAAAATAAATTGTGTTCTGATTATCCGTATTAGGACAGAGCGAGACAAGTATGCGCGGCGCTCTTTTCGCACCAGTATCGGAATCTGCCGCGATATTAAATACCATTGAAACAGTAGAGGGAAGATGATATAACATCATTTCTTAAGAAACATCACCGACGGAAAGGTCGAGAGCAAAAGAGATGCACATACCAGACCTTGCTCAAGTGGAGCATAACTATCGAAGGGCTAGGTGAGCGACCTTAAATATCCTAATCGAATAAAGATTTTTTGTCCCCCGGCCAGCAAACCTCAATCAAGCCTGTATTTTAACGGAATACTTTTTTATTTTAACTAAATTGTTTATAATGGTTAAAATTGTACAGTAAATCCTATTATCTACATCTTCGTTTTATTGCCTAATACAAAATCCCTAACTATTGCCTGATTAATCTACTTCGTAATTGTTTTATTTTTTATTAAATACCATCTACCGCATTACACATATACTCAGTGCATGGTATTTATTTAATTTGGTATTAAAAACCATCCATCTGTTTTACACGGTGAAATTAAATCAGGTTTCTATTAAATTATTCTCGTTTGTAACTTATATTAGGAACATTAGATACATTGCTTCCTACTCAATTTTGAGTTTTGGATATCTAATTTACAAACATATTTTATATCGTTGTATTGTGTTATCGAAGTAGAGCGAAGCTAAGCTCCGATGTTTGTGATGTCAAATCTCAATGATTTCACCGTCGATTTTAGAATTTTTAATATTAATCGAATCGACATGAAAAACACTAGGTTATGACGGAATTCGAAAAAATAAAAAATATTTTCTTTATCAGGAATCCCATGTGATTTTTGTCCGCGCGCTTTTTGTTCGAATTTTAGAAGAAGGCTTATTTATTTGAAGTGTGCATTTCTCCGCTCCAATACGCTGCTAGCGTATTATACGCTTCACCTTCGCGACTGCGCTACACAGTAACTACATAAAAACGTGCGTCTCGCGTTCTGCGGACGAGTATACAAGCTGATTATTTGTACTGATAATCCGACCGTCGCAGCATCCGAAAGTCGATCACGATTATGCTTGCTCTCGAGTTTTTGGGTTTTTTGGCTTGCTTGCGGAACCCTTCCAGCTAAATTTACCGGACTGGTCCATTCATGGCCGGACCAGTAATGCGATTCAATACTATGGACATGTATTTTATTTTCTTCTCTTGAGAGATATACAATCACTGTAGTGTTGTGATTCTCTTATTTGCAGATATAAAAAAAGAATTTATTTATTTATTTGTTTGTTTTTATCGTCATTTACATGTACTCTTATATTTATATAAAAGTAAAATAGTATTTACACAATAAATACATCGCTTATACGCACATTATTGTAATTTGTAATCACGTGCAATGGATTAGTTGTGTGCATCACCTTAATAGCACCTCGTTTTATTTCATAATTATAGTGAACCGAACGATAGAAGGCAAACTGAAAGAAAAATGTTATTGGCAAACCATAAAGTGACAGCGTTTTTGTTGGAGTCACACATCGATTATTGTTAAACTTACTTAATTGCAAGTACCATAATTCTCCAATATATTTGTCTCTATATGAGTACCATAGTTTTTGGTTGCCTTTAATATAATATCTAGCTATCGCTACAAGTAACAGCAACTAACCGTAAATTTCACGATCAGCTTTTCAGCTCACAGCCATTTTTATTTGAATCACAGCAAAATAAAATGGTAACAAATAAAAATAACAAAATATTATGGTTGCTGCTACCAAATTTTCAGGTAAGGTCGTTTTATTTCGTCAGCTGTTCACCCACGACGCCATATTGTTTTGTAATCATAGTAAAATGTTTTTACTTAAATATTTTTAACTACATCTCTTTATTCTTTATTCTTTATTGAGAGAAATCGACAGTCTTACAAACAATTGGTATCTATCATTAAAAAAAATATTATTTAGTTTCTAAAACTAATAAAAGATTTCTATTGTTAATTTAAACACTAAAATCTAAGTTAGAAACTTGAAATGTATAATTTAATTATGCTTTTAATTCTTAATCATATCAAAATGCTGATATGGGTTGAACTCACATGATATATGGTACAATAAATCGATTAAAAAATATATATAACAATTATTCGTATAATTGTATTGCCTAGTGATAGCCTTAATGTCGGCTAACTGGAAGGATTTGCAAGAAATTTTGGATAAATCTAACCAAAAAATATTCAACAATAATCAGTCAGTACGTATAACTATAGAATTCTCTTACACTTATGTTCGATTAGCAAATTTCTTCGAGTACAAATTTTTAAACAACCAAAGTTTACCTAAAATATTTATTATTATTGAAATATAATTAAACAATCATTAAATACGTTCGCACTTCAGTTAGGTTTTTGATAAGACATCCATAATTTTATTGTTTACACAAAAACGTATCGAAAATAAAATAAATACAAGCTTATAGTTACCTATTTAACATTTTTTATTTTCAATTTGGCATTTAGATTTAACTAAAGACGTTTATTTATTAATCGCTTTAATTAGTGTTTCTACGTAATTATATTCGCATAATAAATGTAATCGTTCAATTATTTCGGTAATTAATCTTTAAATTTGTCATTACGATATTATTTTGTAAGAATAAATGATCATCTGTTTGTGTTTTATTGAATGAGAATTAAACAAAAAATTGAGACAAATTATGTATTCAATTCAATCCTGTTGTTTTATTCTATACAATGATCAAAAATATTCGGTGTTACAATACTAATAAGCGAAAATAAAAGATTATTACTCGACCGCTGGCCGCCAGGTATAAATACTCAAATATAAACAAATATAGAAAATAGAAAGGAATTATAAATCGTCTCTAGACGGTCCTTATCAAAAAACCAACTGAATTGCAAACGTATTTAATTTAACCGTGCCTTCTATAATTTGGTTCACTATACATAGTATTAAGGTTACTCTCAATTATGTCACTGATTGGAATATGTGTAATGTCTTAATGTTATATGTCCTCGAATGAAAATAATAAAAAAAATATAAAATATCCTCGACACTTATTGGTTCGTGTCAGCGCATGCCACGGCAGACACCTCAGGGGATACTAACAAGGCAGTTTGTCACGATTACGAGACGACGATAAGCACTGCCGGCACTGCCTTGAAGGCGGGCAACTCCACGACACCGGTGACCTGGCAGGGACACTATGGGCTCGACATGCTGCCGGAGGGGTGCCGAGGCAATGAGTCCACTGAGAGAACTGCTGAAAAAAATACGTATCCAGCTCTGAATTACTCGAAAAAGTCAGTAGAATCATATTTTGTTGTGGCTACTGAAACAATAGATAGATGCGCTTTCAAGAAAGTTTCGTACGCATTACTAGTCTATTTTGTTACGTCGACCAAACAATCAGTAGTATACTCGCCTATTCCGCGATTTTGTTTCTCTACCGAACAGTTTGTTAGCGCTTACAAAGCAGTTTGTTTGGTTGAACCCGGTAAAAACTTTACCAACGGTAACTAAATAGTCTGTTAAGGTTACAAGACTCGGTAGAGCGTGAGTACAGGACTGTAGGTTTAGCTATCACTATATCTACGGGAATTTCTTGTAGAGTGAACAGGATTTTTTCCTAATTGATACTGGTAGCCCTTTTAGTTATGAAATCTTCCCGGGGATGTAGTTTGTCTTCAGTTTCCCTCCCTGGAGGCTGTCGTGCGCTACGTGCTATACAAATCAAAAAATTCCTTTAATTCCGTTAAGGTTACAAAACTCGTTCGTTTGTGCGTACCTACACATGACTTTTAACTGTCATTATATATATCTACAGGAATTTCTTGTACAGACTACAGGATTTGTTTCTCAGTAGAACAGAAAAAAATGACGTTGACGTTTATGAATTCAAATATAATATAAATGTACTTTTCGAAACGCCGTTAATTATTTTCGAATAACTGTCCAAAAGCGCTCCATACATATTTTATAATGTACTAAACATACCAACTCGTATGTATGTATATATGTACTAAACCCGCGTAATGGCAAACTAGACTGTTTTGAATCTTGGGCAGAAAAGGCAAGGCAACGTCGCGTCGCCTCCCGCCAAAGCGACAAATACCGTTCTATGTGTAATAATAGTAACTGGTGAGAGTAACTCGAGCCGTTAATAAATGTTCTTTGAAAGCGAGTAGCTGTCGCCGGCCATGTTTAGACTTATAGTCCGATAAATGAAGGGTTGGGCTGTGTGTAACATATATATACAGGGTGTCCCAATCAATCCCAATAAAAAAAACAGCTAATAGGTCCTACGATTTCTAGTGTTATTTGTTAAGAAACTATATCAAAATTCATTATGGTATTCGAGAAAAAAAATGTTGAAGTTTCTATTCTAAATCATGTAAAACAGATATTTTTCAATGGCTCCTCCCTCGGATAACTACGTCACTGGGTCACTGGGCCGCGGTCAGTCAAGATCGAGGTTAATGACCTGCCGCGTTGTTCGAAACGCCCTATTAGGGCGGAGCTAAATGATTGCTGTCAGATGCCACTGGTCGAACAGAGGTCGGTCTAAGAAGAGGGGGTAACCCCTTTCCCCTTCTCTGGGGTTGTAAGAGGGATGCTATTGGTCGACAGATAATATTGATTTATCGATTGATAAGATCGATTTACACCATTTTTATTACAAAAATAATAAATTTGGTGATGAAAATTTTTCGCATTTTGTTACATAATTTCTTACTCTCAATAGGGAACTTAAACACCCCCTAAAGTTTGTGGGATTGGTCTTGGGACACTCTGTATATATATAACATATATAAATTTGTGTGTGTGTGGGTGTGTGTCAGTAACATGTGTGTGTGTGTATATATTTTAAATATATTTATTTATATATATATGTAAAAAAAAATAAAATATGTCAGATCTCTAATAACGACTTCGCGCTCTTATAAAATGTAATTTGTAAGTAATTACTAAGTAATGTAATTTGCTTAGTAATTTTTATTTAATACCTTTTTTTGCCGACACTAAATCAATATTTATTACATAAATAAATGTTACGTCGTTGTTATCAAGTTTTTATTATTAATCTAGTGGTGTGATAAAATCCACACCAGCAGCTGTATCTGTTTTACTTTGTACGAGATAGCTCAAAATATAGTTTCTTGTAAGTCAATAAGTAATATTTAAATGTAATATGCTATTTTATATGCAAATTTTGATTTAATAAAGAAAAAAAAATCAAATCACTCAAAAAGAGTAAATGCTGCGAGTAACCCCCTCGCTGTCAATTCTTCGCCTGAAGGAAATCCGTACTACATAATATTAAAGCGAATGTGGTTTTATCACTTAAAGGGACTGGTGCGGGTTAACGATATTCGTCTCCCTCCGCAGGATCCAATATTCCATTTGGTCACTTTCCTATTTTAGAAATGTCTCCTTAAAGGAAAACTTTCAGGATACGGGAATGTATCTCGCACCACGATACCCATCTGGATAAAAACAGGACTTCTACATCGACATAGCCTACATAATTATTACTTTAACCTTTATTTTAATCGCCCATGGTTATCGATCCTGTACGTCTGTGAGTTAAGGCAAATTTGGCTGGTTATTTTATTTATTTATTTTAATTACAAACAACGTTACAATAAATAAATACATACACAAAATTACATAATAATAAGGTATATATGAACGAAGGAGTAGTAAGTTAGAAAAAAAGGAAAGAAAACCCTATTATACAATAATATTAAAATTAAATTGCAAGTGTTAAGGATGTATGAGTGTATGTGATAAAGTGCGCATGAGTGTACTGAGGGTTTGAGGGTTTGAGGGTGTGTGCGCGCTTGTGATGTGTTCAAACCAGCGTGCTAACGCTTTCATTAACAGACTTCGCAATCACTTCGTGAAAAATGACAATTTCACCAACATTACAAATTGTACGCATTTATATTTCTGTGAAGCATTTTGCCTTCATATTTATCAAAATGCACATGAGCCCTATAATGAACTTTCGTAGAAAGACATTGAATTCTCTCAATACGATTAGAATAAAAATCATATTAAGGAAGCCATATCGGAAAAGTCATATCTTAGAAGTTCTTAGTCCATCAGTATTTTCAGTTTTAAGTACGTATACATAATAAAGTGTCATTTGTAATTCACAATTTTTGATTTTGAAATAATGTTTTTTGTAACCAATACGTTTTTTTTAATGCTATACAATTAGTTGCTATGTTATCAATTTAACTGGTTTATATAAGACTGTAACGAATGAGTCTGCCTGGTATATTTTAAGCTCCCAACTCTCTAAGATTCTTATATTGGTCCTAATGACCAATCAAATCTTGAAAAAACAGAACATTGGGTTCAATTCTTTTCTTTTCAATGCTCTTCATAGGTCAGTATTTGACCCTTTTCCTTGTTCCAGGGCTGTTTTCAACACATTCCGCTCCATAAGTAAAACGCAAGGACGACACGTTACCGCTCGTTCGGCGAAGGTGGTTACCCCGAACGAAATATAGCAAGTTATCTCGAGATATCTCGTCATCGGCGCTGATTGTGAACTTCTTAAGTATTTATTTTTTCACGGCAACTAAATTCAACCGTCACCGGAGCTAACTCCTAAATATTTAATAATAACTATAAATACTACCTAATGACCTTATAACCGAGGCTTCATCAAGAGATCAATAAATTAAAATAGTTTTATTGGCAACTATTTTATTAGGTCATTAATCTTTTCGGGCGATTTGCCGCTATTAAAAAACTATCATCAAATATATTAATACTACATTGGTAAAAAAATAAAAATGCTTTGGGTTTTTTATCAATTAAGAATCAAGCATATTTCAATGGTGCTTCTAGGCATTATACTGCCTTATACTATAACCCCCTTTTACGAGCAAAAACATGAGTATTTTTATATTGTCGGCCCCGAAACCCGTTCTTATAATGATTCAGACGTGAATTCGGCAACAGCACAAAGCCCGCGGCCGAAGAATTGACAGATGCACGTGTTGTGTCAACGTTTCTATATTAATATAAACGAAAGCACTTCGCTCGAAGGCTTACTTCGCAAACGGTACGCCGCGCAAAAACCAACACGAACGAATCCTTCGCCCGATATCAAAAATATTTGTACGAAAAAAGAAAAAATAATAAAAAAAAACTCTTCGTCCCAAATTTAGATCGTTCGTCAATGAATTTATACTAGTAAGATGAAATATAATATATTTTGTATTGACGTAAAGAAACTATATTTCTTTAATTTGTTTATACTGCACAGCGCTCTTACGTTGGTAAACAGTGAACGTGTACTTATGTACTCCATAGATGGCGCTGTGGGTAAAGCAGCTTATGTCAGAAGTTGACAGATACCACCATGATTGAGCATATCGTTTAGTTATTATAAAAACTCTTTAAAATGAAATTGACCTTTAATGTCGTTTCTTTGTTTTCAGAGCAACGCAATTGTTTTTATTTTTTATTGAGTAATCAAGTTGGCCGATGAGTACAAGTCTATATATAACCTTCCTAACTAGGTAAGAGTTACCTGTTCTAAGGAAGGTTATATATGAAGTGTTACAGTGCATACAGTAGACCAGCGCAAAACCCTGTGAAAATATAAAAATTACCTAAATATACACACACATCCACACACACACACACACACACACACACATGAATGTTTATTTCGCAAGTTTGGAGATAGTGTCTTATATTGATAATTCATTTATTTTGATTCAAATTGGTAAATTTCAGTTAAGTGGTAAATTAACACCATCCTAGGCGAGTAGGTCTCTCTGTGAATTGTCACTGTTACCAAATCGCTATTCCCTGCAGAAAAATCGCCGGGGTTTGAGTTTTTATAAATCCATTAAATAAGTAAAATATTAATAAATGAACTATTATTACTTACTGCTGCGAATATGAACGCATTTTGTTTGAATAATTTAAACTTTGTAAATCTCAAACCATAAATCAATGTCCTTACTAACCAGCTTAAAACGAACTAACAAGCTGAATGTAATAGTTCAGAGAGGTGGGCTGCATCAGTAATTTACTACTACACAAAGAGAAAATCACCTTTGTCATTCTATTTTTTAACCTAGATAAACTATGACATAAACGCAGTATTTTTTAACTATTTTTTGTACGGGTATAGAAACAATTGATTTTCAAATAGAATAATAATTATATTAATTTTTATTAAATTTAAATTAGTACAAAATATTTTATGGAAAACTTTTTTTCGTTTGAAGATAGAAAATAATTTAATAGTTTACAATTTTGGTTATATTTTATCATTATAGCGTGTGTTTGAACACTACTAGTTGTCAAGCCTAGAGTACTAGAAAAACCTGTTTTGCAATATTATCAGAATTACCACAAAACGCATTTAAAGAGAATCAGAAGAGATTAATCAGAATCATTTCATATGCGAGAATCAGTTTCTGGGGTATAGCACCTGATTGCCTGGCGGTTTTAGAAATTATTTGCATTTTTTTCAGCGTCCTGAAGTTCAACTAGGACGCTAGGTTTAGAAGCTAGGTTTATTATTTTCACCGCAACATTTTAAATGGATTCCACTTTAGCGACTGCTAGAACTTGGGAGCCGGCGCGCGTAAAATATTCCTAACAGCGCGCTTCTGATGGGCGAGTGTCCTTTTGTCGCCTCCACAAACTGTTTGTCGATTCGACCACAACTCAGCGATTTTTTATCGCTTCCCGCGAATTCCTCCCGATGCAAACGAACCCGTTCCTCCCGCACTGAACACGGGAATAGGCGGTTCATATACCTAGGAATATTTGTCTGACTCGATAGTTGAAAGTAAAGACTTAGTTTTAACATTCTCTGAAAGTAGTGGTTTCACCGTGTTAGCTTATTTATCTATTTTTATTGAAAAAAAACCTACAGGTTAATAATCTTAATATATATAAATCTCGTGTCACAATGTTTGTCCTCAATGGACTCCTAAACCACTTAACCGATTATAATAAAATTTGAACACCATGTGCAGTTCGATGTGCACTTGAGAGATAGGATAGTTTAAATCTCAAATTATAGTCGCAATTTTAATTTATCGCTAATTTTTTGTCCGTTATTATTTGGCAGTCATAAAACTGACAGATGTCGATACCTTTTTATTTTATGGGCGATTGTGAAGAGCGCGTGACGACTCGGTGCCTGTATAATTTTATTGAACAAGCAGAGGAAAGAGCAATTGTGATATTATTGGAAAATTTTTTAGAAGATCACAATCAACTAATTCAATTGATCAAAAGAGTTTCGCCACGACTGCAAAATGACAATTATCAAATCGTCATATTTTAATTTATTGCTAATTATTTGTCTGATATTATTTGGCAGTCATAAAACTGACAGATGTCGATACCTTTTTATTTTATGGGCGATTGTGAAGAGCGCGTGACGACTCGGTGCCAGTATAATTTTATTGAACAAGCAGAGGAAAGAGCAATTGTGATATTATTGGAAAATTTTTTAGAAGATCACAATCAACTAATTCAATTGATCAAAAGAGTTTCGCCACGACTGCAAAATGACAATTATCAAATCGTCATAAAAGCCGACAAAGTACCATTAGGTGAACATGCTGGTAGATTCAACGCTCCAACTGTTGATGAGGTTGCTGTTATCATGGTTGGTGATCCAGTTGACAAAAGATCTATAAACATTACACGGCGAGACAACACTGTCAATACGATTTCGGATCTACACCGTTCATATGACGCACTACAATATCCATTGATATTTTGGCAAGGACAAGATGAATATCACCTTAATATCAATCAGTATGATCCAAATACCGGTAAATTTGACAATTATCTATTTACTTTCTTACTGTATGTATAGATTTTAATTTCGTATTGCATTTTATTTTTTATTTTTTTAGGTGATTACAGAAATAATAAAGTTAGCTCAATGAACTACTACGCACACCGAATAATGGTTAGACAACATCAAGACAATTATATCCTTCGATATCGTCAGCTGTTCCATCAATACATTGTTGATATGTATGCTAAGGTCGAAAGCGAACGCTTGCGATTCCTTCGATTCAACCAGGCAAAACTACGATCGGAAGAATATATTCACTTATTACGAGATGCTGTTGCTGGAAACATCGATGGAAATTTAAATCCCAATGACATCGGTAATGCTTTCATTTTACCTTCAAGCTACATCGGCAGTCCACGGAACATGCAGGAATACATACAAGATGCGATGACTTACGTACGTCATTACGGCCGACCGGATTTATTTATTACATTCACATGTAATCCGAATTGGGAAGAGATACAAACTTTACTATTGCCAGGACAACAAGCCATTCATCGTCATGATTTAACTGCACGTGTGTTTAAACAAAAATTGAAATCCTTAATTGATTTTATTGTTAAATATACAATTTTTGGTATCACACGTTGTTGGCTGAATACGATAGAGTGGCAAAAGCGAGGTTTGCCTCATGCCCACATTTTGGTTTGGCTTAAAGATAGAATCCGTCCTGAAGAAATCGATCAAATAATTTCAGCCGAAATTCCAGACCCATTAATTGATCAAGAATTATTTGATATTGTCACCAAACACATGATCCATGGGCCATGCGGTGTTTTCAACATGACGTCACCGTGCATGGAAAATGGAAAATGTAAAAAAACTTCCCAAAGCCGCATACGAATGACACGATCACGGATATTGATGGTTATCCAATGTATCGCCGCAGAAGTACTGAGAATGGTGGCCACACATTTACAATGCGACTGCCGAACTTTCCAAATCAAGTTGAGTTTGATAATCAGTGGGTGGTACCATACTCACCACTACTTTCAAAAACTTACAAAGCTCATATCAATGTTGAGCTTTGCAGTTCTGTTAAATCAATTAAGTATATTTGTAAATATGTAAACAAAGACAGTGATTTGGCCATATTTGAAGTAAAAAACATAAATAAAAATGACGAAATAGCACGATACCAAATGGGCAGATACATTAGCAGCAATGAAGCTATTTGGCATATTCTCAGCTTTCCCATCCACGAAAGAGATCCTGCTGTCCAACATCTGGCAATACATCTTGAAAACGGTCAACGTGTATACTTCACTGAAGAAAATGTTCTCCAAAGAGCGTTCGAAGCTCCGAAAACGACTCTAACTGAATTTTTTACATTGTGTCAAAAACCTGATGTTTTTGGCCAATTCGCGAAGACATTGGTGTATGGTGATGTTCCACGTTATTTCACATGGAACAAATCCAGTAAAAAATGGGAGCCACGGAAACAAGGAAAACCACATCCTTCCATTACAGGCATATTCAAAGCTAAGACATTGGGGAGACTTTACACGGTACATCCAAAGCAACGTGAGTGCTTCTATTTACGTTTGTTATTGGTGAATGTTCCCGGACCAACGTCTTTTGAATTTTTACGAACAGCTAATGGTCGAGTATTCAATACATACCAGGATGCATGTCGTGAACTGCAATTGCTAGAAGACGATAACCATTGGGACTTAACGCTTGCTGATGCTGCGTTGACATCAACACCGAATAACATTCGTCAGTTGTTTGCAATTATTTTGGCGACATGTTATCCCTCGCAAGCACAAACTTTGTGGGAAAAATATAAAAATTGTATTACAGAAGACATCTTGCACCGAATTAGACAAACAAATCAATGCCAAAACATAGATTATACACCAGAGATGTACAATGAAGCATTGGTCTTGATCGAGGATTTATGTGTTCTTATTTCAAATTTACCACTTAATCATTATGGTATGCCATCACCTAATCGTCCAGCCACCGACTTAGTCAATACCGATTTACAACGAGAAAATCAATATGACCATGGAAGTTTAGCAACAATTATCATGAACAGTGAACCATTACTGACAGCAGAACAAAAAATTATTTATGATCGGATTATGCTGGCTGTTGCTGCTGAACAAGGCGGTTTTTTTTTCTTGGATGCACCCGGTGGAACCGGTAAGACATTTTTAATATCGTTGATTCTTGCCAAAATACGGTCGCAACAAAAAATCGCATTAGCATTAGCATCGTCAGGCATTGCGGCTACTTTACTGGATGGTGGGCGAACAGCACATTCAACATTCAAGCTGCCATTGGACGTTCATAATAAACCAGATGCAATGTGTAACATCAAAAAGAATAGTGGAATAGCTGCAGTGTTGCGGAAGAGTTCTATAATAATTTGGGATGAGTGCACAATGGCACACAAATATTCACTTGAAGCATTAAACAGAACTATGCAAGATTTAAACAGCAATAATAAACTTTTCGGTGGTGCTATCTTACTTTTGTCTGGTGACTTCCGGCAGACCTTACCGGTTATACCTCGCTCTACTTTCGCGGATGAGATTAATGCATGTTTGAAACAATCATTCTTATGGCGAAGTGTTGAAACACTTCGATTGACCATAAATATGCGAGTACAATTGCAAAATGATCCATCAGCACTAATATTTTCCGAACAACTACTAGATATTGGGAACGGTAAAATAAAACTGCAACCAAATACGCAATGCATTAAACTACCAGACAATTTTTGCACTGTTGTTCAGGATAAAACTGAATTGATTCAGAGTATTTTCCCGGATATACAGAATAATTATTTGAATCATGAATGGCTTAGTCAACGGGCGATTTTGGCAGCCAAAAACGTTGATGTTGACGAAATTAACTTCCAGATACAACAGTTGTTACCAGGCGATCTGATGTCTTTTAAATCAATCGATACTGTTGTTGATGAAAATGAAAGTGTAAATTTTCCGATTGAATTTTTAAATTCATTAGATATCCCTGGAATGCCACCACATAATCTTCGATTAAAGATTGGTTCCCCTATTATTCTCCTCCGTAATTTGAATCCACCTCAATTATGTAACGGTACGCGTTTGGTCATCAAAAAGATCACCGGAAACATTCTTGAAGCAACCATTTTGGCTGGGAAGTTTAAAGGAAAAGTGGTCCTGCTGCCACGTATTCCGATGATACCATCAGATTCTACCATACCCTTCAAAAGGCTACAGTTTCCAATTCGTTTAGCTTTCGCCATGTCTATAAATAAATCTCAAGGTCAAACAATGTCCATTTGTGGTTTAGATTTGGAAAATCCATGTTTTTCTCATGGGCAACTATATGTTGCGTGTTCACGTGTTGGGAAACCGTCGAATCTATTTGTGTTAGCTAAAGACAGGTTAACCAAAAACATTGTGCACCGATTGGTGTTAAATTAAATTGAAATTGAAAGTATTTATAATTCAAAAAAAAAGATATTAATGTTTAAAAGTTTAAGACTGTCTGCCTTGCCTACCTCATTCATGAGTTTAAGCGTCACATGTTATTTACTGTATTATACTGTAATATACTTATATTTGTTATAAAATTAAATGGAAATAATAAATCTGATAAATTTTTATTTTTTACCTATTGATTTCTGCTTAGTATCAAGTGTAAGAACATTTTAATTAATTGTGTTCAACGTACTTCCCCTTCAAATCAATCTCAATCCAGTGAATTTGTATACCAACATCATCATTGTCGTCTTAGTTCGTAAATAATTTCATTGTACTAAAGGGTTATAGTAGTAGAAAGTCAAATAAGGAGATCACCATATTTTTTTACAAATACCATCTGTGTGAAAAAGCATAGTGGACTCCGTGACTGATGTTCTCTTATTGTTCCTCTTAGATTGTTTACTATAATGTAATATAACAAAAACTTTAGCCACAGCAACGCGTGGCCGGGTCAGCTAGTAAATTATATATATATATATATAAACTAGATCAGGAGTGCTCAAACGGTCGATCGCGATCGTGCAGAAAGCTAATATCTATATATGCTACGGTACGCCCTACCTAGGTAGGTAGGGTGTATCGTGTATGTACGACAACCCTGCATCACACACACTTGCAGTCTCTCAGAGTCGATCGTAAGTAGTCTAAAAATATTGAGGTAGATCGCCAGCAGTTCAAGTTTGAGCACCCCTGAACTAGATGTAACCCCGGGTTGGGGAAACCTACTTTTGATTTTAAGAAATTATGAAAAGTATTCACTTTAGAGTACCCCAATGAATTACTAGATCAACAGTCTTGCAATACTTCACAGAGTATGCCATAAATATAACAGTAATCTTTCCGAATCAGACATTTTTAACTGTATTTTGAATTCATTCAAAAACAAGGTAACTAAAATATACTCGTCTCATACAAGTAAATTATAAGGTAAAAGTCCTAAATATTTATATTTGTGTAAATATGCAAAAACTAAACTATTTTATTTACGTTACTCATCATATTCTCTTTATGTACTCAGTTCTAGGTGAACCTACTTTTCAACTCAATTGTTAATCAGTGGATTCATGTAATTGGGCAATTTAATAAATATTTATTTGCTGATTTATAAATTGGGTTACAGTGTATCTTTCCCTAAAATATATTAAATTAAATTAAATAAAAACATACGAAGATAAGATCCTCCCTTAATTTCTTATTTTTAATAAAGCGCTCGTGTAAATTACCTTCCCTATAAGCGGCAACGTAACCTTAGCCGAATGACCTCGCCGCAGCCGTGTGGATCAGCCGTCTCACGTATTACAAGAACCGTAAAATATTATCGCGCAAAGCTTACCATTTTTTCTCTCCGAAACCACGATGAATTTCGCTATATCGTCTTTACAAATATAGCAGGGATTTTTTTTATCGGGAATGGTCTTGGGAAAATACCAAATGAAATATTACGTGTATTGAGATTATTTCGGGATGTTAGAATGTAACCGTTGTCCCCCCCCCCCCCTCCATCTCCCCCCCGGTTATGGTGCGGCACACACGAAACCACCCCTTTTAATCGTAAATCGCCCATCGCTCTCGCACAGATAGAATACGTATGCACGATTTTAGATACATCTCGTCTTTTCGAACCGCGCCCCCCGCCCACCCCCGCGAGTCCGTTTCAACCCCTCTCGCCCTCCCCCCCTCCCTCTTCCCCCCGCCCCCCCTTCCTTCCGGCGGCAATTTCCGCCCGCTAGCGTCCCGCGCAATTTACTCACAATGAGACTAATGGAAAGTTCACTTCCGCTCGGCAGCTATAAAGCAACCTACCTATATCTAACTGGCCGGATCGCGTGTTCCGTTGGGAAGCTGTGCGGGATTTGTCAATGCGATTATACGCCGCCATCTTTATTTATTCATTCGCAGGGCGAGCGCCAAATTGGCGATCACCCGCCGTTAATAATTGATATAAATCTAAATAACAAAATGGCGATACAGAAATTGCACGCAATTCAGGCACTGATATATAAACAGTGTAAATTAATTACACGTTAAAAGTTAAAAATCTTAATTTGCATGATAATATTCAACATGGCCACCATACTAGAGCTAACGGCCTTTTTCAAGTTCCGAAAATGACTACCACATTTAAACAGAAATCTCTTAAATACATAGGCCCCAAAATGCATAACATACTTCCTGAATCTGAAAGAAAGAAAATGGTTCTTTATTGAAAAATATAAAACAAAAATAAATGGTAGGTACATAAGTTTCAACAGTATTTTTCAATAAAAGGAGTGTGCTCAGCTGCCCTCCTTTCTGAGAGAGGAGGGTACTGATTTTCAGCACGTATATAATTTTTACTTAAGGTGCCACCAGTCCCTAAAACGTGTTTTATAACGTATTTTGGTGCATTTTGTTGAAGTTATTCCCAACAAATGGCTAAAACTAAAAATACCACAATATTCTACATATATTAATTTAGTCCTTTGCTTAAAAAAACGAAATACACCTTATTATAGTAATGAAAATAAATAAATAGGAAAGTGTTGTTTTTTTCTTGCAACGATTTTCTTTTAAGTTGTGTAAGTGAAGCGAACCTAATTTTTCTTTCTAAAGATAGACAATATAATAATCTAGGACACTACTTAAAAAAAAAACATTTTTTTCAAATGATAATAATTATTTAAATACAAAAAACATGTTTCATCGATTCCAAATGTAACGAATTCGCGGTCGGCGATATATCCGTCTCTTTTCTACATATATTTGTCCACTGCACAAACTTACACACGTGTTTCTCTTGTAAATATTAATAATAAGTTATTCAGCAAGTGTAAACCATTTTTTTTATCGTGCTGTACCTATAAAATATGAGCTTCTCATGGCAACTAAAGATATAAGTAATGTCTACCCGCAGGCGATCGGCGCGTAATTGTGAAAAGGTCCATAAAGTAAATATAGATAATGGCACAAGCGCTTTAACTTAGTTGAGTCGACGATGGCAACATTGGCAGCCATCATCGCCGCGCGATTTATTACGCGCCCGACCGCCAGCGCCACTTAGCAACACCAATAAAGCGAATGAGCACTGCGGCGCGTAGCCGGGTGGCCCATCACAACGCTTCATTCTACCCGCAAATAATCTGCCGGAGACGAAAAAAAGTCACGCGGCCCCCCCTCCTAAATATTGCTATCTAATCCCTCCCGAGGATTTTTCTGGACTCAGTTTTCTTTCTCTTTTTTCGCCCGAAAAAGATAGTTTTGTTTGTCTAATAAATAATAAATTGTAAATTTATTTATAAGAAAAATGTATATTTATCAATTAATAAATGATGGCTATACCATTGTTCGGATAAATAAAATAATTTTAAACTTTGAAACTGTCTGCAACGTCTAATCTAATCTAATAAAAGTAAGACAGAAATATCGAAAACATGGTAAATAAAAGTTTCAAAAGAGAATGGTTTTAAGAATTGCTATAACCTAAGTCATACGCAATCATTTTGGGCCCTACTCAATTACGCCAAACGCGCTTGTGCTAGAGTCAGAGGAGCTGGTGGCGTTGAAGCGATACAAATGAATTCGAACCCGCTACCCCTGCGTTAAAAGTCAAACACCTTATCTACTAGCCACTACACTACAATGATTTTACTATAAATTTCGAGTAAAAACTATCATCCCGTCTACCTCTCTCTTTTTCCATCCATTCATTATCACCATCCTTATCCCTTCCTAAACACCTTCCAAACATTGCATAGCGAGCCGAAACCATTACACCCCCCTGTTTCTGTAAAAATGTTTGAAAAGGTTAAAAGCATCCCCCAGGGTGGACGGCTGAAACAGTGGTAGAGTAGTTCCACGTTGAAACTGCGGCCCACCTGAAATATCGAACATTTAATGTTATTATTTCAGTGAACATAGTGAACGAGCATATTTACTCGAATTATATTACAAACATGACTATGACTAATGTGAAAACACACGGTGGTCCGACAGTTTTCTAAACAACACCCTGTGCTCAGATTCAGATTGTAACAATGTAATCTAATTACAAAGCTGAATTATCATTTTATCGGTTACAATTTTTGAGGAACGCCGCACTGTGATCGACCTTTCACTTTTAAATACCCTCTTTTTTAATAAAATCGACGTTCCGGCCATTCTGTCTTTATTTAATATCAAAGTGCGAAAAAATTAAAGAATAATTAAGTTCATACGCCAATTTGTTCATCGAATCTCACCCTTATTTAATGAATTTATTGATTGTCATGATTACCTAAAACTAAGTAAATTTCAATTTTAAAGAAAATATCTTGTGGTTAAAATGTAAATAGTATTTATATTTAAGTTTTTGTTTTACATTCTATATTTTGGTTCCGTTCTTATACGAGTTTAGACGCTATTATTAATTATATTATCATCTATGTAGCATAGTGTAGAAATTTGTGTTTAGATTTATGTAGTACCTATTAACTTTTTTTCACTCTCTTCGTCTGTTCGTAGATTTTTTAAAATTAAATAAATTAAATATATATAACGTAAGGAATCAGCTAAATACGGTATTTAAGCAATAAATTATATAATTTTACTACATATTTTATATATACATATATATATATATATATGTATATATATATATATATGTAGTAAAATAGTAAAATGTATTGTTTAAATACCGTTAATTAGATGATTTCTATGTTAAAATAGGTAAACACCTTTAGTTTAACATATATAAAAGTTTGACAGTATTGACATTTGGAAAATACGAATGCTTTTTAATATTTTAAGGATTGAAATTTTTTGCAAATAAAATATATAGCCAGAATGTTCAAAGAAAAATTAATACCGAAAGCACAGATAGTTGCATCGCTTGAGGTAATGCACGCTGGTTTAAATACAGGCCTGTATTTTATGAAAGTCTTTCACTCTCACCTACCTATCTGTGTGATATGCAATACGGTCAAACTTTCATTAAAGTAGTGAATAAATGATTTAAAAATTAAACAATAATTATGAAAAAAAGTGTGAAAATGTAACGAATATGACGTATAATGAATGAGAAGTGAATGGTTTAATGGATATTTACAAGAATAACTTACGTTCAACGTAGTTTATCTGAAAATGAATCGTTATGGTTAAAAATAAAAAGAAAAGTGTAAAATATATGCACATTACGTGCAAATCGTTAAGATATAGTAAAATAGTAAAATGTATTGTTTAAATACCGTTAATTAGATGATTTCTATGTTAAAATAGGTAAACACCTTTAGTTTAACATATATAAAAGTTTGACAGTATTGACATTTGGAAAATACGAATGCTTTTTAATATTTTAAGGATTGAAATTTTTTGCAAATAAAATATATAGCCAGAATGTTCAAAGAAAAATTAATACCGAAAGCACAGATAGTTGCATCGCTTGAGGTAATGCACGCTGGTTTAAATACAGGCCTGTATTTTATGAAAGTCTTTCACTCTCACCTACCTATCTGTGTGATATGCAATACGGTCAAACTTTCATTAAAGTAGTGAATAAATGATTTAAAAATTAAAAAATAATTATGAAAAAAAGTGTGAAAATGTAACGAATATGACGTATAATGAATGAGAAGTGAATGGTTTAATGGATATTTACAAGAATAACTTACGTTCAACGTAGTTTATCTGAAAATGAATCGTTATGGTTAAAAATAAAAAGAAAAGTGTAAAATATATGCACATTACGTGCAAATCGTTAAGATATAGTAAAATAGTAAAATGTATTGTTTAAATACCGTTAATTAGATGATTTCTATGTTAAAATAGGTAAACACCTTTAGTTTAACATATATAAAAGTTTGACAGTATTGACATTTGGAAAATACGAATGCTTTTTAATATTTTAAGGATTGAAATTTTTTGCAAATAAAATATATAGCCAGAATGTTCAAAGAAAAATTAATACCGAAAGCACAGATAGTTGCATCGCTTGAGGTAATGCACGCTGGTTTAAATACAGGCCTGTATTTTATGAAAGTCTTTCACTCTCACCTACCTATCTGTGTGATATGCAATACGGTCAAACTTTCATTAAAGTAGTGAATAAATGATTTAAAAATTAAACAATAATTATGAAAAAAAGTGTGAAAATGTAACGAATATGACGTATAATGAATGAGAAGTGAATGGTTTAATGGATATTTACAAGAATAACTTACGTTCAACGTAGTTTATCTGAAAATGAATCGTTATGGTTAAAAATAAAAAGAAAAGTGTAAAATATATGCACATTACGTGCAAATCGTTAAGATATAGTAAAATAGTAAAATGTATTGTTTAAATACCGTTAATTAGATGATTTCTATGTTAAAATAGGTAAACACCTTTAGTTTAACATATATAAAAGTTTGACAGTATTGACATTTGGAAAATACGAATGCTTTTTAATATTTTAAGGATTGAAATTTTTTGCAAATAAAATATATAGCCAGAATGTTCAAAGAAAAATTAATACCGAAAGCACAGATAGTTGCATCGCTTGAGGTAATGCACGCTGGTTTAAATACAGGCCTGTATTTTATGAAAGTCTTTCACTCTCACCTACCTATCTGTGTGATATGCAATACGGTCAAACTTTCATTAAAGTAGTGAATAAATGATTTAAAAATTAAAAAATAATTATGAAAAAAAGTGTGAAAATGTAACGAATATGACGTATAATGAATGAGAAGTGAATGGTTTAATGGATATTTACAAGAATAACTTACGTTCAACGTAGTTTATCTGAAAATGAATCGTTATGGTTAAAAATAAAAAGAAAAGTGTAAAATATATGCACATTACGTGCAAATCGTTAAGATATAGTAAAATAGTAAAATGTATTGTTTAAATACCGTTAATTAGATGATTTCTATGTTAAAATAGGTAAACACCTTTAGTTTAACATATATAAAAGTTTGACAGTATTGACATTTGGAAAATACGAATGCTTTTTAATATTTTAAGGATTGAAATTTTTTGCAAATAAAATATATAGCCAGAATGTTCAAAGAAAAATTAATACCGAAAGCACAGATAGTTGCATCGCTTGAGGTAATGCACGCTGGTTTAAATACAGGCCTGTATTTTATGAAAGTCTTTCACTCTCACCTACCTATCTGTGTGATATGCAATACGGTCAAACTTTCATTAAAGTAGTGAATAAATGATTTAAAAATTAAACAATAATTATGAAAAAAAGTGTGAAAATGTAACGAATATGACGTATAATGAATGAGAAGTGAATGGTTTAATGGATATTTACAAGAATAACTTACGTTCAACGTAGTTTATCTGAAAATGAATCGTTATGGTTAAAAATAAAAAGAAAAGTGTAAAATATATGCACATTACGTGCAAATCGTTAAGATATAGTAAAATAGTAAAATGTATTGTTTAAATACCGTTAATTAGATGATTTCTATGTTAAAATAGGTAAACACCTTTAGTTTAACATATATAAAAGTTTGACAGTATTGACATTTGGAAAATACGAATGCTTTTTAATATTTTAAGGATTGAAATTTTTTGCAAATAAAATATATAGCCAGAATGTTCAAAGAAAAATTAATACCGAAAGCACAGATAGTTGCATCGCTTGAGGTAATGCACGCTGGTTTAAATACAGGCCTGTATTTTATGAAAGTCTTTCACTCTCACCTACCTATCTGTGTGATATGCAATACGGTCAAACTTTCATTAAAGTAGTGAATAAATGATTTAAAAATTAAAAAATAATTATGAAAAAAAGTGTGAAAATGTAACGAATATGACGTATAATGAATGAGAAGTGAATGGTTTAATGGATATTTACAAGAATAACTTACGTTCAACGTAGTTTATCTGAAAATGAATCGTTATGGTTAAAAATAAAAAGAAAAGTGTAAAATATATGCACATTACGTGCAAATCGTTAAGATATAGTAAAATAGTAAAATGTATTGTTTAAATACCGTTAATTAGATGATTTCTATGTTAAAATAGGTAAACACCTTTAGTTTAACATATATAAAAGTTTGACAGTATTGACATTTGGAAAATACGAATGCTTTTTAATATTTTAAGGATTGAAATTTTTTGCAAATAAAATATATAGCCAGAATGTTCAAAGAAAAATTAATACCGAAAGCACAGATAGTTGCATCGCTTGAGGTAATGCACGCTGGTTTAAATACAGGCCTGTATTTTATGAAAGTCTTTCACTCTCACCTACCTATCTGTGTGATATGCAATACGGTCAAACTTTCATTAAAGTAGTGAATAAATGATTTAAAAATTAAACAATAATTATGAAAAAAAGTGTGAAAATGTAACGAATATGACGTATAATGAATGAGAAGTGAATGGTTTAATGGATATTTACAAGAATAACTTACGTTCAACGTAGTTTATCTGAAAATGAATCGTTATGGTTAAAAATAAAAAGAAAAGTGTAAAATATATGCACATTACGTGCAAATCGTTAAGATATAGTAAAATAGTAAAATGTATTGTTTAAATACCGTTAATTAGATGATTTCTATGTTAAAATAGGTAAACACCTTTAGTTTAACATATATAAAATATATATATATATATATATGATTGTTTTTTAATAGCGGCAAATCGCCTGAAAAGATATATGACACAATCTTTGACAATATTGAAG
Source organism: Neomicropteryx cornuta (assembly GCA_020383195.1). NCBI lineage: Eukaryota > Metazoa > Arthropoda > Insecta > Lepidoptera > Micropterigidae > Neomicropteryx > Neomicropteryx cornuta. The sequence continues at coordinate 10,933,889 of JAHKQU010000005.1, read as the reverse complement.
AATTTTTAATAATTTTTAATTTTTTGATAAAGTGCTGGATAGCATAATATTTATAAAGGTTCTAAAGAGGTCCTGTACTTGAGAGCGCAGGATTTCGGTTTAAACCCAGCGCTGAGTTTTATAAAAGTGCATTTTTAAAAAACTCAAGGCAAGGTCGCAAGGCAGTCATTACGGTACACCCAATACCTATTGGTTTGGGCAAATTAATATTATAATATATTGAGCTCCCTCCCAATTTGCCCATAATGTAACGCTCCCAGCACTCGGAGGCATATCAAGTACAGGCAACCCCCCCCCCCCCCCTCCCCCTCCACCCTCCCCTCCACACCCCCCCCCACACACACCCCCCCCCCACACACACACACCCCCCCCTCCCCCCTGCTCGTGCCCGCACCAGTAAAGCGTTTCTGGCCCTAGAATGAAAGTACTCAGATTAACTCTCGGGCAAGTGCCGACGAGTGTGTCTTATCGTTTGCGTTCAATTTTTTAACCCCCGACGCAAAGGGAGGGGTGGAGGGGTGGAGGGGTGTCACCAGTTCAACGTGTCTTTGTGTATGTGGCATCGTAGCATATATTTTTTTTATTTGAAAGGTGACCTGATCGAAAGTCTTCTTCAAGAAAAACTGTAATTTTGAGGTTATGAGTTATAAAAATGCAACTAGAGTATATTTTAGCTTACGAACCTCGGCCATAGTTTTATTACAACCTAAATTAGACCATATTTTTTTTAAACTATACTTAACTGCATTAACACACTCGAGTTTAGGCGACAAATCCATACTTTGTGTTATTTTTATAAGGTTATTCGCGGTTTCATCGAGAATCCCGTAATACTCGGTGATATTGGTCTCTTTGTTCCGGACCGTTTTACTAGAGCGCGTAAGCACACGTTATTTAGGCGGTTAGCGTGTACAAGTATAGTCCGATTGGGAGAGCAGTCGAATTATTAAATTCCATTTCAATGGGATTAAAAATCTGCTTTCTATTACGCCGTTGTAGGATCGGTGTGAATTATTTATTTGTTAATGTTTGCCTGGAGGCATTATTTTAATTTTTTACCTTAGTATGTTTCATGTTATTGTTTTTTGTTTTTCTATTGGTAGTTTAATTTGTTTTTACTTTAATTATAATGTACATGGGAAACCTGTTAAATAAATAAATAAATAAATAAATATGATGGGGATACCCTCCCCATAATATTTTTTTCAAGAATGTAATTTAGAAAGTTAGTAGTCGACATTTTAAGTTAGTTATAAGACTCCTCTGTATCAACCCATCTCTACATTAGAGCTATGTTTCTCTATAATAATATCAAACACTTCTATATGAATACTTTACGTAATAGCAACTTGCTAAATGATTAAAATGACTCGCTAGCTAAGATACTAGCTGATCAATCGGCCAGGCTCTGTAGACACCTTCGGCGCACGACGGCTCGTGCCTGCGGAACTTATGTGCCTACATATATCACTCGCTCGACTTACGTGGCGAAATTAGTCTCCACAAAAATCCCTTTTATTTTAACGGATTAATTTATAGCCCGCGTCCACCCTGAAGGTCTATTCTAAATATTGGTGATAGAATTTTTGACATCGGTCAGTAGTTTCGGAGACTACCTCCAACATCCAAACTTACAAACTTTACCTTTTTAATCTTTTAAAAAAAGTGTCAATCAGATTAATAGTGATTAGGTATTTTCGAAGATTATATTTAAATTATATCCGTTATATTACATTAAAAAAGTAATCATTTTAAGATAAGATAAGATAAGATAATTTTATTTCCAAAAACAAACATAAATTGTATAGGAATGACATTTGGAATTGAAAACAGTAGGTACAGCGGTTAAAACATGTGAAAAAACATTAGCAAAGGTATAGCTACATATATAAACTAGTAACATATTATAGATACACGTAGTACAGATTCGTCTAGTAAGATAAGATAAGAATCTTTATTTCCATGATATGCATAAATGTATAGGAATTTCTTTACAATACAATACCAAAAATACAATAAACAATTAGAATACAATGAAATGCAGCAATATTAAATTTTACATTAACAGAAAAAATCATTGATTTAAAATAAGATCACAAAGTTTTAAATATTAATATAAATTTAAGTGTAATTTATTTTAATCAAATGACCACATACAATGCAAGTTGAAACTCTTTATGATTCGACAATAAAAACACCCTTTAAACTTTAAGAATTAAATTAATTTAATTAGTTCCTTAATCCTTTGTAGAATGTGATAAATCTAAAAGGCAGTTTGAACATAATATTTACAAAAGTAGATAATATTTAATGAAAACGATTTAACGATTTACTAGGCATGCTATCCATAATGTTCATATCTTTAAGTGGTTTTCATTTGAAATGGAAATAATATGTCCATTTGAGCAATCATTTCTCTGAATGCACTTAAATTTACGATCATAATGTAGTTTTTTTTTAGACTAGGCCACAAAATAAATAACAGTTACTAAGCAGAGTATCTGCAAGTGTTCATCCGCGAATCGTCGCCATGAAAAGGAAATGAGGCGACGCTTTCCTCTCGAAGCCGCTGTTAGCTTAGCGGCCATTTTCTGTTAAATGCCGCTCTCTGATTGGCCGAGCGCCTGTAATCGACCCTCGGGGGCTGTCAGTGTGTTCGGCACGCACACATGCGCGTCCCGTGTCCGTGTAGCGGAATCGCAATGAGCGACGCGCTCGTGTGCGTGCAAAACGCGACATGGACACTACAGTTAGATCGCGGATACTTAGCAACATGAATTCGTATAGAATCCAATCGTATAGATTTAATAAAAATAATTTACATCTAGAATAAGCAAAATCATCAATATTTTTTAAGGCTGCTTTTTTGCCAATGACGTCACAATAAAACACAGAGGTGTGGGTTAATATCAGTAACATAAGTAATTCTAAGATGCTTGCAGATTGCTTGTTTTGATTCCAAACTAATATTTTAAACCCGTTTTATAGGGTCAGATTGCTGTTTTAGATTATAATTTCTTGCTTCAATTTGAAGAAGTTTCAAAATCGTTATAAAACCTTATAGTGATAATTTTGGCAGAGTTCTGTTTTTGATTCTATATGACTCATTTAATGCATATAAACTGTATTTTAGAAGTCGTAGAGCAACTTAATTCATAGGAGTGTGAATTTCAGTTAAAGAAAAAATAAATTCTAAAAAAAACAGTATATTTTACAGCAAGTTCAAGTTTATTTTCCGTAAAGTAGATATTTTATACATCGCAAAAACATAATAAAGACGTGTTTCTAATACTAAACTACTAAAAATAATACAATAGGTTAAAAGGCTATTAATAACACAAACTGCCAATACCAAACCAAATACCTAGTCGAAAATAAGATAATAGTGTAACAAAAACCACTGATAAAGCGTTTGTTTAACGAGAACACATGTTCCTGTAGGTACGAGGTTGCATTAGCTTAACACTGATATGCGTAAATTATTATAAAAGTTTATGAAACACTTGCTCGCGTCCTAAGAGCCTTTTTCACCAAACCTCACTTAGGGCTAAGAGTCCCCTAAATTGAGATACGTCAAACGTTTGCCTAAGAATAACCTATGCTTAAGAGCCATAACGCACTCGAATTGCATTTTATGCATGTTTTTGAGGTCTACTGCCAAGATAGTTTTTCATACCAGGCATATATAAAAAATATAATTAGATTAACTGAACATTTTTCTAGCAAACCTTTAAGCTGTTTTTTTAAATAAATAATCCTATGTTTACATAAAAAAATATTGAAATAGTTAAGTTTTATTTTTTAAAATTCTCATAAACCAAACTACATATGTGACGTAAGCCCTATTTATATATAAAAATGTCCGCAATAAAATTCTACAGAAAACCTTAAACTTAGATTTTTTTTAATTGCCTTATATTTTTAATATAAATAAAAAAGTCTCAAATGTTTATTCTTTGATGTTGTCGACGGACGCTCGAAGTGCACGTGGCCGACACAATTTGCAAGGCCGACTTCAAGGTCACCTCACGATATACTGTCTCTTAAGAGTTCCTTAGTTAGGGAAGACCTAAGGTGGGATTGGTTAAAACGGCCGTTAAACCTTTAAATGTGGTTCAAACTGCCGTAGAAATATAATGTAATACGTTGGTACAAAATTTAGCGAATGCCCGCTTTTGCGTAGAATGTATGGGAGTTAGCATTTTTCCTTGGTTCGGAACTTTGCTTTGCTTATAAGAAAAGTGTTTTAAGAAACATACTGATTTATTATCATTTAGCGCAACATGAGTTATTGATTTGAGTGCAATTCTAAAAGTCTTTATACTTAGAAGGTTCAAATTCCCCTCGCCTCCAGCCTCCATCTCCCCAGGTTCACATTTCTAAAGATAAAATTAAGTTTAGTTTAGTTTCATAACTAAATGATCGCCGAAATATGTTAACGCGTTTTGGAAATAATTTAAAATAAATATTTGCGATGTGCGTCTACTTAATTCGGTTAGGTATTTAATTTTATATGTGTGTGGGTTTTTTTGTGACAGTCAATAATATCGTTTTGTATTTTTTTTTAATAATGGCGTAACAATTTATAATATCGTCTTAGGACCGGCTACCTCTAGAACAGTGTTTTTCAAACTTTTTGAATTCGCGACCTCTTTGCGAGTAAAATAATCTGACGACCCCCCTCCCCCCAGTACCTTATTTTTACTATATTACTCGTATGTCAGTAATTTCAACGACGATGCATTGAGTTCATTTCGTTCTCTTCAATGGTAGATTGATTTAGTTATTTGCGTCCCATAAATAGAAGCACGATTTGACAAATTTAAAAAAAATAAACGGACACAGCCATCTCGCTAAAATTATTGTATTTTTATTGTAGCGTAGGACCCTTAAGGACTTATCCTTGCTTTTTACATCAACCTTGTTGCGACCGCGACCCCCCAAGCAAGGCTTTGCGACCCCCCAGGGGGCCGCGACCCTTAGGTTGAAAAACTCTGCCAATTAAGTATCTACCTACTGTAAAAAAATTAAAATAATAACCATGTTATAGGATTACTAAGTAGATGGTATTCCTCCTCCTCGCCCAAGACGAAACTTTAAAATCTCACCTCTGTTTTCTCGTTACAAAAATATAAATTTGCTAAGATTCTAAATCTTGGACCTTACACAAAGATAATTAAACAAATTTACCTTAGTAAAATGTTTGCCAATCAGTCTATCCATCGAATACAGATTTCTGTCCGAACTACACTTGAAACCTTTGGATCTGAGGTGTTTTAGCCCATTACAAAATCATGGACCGATTTATTTCAGCAAAAAAATGACTATATGGACTTATTTTTGACTATCACAAACCACTAAGCGATTATTATGCACTTTTCTAGACAATTTTTTCTTTTATTTTACCCGTAGGTACTTAATAGTTTTCACATGCAGTCAATGTGAATCTAATTTACTTTTTACGTAGGTATTTTTTTATAGATTGGCGTCCTTTGAGTTAGTTTCATGCACTGAAAAAAGAATATAGGAATGATGATATTTTTTGTTGGAGTTTCACGATTTGTTCAATCAAACCGCCATTTCGATTCGAATCAGATCAAATTAAAATGGTAACAAGTAAAAACAAACAAAATATTCTGGTTGCTGCTATCAAATTTTCATGTAACGTCGTTTTAATTCGTCAGCTGTTCACCCGCGACGCCATATTGTTTTGTAATCAAAGCAAAATGTTTTTGCTTGACTATTTTTTAACTACATCTCTTGCTACCATAGCAAGAAATGTGGTAAATCTAACCAATAATGATTTAACAATCATCAGTCTCTACGTACTCAATTTTTTTGCTGCGAGTCCAAATTTTTAAGCAACCAAACGTTTTACTAAAATATTTTTTTCAGTGGCATATACTAGTGTCTGTCCGAACATAACAGCAAGCGCAGAACACACGGAACGGTTTTTATTAACGGCGTGTAAGCCGTTTTCCTAAAAAGTAAATCATATTCACTAGTTCGTGAATGGGTGTGATTTGTATGTATATTGTTTAATGTAGGACAAAATTACAAGGGCGGATCCAAAGTCTTTCTCGGGGAGGGCACACGGGAGGAAAAGCCGGGGGGAATGGAGTTCCACCCCACCCCATCTTAAGCGGAGGGCCCTCCCCGAAAATATGTCAAAAAGAAATGAGGCCTAAAACACAGTTTTAAACGCAGAGGTAATTGCCTTCTCTCGGATCTGCACTTGCCGAAACACAACGCTTTATAATGGTTATAATTTAAAAATTGCATTTAATTCTTTTTTTCTACTAATAATAAATGTGATGACTGTGATGAAAACTGCACCATGTGTTCTGGGTCGGATTTTGCGACTCGGGGTATCATTACTCATACAATTTATTTATTTATATCATCATTTACAATTCCGGGGTGCTCAAACGGTCGATCGCGATCGACTGGTCGATCGCGATCGACCGCAGAAATGATTGTGCAGAAAGCTAATATCTATATATGCTACGGTACACCCTACCTAGGTAGGTAGGGTGTATCGTGTATGTACGACAACCCTGCATCACACACACTTGCAGTCTCTCAGAGTCGATCGTAAGTAGTCTAAAAATATTGAGGTAGATCGCCAGCAGTTCAAGTTTGAGCATTTATTTTACATGCACTCTTATATGTAACATCAAATAGTGCTTTCACAATAAATAAACTGCTTATACGTAAATTAATATAATTTGTAATCACGTGCAATGGATTCGTTTTGTGCATAACCCTAATAGCACAATGTGCTGTTCCAAGGAGACGCCAATCATTTACATATGTAGTTTAGCATTTTTCGACGCAAGCTACGGGACTTCGTAATATTTTATATTTAATCAATAAATTATATGTATAATATGAATAAAGTAAATAACCTATAGATAAATAATATATAAGTAAATATACATAAATACACATATTTTATTCTTTAAATATAATAGACACCCTAATCTATCACAACAAAAACGCCTCTTACTTTATTTATATAAAATTAAATGAGAAATTACAAATTTTCAAATTACCATTTAGTTATTATACCAGATCCAATTTTTATATTTGTAAGATGATTTATTTCCTTGATTATTAGATTACACAAATTTGGTGCTAAAAGCTTAAATATTTTTCTAGTAGTCTTATTAGTAGTCTTATTTAGTAGTCTTTATTTTGTTACACTAGACAAACCCTTTTTGAAGGATCTAAAAGTTATTCTTCCATAGTATTTGGTTTGCATTTATCGTAATATAAAATCGATGCTTTTATGAAGAGCTAACGAAATGAAATATTATTCAATTCATTAAATAACTAGTTACCATTAAATCTCCGCGGTTCACTTTTACTGTACTTTTATTCTCTAGAAAATCAATAAAATGTTAGAAAGTAATTACACATTAAATAATATTAATTGTATATTGGATATTTTAATAAATAAATAAATAATAATAATGATATTACTCTATAAAAATTTCCCTGTACTTATATAAGCTTAAAAGTGCACAGATTAAACGAGTGCCCTTTCGCGTCGATTTGACTGTACCATCTTGTCTTTAGTTGGTCCATAAAAGGCCGTGGGGAGGGGGAGGGGGAGGCAGGGGGGGAGGAGGAGGTAAGTGGCGCTTTACAGCTCTTCTGTCTGGCTCTGAGGCTGTATTAGAGGGGTTATACATTTCTCCCTCTTTAATATATATCTACTCTACTCTATTGCTATAAAAACGCGACTTAGCGTAGGGAAAGGGTGACACTACTCAATATTCGATATTTATTTATTTATTAAAATAAATATTAATTCGTTATAGAGGAATAAGTAAGTACAATCCTGCGAGTTAAATTAATTAAATATGAAATGTAAAATATCGCGAGATACCATAGCGACTTGCAGGTGTGTTTCAGTGGGCTGGCGAAGTAACTGCCTGTGTCCGACTTGTGTCCGTGGTTTTATAGATACGATAATTTGAAACAAACAAACTCCATATAAGGCTTGCACTTCGAAATGGAGTTTTGTCCAAATCTACTTCTACACCACTGGTCTTCCATAAACTCGATTGAAGTGTTTCGAAGTAATTCTTCTGTAGAAATCAATTTGATGAATTGGTCGGTTGGTTACACGCTCGAATTAATTCTTCGTTCACGCCATCGTAACTCAGAATATTCAAATAATAAAACTAGATTATTACATTAATTTCACTATTTTTTTTTAAAAAATAATAGATATCGATAAAAAAATCTTGAGATAGATCCGTAGAGACATTTTTCTTGTTTAGTATCATTCTCAAAAGTGCGACCCTTCTGCTAGGGGTAAAATGTCATGGACGCCCATTTTAAATTCGCGGAGGTTTCGTCTATTTACAATAAAATTCAGGTTATTAAAATTGGTTTAATAAAAATCGTCCAGAACTCTCGGAAAAGACAAATTGCAGTTATATGAATTGTAATTAGATTTCCACATTTATTTATTACTTCTTTTCTTTGGAATATATACACAGCGAAAAGCAAAAAAAACTATAAAAATAACTTTTTGTTTGAGATTTATTCAAATTTTTCGAATTTATCCCTCTTTTAAAATACCATTGTACAATTACACGTCCAATTAAGTGCTTCAGAAAAAAACGTAGTCTTTTAAATACTAAAAATATAAAAGTAATTTAAAATTAATATTTTTAGTGGAATAACTATGGTATGGTTCGCTAAGAAAAAGGTACTAACATTACAAAATGTGTACTGATGAGTGTATTTGGTAATTTGGGGGGGGGGGAGTTTAATTACCTCCATTACAACCTTTACCTCCATTCTCCCACCCCATGGGATCCGAGCCTGAATAGCAGTAATAGATACCTATCAGATACTATCAGATACCTAACCGACGAGTAACATATCCATGTTACTCGTCATGGGTGCTGGCATTATTTATCAAAAGCTGCTAATAAAACTGCAATAAAGATATCCCTTTTAGTATTCCAAATGTGCACAACTGCGACCGACTGACTCCAGCATCCTCACGTCCACCTGCCTTACGTCCAAAAAGAAGGACGCCGAGGGGCGCTCGACTTCATCTGAGCATATTTCATACTTTCGGTATGATCGCAGCAGACTCCAGCGGTTCCCAAGTTGCTTTTCACGAAGCGTGCTGATCAAGGCCACACGTGTACCATATTTTTCAACATATCTAGCTATCGCTACAATATTTTTTGCAAACTGCAAATTTCACGATCAGCTATCCAGTCATACCACCATTTTGATTTGAATTACAGCAATATAAAATGGTAACAAGTAAAAACAGGAAATATTTTGGTTGCTGTTACCAAATTTTCAGGTAACGTCGTTTTGGTAAAGGGTACGAGACCTCGCCTCGACGGTACTAAGGGTACCTCGCGCGCAGTCGCATGCCTCCTCTGACAGTCCAGGCACGCACACCAAACTACTGCGAACTGGGGACAGACTATGAACCGGAACTTTTGCGTCATGGTTATGGCACGAGGCGGTCTCCTCCGCGCTCGGCACCTGGGTTTAAAACCTAGGAACTTCGCAGTCCGTCGGACAACTTCAAGCTTTCTACAACAGATTAATTACAACAGGTTAATTATTATATGTATCTACACAATAAAACAAAGCAAAATAAAACACTACCTTCCTTAGTACATACATAGTCTGGTAAAAAAGGCAGAAAAAATGTAGCAGTGCTAAGCGATCCCCGTGTATTAATAGGATATAATTTAAGTGTAGTTTCCTCTACTACATTTCTATTTATTGTCAAATTAAATATGTCTCAATAAATAATAAATATATTTATGAAACTTTAATCATAAACCTGTTCTGTTCACTTTATTAAATTCACGACTCTAACCCAACCCAGCCGTTACAATAGAACTACATATAATTTTATTTAACTTAACCTAGTTTTGACTGCGAAAACAATTTTAGCAGTAGCACAGCGGTGGAAAATGATCCTCTACTTCGAGGGAATCTTAAATGATGTCGAGTTACATTCTGACATACACACTACAATTGTAGAAAACTGGTCTGGAATAAGACACGGTGAGATGGCCGACAACCTTTTGACCTTCAATCAGCGGGAGTGCTTAACGGACATGATCACAGCTTCCCTCAGCCTCTGCATACCTTGCCGCGGGAAACATTATCACGATCCCAAACATTCGAACGATTTCGATTACATTTTAAGTTCGATTTTTATTACGAAACATTTTACTCATTTTTTTGCTGTTATAGTGTTTGATTGTTGTTATAGATCAGTCAACTCAAATCATAATTAACTATTAAATATTCTTTGTGTAATGATTACATATACAATGATAATATGGCGTCGCCTGCTTAGCAACAAAATTCAGCTCATCATAACAATAATTAAATGAATCAGAAACGACGCCAAATCGAAATTACTCCACATAGTCGAAAACTATGTTAAATATGGCATAGTTAAAGTTAATATAGAGGAGTGCAGAAAGCTAAAATGTATCTTTAATGGCATCTCAATGCCATATTATACTTCTATGAAAGTCAAGTCTCATTTTTATATGAAAAGTTATAACTCATGTTTTTCTCAAGTTTACCGTCGAATTTCGACCACCGGGCGACCACTAGTTATATACAGGTGTACCAAGGTCAATCCCAATAAAAAAAACAGCTAATAGGTCCTACGGTTCCTAGTGTTATTTGTTAGGAAACTATATAAAATTCATTATGGTATTCGAGAAAAAAAATGTTGAAGTTTCTATTCTAAATCATGTAAAGCTGCTATTTTTCAATGGCTCCTCCCTCGGATAACTACGTCACTGGGTCACTAGGCCGCGGTCAGTCAAGATCGAGGTTAATCACCTGCCGCGTTGTTCGAAACGCCCCATTAGGACGGAGCTAAATGATTGCTGTCAGATGCCACTGGTCGTACAGAGATCGGTCTTAGGGGTAACTTCTTCTCTGGGGTTGTAAGAGGGATGCTATTGGTCGACAGATAATATTGATTTATCGATTGATAAGATCGATTTACACCAATTTTATTACAAAAAAAATAAATTTAGTGATGAAAATTTTTCGCGTTTTTGTTACATAATTTCTTACACTTAATAGGGAACTTAAACACTCCCTAAAGTTTGTGGGATTGGTCTTGGGACAACCTGTATAAGCCGAGCAAAATACAGTTTGAGAAGCGCTGCGCGAATATCACTGCTATAATAACACAAAATGTCCCGCGACGCAACGCAATGGCGGCCGTGTTTTGTTTGGATTGGGTGTCACCCTGATTTATCGTCGCGCGAGCTAGGTTGGGTTGGGTTGGGTTGGTCGGGTTGTCGCGGCGCGGTTCGATCTGGCAAATTGTCGCTTTGGCGATGCGCGTTATCGTGACAAATTAACACATTACACGCTCTCAGCGCTGAACGGGGTGGGGAATAAATAATTGGTTACTTTATTTATTTAACGGGTACAAAATTATATGGCCTAAATAAGTACTTAGTATATTCAACTATCCATCATGAAATAAGTACACCCACTCACAATAAATCCACTATGCATTTATATTCACTGATATCCTTTTAGTGTGGTATCTATATGTTTAACATATGTTCGTTGATATCGACAACTAAACCAGTCACACGAAAAAACATACTAAAATAATTGAATTATTAAAACACTTTGTTTTTCTTCGGAGTACTTCGCGAGCCGTTTCGTTTTTCTCGACATAGGGAAACATTTTTCCAATATTTTTCGCTGCGATTAATGTGTGACTGTTAATATAGAGCAAGCCTCTAAAAGGACATCAGTAATTAAATACACCCTGTATTAGGTATACTCAATTAGGCTATTAGGTAGACTATATGCGTTCACTATTTCATAAATATAATGCTAGATACCTTTTATACGAAGGTAGATATATGCAATGGCCATATTAGGTTATGTATAGCTAATAATCTTGTTATCAAACTGTTTTTTTCGTAATCGAGAAGCATTTTTCATAATTTTTTTCCTAATTAAACTGTTTGATTTTCGTAATATATCTTTCCATGAAAGTTGCAAAGATATTAAAGTTACAAGATTGTTACATTCTGTTTAAGTAGCAATGATCCCAGTTGATCTTATTTGTGATTAATAATACTTTCAAATATTATGTAAATATTTTATATACAGCAAAAACATTGGAATTGTGCTGGTTAAAGCGTTGGACATTGATCGAAAGGTCACGGGTTCGAATCCGCACAAATTCATATCATTTTTAACGCTTCGTTACCACCATCTCCCCCAACTCTAGAACAGGCACATTTGGCCCAGTTGAGTAAGGCACAAAATAAGTGTATATGACCTGTCATAGGAATTATTTAATAAAAAAAGCCAGAAACTCAAAAGTACATAACTCATAACGCAATACAGTTATTAATAAACATGTCTAATAAATAAAAAATATTACGATTATCATATTAATTTTGAATTTATATGAGACAATTCGTTGGATTCCGAACTGTTTTAGTGTGAAAGAATGTGGTATAGTTGCCCGTTGAGTTATTATGGTCTCGAAATATATGGAGGAGGAAAAGCAATATGGTGGCGAGGGGAAAAATATTTGGCGATAATATCTTTTATGGTTTTATTGGTTTGTAGGCACGCGTGGCAAATTAGAGTATTGCGATTGCCGAAGGCGGCGACTAAAATCGTGCTTTTCAGATGGAGGAAATAAATTATGACCACCACAGCATCACTTTACCCGATAGGTTTCCCACAATTAATTCGTTAAACCACACAAAACATTAACTAGTTACGATAATGCAATTTAGACGAGTGAAATGTGTTTAATTTTGTAAGACAGACACAGAGAGAGATAGTGTTTGTTGGATTGTGTTATATAGGATGATGATTTTAGAGGTGTGGTTTTCAAGAAGAGATAAAACGCATATAATTTGATGTTATGGCTAAGAATTTAGTTTTATTATAAAGACTAGCTGACCCGGCCACGCGTTGCTGTGGCTAAAGTTTTTGTTATATTACATTATAGTAAACAATCTAAGAGGAACAATAAGAGAACATCAGTCACGGAGTCCACTATGCTTTTTCACACAGATGGTATTTGTAAAAAAATATGGTGATCTCCTTATTTGACTTTCTACTACTATAACCCTTTAGTACAATGAAATTATTTACGAACAAAGACGAAAATGTTGATGTTGGTATACAAATTCACTGGATTGAGATTTGAAGGGGAAGTACGTTGAACACAATTAATTAAAATGTTCTTACACTTGATACTAAGCAGAAATCAATAGGTAAAAAATAAAAATTTATCAGTTTTGTTATTTCCATTTAATTTTATAACAAATATAAGTATATTACAGTATAATACAGTAAATAACATGTGACGCTTAAACTCATGAATGAGGTAGGCAAGGCAGACAGTCTTAAACTTTTAAACATTAATATCTTTTTTTTTGAATTATAAATACTTTCAATTTCAATTTAATTTAACACCAATCGGTGCACAATGTTTTTGGTTAACCTGTCTTTAGCTAACACAAATAGATTCGACGGTTTCCCAACACGTGAACACGCAACATATAGTTGCCCATGAGAAAAACATGGATTTTCCAAATCTAAACCACAAATGGACATTGTTTGACCTTGAGATTTATTTATAGACATGGCGAAAGCTAAACGAATTGGAAACTGTAGCCTTTTGAAGGGTATGGTAGAATCTGATGGTATCATCGGAATACGTGGCAGCAGGACCACTTTTCCTTTAAACTTCCCAGCCAAAATGGTTGCTTCAAGAATGTTTCCGGTGATCTTTTTGATGACCAAACGCGTACCGTTACATAATTGAGGTGGATTCAAATTACGGAGGAGAATAATAGGGGAACCAATCTTTAATCGAAGATTATGTGGTGGCATTCCAGGGATATCTAATGAATTTAAAAATTCAATCGGAAAATTTACACTTTCATTTTCATCAACAACAGTATCGATTGATTTAAAAGACATCAGATCGCCTGGTAACAACTGTTGTATCTGGAAGTTAATTTCGTCAACATCAACGTTTTTGGCTGCCAAAATCGCCCGTTGACTAAGCCATTCATGATTCAAATAATTATTCTGTATATCCGGGAAAATACTCTGAATCAATTCAGTTTTATCCTGAACAACAGTGCAAAAATTGTCTGGTAGTTTAATGCATTGCGTATTTGGTTGCAGTTTTATTTTACCGTTCCCAATATCTAGTAGTTGTTCGGAAAATATTAGTGCTGATGGATCATTTTGCAATTGTACTCGCATATTTATGGTCAATCGAAGTGTTTCAACACTTCGCCATAAGAATGATTGTTTCAAACATGCATTAATCTCATCCGCGAAAGTAGAGCGAGGTATAACCGGTAAGGTCTGCCGGAAGTCACCAGACAAAAGTAAGATAGCACCACCGAAAAGTTTATTATTGCTGTTTAAATCTTGCATAGTTCTGTTTAATGCTTCAAGTGAATATTTGTGTGCCATTGTGCACTCATCCCAAATTATTATAGAACTCTTCCGCAACACTGCAGCTATTCCACTATTCTTTTTGATGTTACACATTGCATCTGGTTTATTATGAACGTCCAATGGCAGCTTGAATGTTGAATGTGCTGTTCGCCCACCATCCAGTAAAGTAGCCGCAATGCCTGACGATGCTAATTCTAATGCGATTTTTTGTTGCGACCGTATTTTGGCAAGAATCAACGATATTAAAAATGTCTTACCGGTTCCACCGGGTGCATCCAAGAAAAAAAAACCGCCTTGTTCAGCAGCAACAGCCAGCATAATCCGATCATAAATAATTTTTTGTTCTGCTGTCAGTAATGGTTCTCTGTTCATGATAATTGTTGCTAAACTTCCATGGTCATATTGATTTTCTCGTTGTAAATCGGTATTGACTAAGTCGGTGGCTGGACGATTAGGTGATGGCATACCATAATGATTAAGTGGTAAATTTGAAATAAGAACACATAAATCCTCGATCAAGACCAATGCTTCATTGTACATCTCTGGTGTATAATCTATGTTTTGGCATTGATTTGTTTGTCTAATTCGGTGCAAGATGTCTTCTGTCATACAATTTTTATATTTTTCCCACAAAGTTTGTGCTTGCGAGGGATAACATGTCGCCAAAATAATTGCAAACAACTGACGAATGTTATTCGGTGTTGATGTCAACGCAGCATCAGCAAGCGTTAAGTCCCAATGGTTATCGTCTTCTAGCAATTGCAGTTCACGACATGCATCCTGGTATGTATTGAATACTCGACCATTAGCTGTTCGTAAAAATTCAAAAGACGTTGGTCCGGGAACATTCACCAATAACAAACGTAAATAGAAGCACTCACGTTGCTTTGGATGTACCGTGTAAAGTCTCCCCAATGTCTTAGCTTTGAATATGCCTGTAATGGAAGGATGTGGTTTTCCTTGTTTCCGTGGCTCCCATTTTTTACTGGATTTGTTCCATGTGAAATAACGTGGAACATCACCATACACTAATGTCTTCGCGAATTGGCCAAAAACATCAGGTTTTTGACACAATGTAAAAAATTCAGTTAGAGTCGTTTTCGGAGCTTCGAACGCTCTTTGGAGAACATTTTCTTCAGTGAAGTATACACGTTGACCGTTTTCAAGATGTATTGCCAGATGTTGGACAGCAGGATCTCTTTCGTGGATGGGAAAGCTGAGAATATGCCAAATAGCTTCATTGCTGCTAATGTATCTGCCCATTTGGTATCGTGCTATTTCGTCATTTTTATTTATGTTTTTTACTTCAAATATGGCCAAATCACTGCCTTTGTTTACATATTTACAAATATACTTAATTGATTTAACAGAACTGCAAAGCTCAACATTGATATGAGCTTTGTAAGTTTTTGAAAGTAGTGGTGAGTATGGTACCACCCACTGATTATCAAACTCAACTTGATTTGGAAAGTTCGGCAGTCGCATTGTAAATGTGTGGCCACCATTCTCAGTACTTCTGCGGCGATACATTGGATAACCATCAATATCCGTGATCGTGTCATTCGTATGCGGCTTTGGGAAGTTTTTTTACATTTTCCATTTTCCATGCACGGTGACGTCATGTTGAAAACACCGCATGGCCCATGGATCATGTGTTTGGTGACAATATCAAATAATTCTTGATCAATTAATGGGTCTGGAATTTCGGCTGAAATTATTTGATCGATTTCTTCAGGACGGATTCTATCTTTAAGCCAAACCAAAATGTGGGCATGAGGCAAACCTCGCTTTTGCCACTCTATCGTATACAGCCAACAACGTGTGATACCAAAAATTGTATATTTAACAATAAAATCAATTAAGGATTTCAATTTTTGTTTAAACACACGTGCAGTTAAATCATGACGATGAATGGCTTGTTGTCCTGGCAATAGTAAAGTTTGTATCTCTTCCCAATTCGGATTACATGTGAATGTAATAAATAAATCCGGTCGGCCGTAATGACGTACGTAAGTCATCGCATCTTGTATGTATTCCTGCATGTTCCGTGGACTGCCGATGTAGCTTGAAGGTAAAATGAAAGCATTACCGATGTCATTGGGATTTAAATTTCCATCGATGTTTCCAGCAACAGCATCTCGTAAGTGAATATATTCTTCCGATCGTAGTTTTGCCTGGTTGAATCGAAGGAATCGCAAGCTTTCGCTTTCGACCTTAGCATACATATCAACAATGTATTGATGGAACAGCTGACGATATCGAAGGATATAATTGTCTTGATGTTGTCTAACCATTATTCGGTGTGCGTAGTAGTTCATTGAGCTAACTTTATTATTTCTGTAATCACCTAAAAAAATAAATAATAAAATGCAATACGAAATTAAAATCTATACATACAGTAAGAAAGTAAATAGATAATTGTCAAATTTACCGGTATTTGGATCATACTGATTGATATTAAGGTGATATTCATCTTGTCCTTGCCAAAATATCAATGGATATTGTAGTGCGTCATATGAACGGTGTAGATCCGAAATCGTACTGACAGTGTTGTCTCGCCGTGTAATGTTTATAGATCTTTTGTCAACTGGATCACCAACCATGATAACAGCAACCTCATCAACAGTTGGAGCGTTGAATCTACCAGCATGTGCACCTAATGGTACTTTGTCGGCTTTTATGACGATTTGATAATTGTCATTTTGCAGTCGTGGCGAAACTCTTTTGATCAATTGAATTAGTTGATTGTGATCTTCTAAAAAATTTTCCAATAATATCACAATTGCTCTTTCCTCTGCTTGTTCAATAAAATTATACAGGCACCGAGTCGTCACGCGCTCTTCACAATCGCCCATAAAATAAAAAGGTATCGACATCTGTCAGTTTTATGACTGCCAAATAATATCAGACAAATAATTAGCAATAAATTAAAATATGACGATTTGATAATTGTCATTTTGCAGTCGTGGCGAAACTCTTTTGATCAATTGAATTAGTTGATTGTGATCTTCTAAAAAATTTTCCAATAATATCACAATTGCTCTTTCCTCTGCTTGTTCAATAAAATTATACAGGCACCGAGTCGTCACGCGCTCTTCCCAATCGCCCATAAAATAAAAAGGTATCGACATCTGTCAGTTTTATGACTGCCAAATAATAACGGACAAAAAATTAGCGATAAATTAAAATTGCGACTATAATTTGAGATTTAAACTATCCTATCTCTCAAGTGCACATCGAACTGCACATGGTGTGCAAATTTTATTATAATCGGTTAAGTGGTTTAGGAGTCCATTGAGGACAAACATTGTGACACGAGATTTATATATATTAAGATAAGGGTTTGCCATTATGTTTTAAAAATGATTTCGGGTAAGTGGCCGCCGCGGCTGACTCGAACAAATTCCAGCCGAGAGGCCCAATTTTCAACCACTTTTTGCAGCAAGTTGGGCCGTATGTCAGCAATAACGCGCCGAATATTCTCTTCCAAGGCGTTAATCGTGTCCGGCTTATCTGCGTAGACAAGCGACTTCACATAACCCCACAAAAAATAGTCCAGCGGTGTTAAATCGCACGATCTTGGAGGCCACGCCGCAGGCCCACGACGCGATTTTTACTTTTTTTTCTAAATTTGCACTATTTGCAAACGTTGTTCACGAGTAAGTCTATTCATTATGAAATGGCAAACCAAACTGAGCATAAATCAAGTAACAGCTGTCAAAAACACCAACTACGAAAAAAGTAGTGCCAGATTGAAAACCACGCCTCTAAAAAAAACACCCTATATATTAACACACGCACTATTCTATAGTTGCCTAAATTATCTTATTACGGTTTAAAGCCAGTTAGATTTATATTTGTAGTGTTGGGAATCTCCTTTTTGTAGATTTAGAATAAAAATAATACTCAAAAAATACATTTTTACATGCAAAATATAATACAGTTTGATTGGCATGATCGATTTAGATTGACTTTTTTTTTAATATATAGCATGATCATGCTTAGCATGATTCTTTTAATGTTTGATAAAAATATTACAAATTAAAAATATAAAATTAAAAATCGACTTTGCAATACAATAGACTTTAGATCGTGGTAGTCTAGTGGTTAGGGCGTTCGACTATTGGCCCAAATGTCGCGGGTTCGATTCCGCACATGGTCATACGATTTTTAACGCTTCATTACCACCATCTCCCCTGACTCTAGTACAGGCATATTTGGCCTAGTTGAGTAGGGCCCAAAATAATTGTATATGACCTAGGTTATAGCAATTATTTATATAAAAAAAAACAAAAATAAGACTGCAACTAAAACACTAAGAAATCATTGGTACAATAAACCTTCTATATTGTTACTAACAGTACGAGCGGACTTCTAACTTAATGGTCTTGTTTTGCTCATAACATTTTTCCTTGGGCTACAAAACTTTTTATTGGTGATAAAAAAAACTATGGCATATAAACGGATTAAATTCGTTTAAGTGGCCTTCCATCTTAATGAAGCCGAGATTAACTAGCGATAATTGAGTGAACCCCCCCGAACGGAATCCTTCTGTCATGCCGTCGCATTGTTCACCCCTCGATCCGGTCAAATGTTTTACCCCTGAGGGCTATAAAGCAAACTTTTGAGGATATGATCTCGTATTTCGAAAAACGACAGTAACTCGACACCTCCCTTAACTGGCAACGAGTCCCTTGCCTCCATCCATCGCAAATCGCCCTCAACTTAAGAGCTGAACTTAAATTACTTTTATTGTGACTCTAAGGCTATTTTTCACAAGTTTGTTACATACCAAATTCATGAAATTCATAAAAGTGTCAGATGTATTAGCGTTAAGGCGCTTGCATACCTGAATGCTACAAAAATCCTAATTTTACAGGTTTTCAAATACGTTAGTAGATATATTCAGAAGAAATACAATTAATCTACTTTATTTATATTAAACATAATTTATTATTCTAAGGAATAACTTACGAAAATTCATTAAACTTTTTTTTGAAGCATTTTTTTTTTAGCATTTTTTGACGCCATCCGCTTATGAAACTAGAAACATGCATTAAAAAATATATATAGTTGTATGATCTTTTCTATTTCGTAACTTATTATATATATATATATTAGCTTATTATATATATTAATAAATATATATGTATATTTTTAAATCGCCTGAAAAGATAAATTACACAATCTTTGACAATATTGAAGAATTTTGAAAAAGTTTTTAATTATTTGATAAAGTGTTGGATAGCATAATATTTATAAAGGTTCTAAAGAGGTCCTGTACTTGAGAGCGCAGGATGTCGGTTTAAACCCAGTGCTGAGTTTTATAAAAATGCATTTTTAACTCTCACCTTTAGTGTAAAATATTGACAAATATTATGTAACCATCTAATTAGATGAAATAAGTAAAGGATGATATTTTTACAAAAAATATAAAAATAATGGATTTGTGATTACGACGAAGGATGGTGGTGAAATGAGATGATTTTATGAGTGATTTATGTATGAATCCTTTATATCATGAATAACTTTACAATTCAATTATACAACTATATGTATATTTTTATGTATTCGTATTACATGTACGTGTGTGTATATCAATGTTAGTTTCGTAATTTTTATTTTATACTTACAAAAAGTTCAGCGCAATTGCATTTAACCAATGTATTAAATAACTATTAAAATTAGCCTACCTTAGTACGGGCAATGTCCAGTTAGTTATAGTTAGGTTGTTCATTAACTAATAAATATGTAATAACAAAAATCAGTAAATAAATAAATATGATGAGAATAAAATTGTATACCTAAGCGATTTGAGATATATGGTTTTACAACTTGGAAATAAAATAACAAAATTTGCCTAAAATTCGATATTTTTGTTTTAGTTTTTTTTAATGTGAAAATGATAATTTGTGCTAAGTTTTTAAATTTTCAATAAATATATGTGTTTATATTATTATAAAAAAAATGTACAAAACATATTATTTTATTTTAAATAAAAAAACAACTAAATGCTATCAATATTGCATGCAAAATGGTAGGCCGCGGTTTGTGTTATAAGCGCCGTTATGCCCGTCATAGAGTTTACACCTTTCCGTTCATTGTGCAAGGCAACAATTTGTAGGTCAGAATCGTTCGAATGGTGTACTTTATTCGCGTATGTAGTCTCACTAACAATCGATTGATAATACCTAAGGTTTTTTTTTTTAATTTGTAATAAGTAGATAGTATCACTCCATAATATTGAAGTTTCAATTAATGAAACGTAGGTCTGCCTTTCTTGCTAAATTCATTAGTATCATGTATTTTACAATTTTCGATTCTGGGTCAAATCGTTTAATTCTGCATTTTGCAAGTTCATACATTCACGAGTTGTTTTGACTAAATTACAAACCACACTTACTCTGTTATGCAAAATCCTTGCCAGTACCATTTTTTACCTACAAAACACAGCTGTTGACAGCTCACTTAGTCAAACGCAACAGATGACATTTCGGCGACTAAAGGCGCCATTTTGTTTTTCTTCTTGTAATTAGAGCACAATCGATTATAAATAAAACAAAACAAATATTGTGCCCTAAGGTATTCCTTTCTATACAAGCATAAAGTGTTGCCTTATTCAACATAACATGTCACTTTGTAGGGTTGCCATACGTTGTCCGTACCGTACAAAGGAAAATGTCCGTAATTTGGAAAAAGGGTCTAAATAAATCGAAAATAATATTTATCCTTTGTCTTAAGAATAAATAAGGCCTTAAGGATCGACTCAAAAGGATGGGTGTAAGGCCTAAAAAATGTTTGTGTCAGCCGTCAAATATCAAACTACGTCCTCTTCATTCCCAAGCAAAATAAGGAAAATCTTTCATGCAATGTTCGCTTCAATCCGAAAACAGATTCCCGCTCAAACCCTAAAAAAGATGTAGTGTTAGACGTCAAATAGTTATCGCCTATTGTCATTTTTTTTATCTCCCAGCCTACCTCCATTCTCCAGAAACGTCCCGGCGTGTAACCCGAGACTCGGCGTCCGTGAAAAATCAGGAAAACCAATTTACGGCGCTTTTTCCCCGAGGACAGAGTGAGAAGCGATTATATAAACGCAGCCTCCGCGTGCGTCTTTACACTGCGCACATTATGTAAACGTGCCTCGATATGGTTTTCCTTTAGACGGTGAGCTAGCAGTCACAATTCTGTTACGGGAACTCGTACATAGGTCCTATATGGAAACGTTATATATAATAAAAAAATCTTGTCAAAACGCCGGAAGACAGAGCTAGACTTAACCGGATCAAAGTGGTGAAAAATTTTGGTCAATTCTTACCGATTGGTTGCTTATATCAAAAATTGATTCAAACAAAAGTTGTAGGGAAATTATAGGCCCACAATTTACATTTTGAACGGATTTAATCTTATGCCTATAAGGGAGGTATGATTTTTTTGAATTTTGAAAAACCATTTTTTCCCACCCCTAGGACCGACGGTTGGTGCTATCAAAAAAGTTTATCTAAGGAATAATATAAAATTTAAATGAATTGATA
This sequence comes from Neomicropteryx cornuta, assembly GCA_020383195.1. Lineage (NCBI taxonomy): Eukaryota > Metazoa > Arthropoda > Insecta > Lepidoptera > Micropterigidae > Neomicropteryx > Neomicropteryx cornuta. Next base: position 10,911,858 of record JAHKQU010000005.1, on the reverse strand, counting down.
TCTCATATACTAAGAAAGTTATGGCAAAATTTCACTCTTTGCCCTTAAATTTTATGTATCAATTTGAAAGTGATTGGTGTAAATTACGGCAGTTATTGTGTCTACAAGAAAACGGTATATAAATAGATATATAAACTTTTAAACTGAGGGCGGTTTTGGGTTTTAGGGGATGTGAAACGCGAAGATATGTAAAAATTTTCTCGAAGTCATGATATGGTGGTTTTTTAATGAAATTGACGTAAAAGGCGATTGAATGAAAATATTGTTTCAAGATAGAATTGCGAAATGATGGGAAATTGTGACAAAAATATTTAAAAAATTCAATAGGTTTGTGACGCATGTCACAAGATTCCGAGTACAAATTATTTACCTGTGTAAGATTTGTGAATTGGCACTTTGTATTTCATAGAATTTTAATTAACAGCCGTCAAAGGTGATCGACAATTTCCCACACTTGTCCTAAACGAAATTATTTGCTCTATTTACATCAGTTTATTGAATTACAGTCTCTTATTCTAAATCTATATTAAAAGCACACTAACTATATACTACACACTAGCTACACAAAGCACACTAGCACACTAGCATGACGTCAATCGAAACTATTCTGGGAACGATCTGTTAGATAGATATACTCGCGGTAAATTAATTATTAAAAGTCTACAGGGACAGTTAACAGTTAACAGGGACTTCAGTCTTCGCCCAACTCGAACTCTAGTAAGGCATAACTTCGCTGTTGGAAGTACACCCTCTCGAGTCTCGTTTTAACATAATTTACCATTTAGAGTCATGTAACGGTTCGTCGACATTGTGTTTTGACAAATAAATCTACTTCATCATCACATTTCGGAACGTTACAGGTTTTATCCATGATGCTATCATGACATCACGGGAAAATGCGCTGTCAAGTCGCGCAAAAACTCCCGCAGAAGACATCCAAACAATGATTGTGGCACTTCACATCAACCACCAGTAAGAAGTATTCTTTTATTACCCTACTATATTAAACGGCGCGAGCATGATGCGTTTATTCTCGAATGGGTGTGGCCACTGCAACGTTGTAATGCCTCCGTATTCAAAGAGACGGTCATAACTTCTTTGTATCACCAAAGCTATTGTCGCAAAGTGATTTATCGTAAATCCTGGTTAAGTTCCCTATAACCTCTGTTTGAAATAAAATTAAACAAACGTCGTTAAAAGTTTTGCGATTTCATCCTAAGCTACACTAAAAATATTACATACAAAAGAACAGAAAATACTAAAAGGATCATGTAATAATGTCTTTGCTGTGAGCGCTCGGCTGTCGCCGTACGTCGTAACGGTGTCAAGGGCATAATCGATCGGTACGGCATCGGAATTCGGAAATCATTTCTTACTACCCTGTATAATAGCTACAGGGTTTTATACCCATTCTTGTTTTAAGATTACCTACGTATTTTTCGTACACTTTTTTTTTTACATTGTTCTTTTTATTTTTTTATGTAAAAATAAGTCAGTAGTATGAATGTTTTATTTAATTTAATGTATTCGTAACACATATTATAGATAAATTTTAGCTTTCTGTACTCCTTCTCAATATAAACCTAATAATATTGTTAGACTGTTGTGTTGTTAAAGGATAATTGTAACATATAAGTACTTGTAACTGCAATTACATATAGAATATACATACATACTATATTTATATCACCTTCATCATAAATTATTTTTATACATACTAAAACCATACTTAATTTATTACTTTATATTAATATATACATACAAATGTCACACACTCACAACTACCACAAACATCACTCACAAATTACACATAACACTTTAAAAAAAAAAAATCTACTGTATATGTGTATAATATTAATAATCTATATATATTTTAAGAACACTGTTCAAATTTTTATGCTAATCTTAACATGTAAAATGACCGAAGTTCATAATTGGTTTTATATACTAGTAAAAATTTTGTTTGTAATTATAAAAATTTTATACTGTGGATTTTTCAATAAATAATAAATAAATAAACATTTTTATTTTTTTTTTTATTTATTTTATCCAAAAACAATACATATGAAATAGCACAAAACAATTAAAATAAAACTAGTTATAAGTAATCTTAAGCTATCTCATACACAGCAAAATAGATTACTGCCTAGAACACTGCCTTACTTACCCCCCCACTGCCTGCCTTGTTTACTGCCTTAAATCTCACACTCCTCCGTCAATTTCCTACACATTGTTTTGTGAGTTTGTTTTGAACACATTTTTTATAAAAGTAGTCAGAAATGAACCTTTGTTACCTTTATCTCTACATGAGGTTTTTTTTTCAATAATCTACGGCTCATATTGTCTCAAAAAACCCTATAAATATAAATATAGTCACTTCAAGATTATTTTCTTTTACCCAGCACGCAGAATAAATTTACAAAAAATAGCCATGAATGTTACTAGACAAAGGATAGGTGAATTTATTTATTTTTATTTATCTTTTTTTATCTCTTTAATTATCATCACTTCTCAGAAATCCTTTAACTAAAAATAATTCTCTAATACTACATCTAGATCGCCAGGAAAATGTACCAAATATAATAATGTTTAATATTTATGTTCAATAATATAATATTTATTCATACATTTTATACTTCTACTAAACATATTCTATTGGAATATATCAATTTCACTGAATTTTTCATTACGTCGGGTGACGTGAAATAATTGGGTGTTTCTGGTATTTCTGTGATGAACTCTGAAGGGGATGCTGCCAATCAAGTATGAGCTATCGAATTTCTGGTTTATCACATTATATAGAAAAGCCATGTCTGCGAGAGTACGCTTATATTCAAGCGTGGTCATCTTAAAATGAGAAATTCCCTCGAAAAACTTCAGAAAATGTTCAGAAATTTAGATTTTAATTTATCTTTATTAGGGAAATAAAACAGTTAGACGAGAAAAAATATATACAGGCAGTACATATACAATCATATAAAATAAATAAATAAATAAAAAGAATGAAAACAATGGTACCAACTTATAAGTATTAAATAAAACCAATTAAATATTTCCACCGAGTGAGTATACAATTAGTGCTTAACCTAAAAAAATGCAAGATGAAGAGATGAGAAGAAGGGGAGGGAAAGTCTTTTGAGCGCCACTAAATTAACATTTAATACATGAATATCTGGGTATTTTGAATTGAAGGTTGAACACATTCTATGAATGGGTTCGTTTTGCCCATAGTTGGTTCTACGACGTGGGATGTCTAGCAAAACGTTTGATCTTGTCACACGTGAAGGTACCCTGAGACTCATTAGCTCAAGCAGAGAGCTGCAGTTAACTGCACCTGAGATTATTTTGTATGCATATACAGCATAAGCTTTAGATGCTTTTGAATTTATACTTCTTCACCCCCGTTGTACTAATTGGGATGGGATTTTGGTCAAGAAACCGCGTCACGCGTTAGGAGTAAAATCCGTCAGAAGTTCCTTTTTGGCTTTGCCTTTTTTGCCTTTCTGTTTGGGTGTGTGCCAAAGAAGTGTAACGAAACCCCATCGAGTGGGTCCCGTGGGATAATTGTAATAACTTGAGAATTTGTTGAAGCGTTTATTACTGATCCACTGATTACATAAGAACTCCGATATACAATGTAGTGTCTGACTCCATAATGTATGGACTCGGACCGGCGTGACGTCAGGCTAACGAGTAGGTATCGGCGGCGCGAGACTCTGATGGAATAGGCATCGTACTAGCGGACGACCTCCGCTTTTATAGTCTGCGTCGGAGGGGAAACCCTCTACCTCATCCGTGGTGCATTCGGTGCGTTCGTTTGGCATCATCGTCGATCGGCTGACTGTGGACGGGTGGCGTGATATGGTATGATGCGATGTGGCGTGATGTAGCGCGATTTAGACGTCGGTATAAACCTGGGGTGACGTCATGCGGGCTTGTGACCTCCACAGAAGTATAACTTCCCCCGTCCGACGCAGACCCAATTCTTTTTTTACTTGTGTTTCGTTAAATTTAGATAGTTTTTAAACATTCCCGATGCGATTCGATATATAGATTACTGTAGTGGTGGTGTGTTGGTGATGTTTCCCAGTCAGCCACCGGACTGTTTGCCGCCATCTTATTTATCGCCGCGCATCGGGGAGGTTGTATCGGAGGCCGTATCCAATTTCGCCGCATAAAGAAAAACCTATCGGCATTTTGCGACGCCATTCCATAATGTGTCCTCGCGCGGAAGTCGCCCGTCGGGAGCCATTTTGCGAAAAGCTCTGATAGAATCCGACCGCCGCGAGACGACGGCTTTTATTGGCGGGACTTTCCCCGTCCGCCCGACTCGATAGATTTTTTACTGCCCCGCGCGCGATTTCTTCGTCGCAAGCCAACGAAGGCACTTTGATCCGCGATACTTCGCAAGGGCGGATGTCGTCTCGGGGAGGGCGGGCGGGGGATCCCTCCCGCATCATTTTAAATGGGGGAAAAGAATTTAAAAAAAAAACATAAGGCCTTTCAACCTGAGCATTCACTTTTTTTAATTTTATTTTAATTGAAACAGATGCCTCAATGATAGCGATGTAAATAAGTAACTCTAACTAGTTACTAGTTACTATTCAGACGCCTCATATAAGTTTCCGCTAGTTCATACTTACACCTCAAGACAAGCACAAAGTAAAGTAAAGTAAAGTAAAGTAAAAGTTTATTTCCAAGAACAACTTAATGCATAGGAATGACAATTTTCAATTTTCAATTGGTTCACAAAAATTGACATAACGAAATATATAGATTCATCATGCCTAGAGAGTTCGACATTTATACTACTCGTACTCGTATTACATAGCTAAAAATACATCACATAAAAATATATATATATAAATTATAAATATAAATTTTATAATTATGTTAAAATATACTATTTTAGAATAAGTATGAAGAATAACTGCCACATAACATGTCTTCCCTTCAATTATAGGTCTTTGAATTCATACAGATTTTTTTTTTTTATTTTTTTATATTCTCTCGGTAAATATTCTGCCGGTAATTTAAAGACACACATTGAATGTTCCTCGTATTAACATTTACTACGGATCACGTACTTTACGATTCTTAATCCCTAAACTATTTAATGAGTTAGAAGATGACATCAAAACCTTTAAAAACAAGAAGAATATAAAAAAAACAGAAAAAAATACACTTATGCAAAATTATAATTTATAAAAATATTTTTTCTTTAGTATTATATGTTATTCAAAACCCAATTTATTATTACGTATGTATATACTATTTATTATGTTTTTATGTATGTGTATATATATATTTTAATTTAATTATTGTATTTTTTCTTTGTTTCATTTAATTGGTTTACTAACATGGTCAGTGCAACTGAACTTTAGAATACATATACATTTATATACGCATTATTTAAAATAGAGGAAGTATTACTTTGGATTGCTGTCATTGTGCAGTGTTTAAATTAAATTCATGTGTCGCGAAAAGTGACACCATAGTGTCAGGCAATATGACATTATATTTATTTATTTATCCATAGTACAATACAGTACGCACTAAGTACTGTATCTTTCCTTTTTTTTAAAATATAAATTACAACGTCTTAAATACAATTAGTTATAGAAAATTGAATTATAATCACTTCACTAAGCGTAATGCCTGTATCCAAGTAATAAATATTCGAAATACTCAATATTTTATTTGAAGGTGCTCTTGTACACATTCATATACATAAAAATATATATATAAATACATATGTATTTATTGCGTTAATGTTATATTACTATTAGATGTTTAGAAATTATAGCATATTTGGATAACATACTATTACAAAAGATATTGATATGTTTAATTGTTTAATTTGTATGTTTTTTGTTTTTTTTTAAATTAGTATTAGTTTATATGGAAGCTTCTATCGATTTTGAATTGTCGTAATTCTATTTAGCTTAAGATACCTACGAAAAGGCATCAGACTTCGTGGGGTTATTACATGGTGCATTACTCAAATAAAAAAAATAAAAAAATCGGACTTTTTACGTAATGATTTCAATTATTTCAAATACAGATAAGAACTGGTTTTAACTGTAAAATACAATAACACACCAAGGTTCTTACTGATTTCGGGTGTTTACACACACACACACACACACACCTAAACTTAGTAAGCTATCGAATTTGGCAGTAAATTATCTCCTTATTATCGTAGCGGAGCGAAGCGCAGCTTCCTTGGATCGACTCCAATAGCGAAATGTTAGTGATGTCAGACCTCAATGATTTCACCGCCGATTTTAGAATTTTAAAGTTTTAATCGAATCTACATGACAAATACTAAACCGTGATGGAGTCAGAATGTCAAAATTCGAAACAATAAAAAAGTCATGTTTAAAAATATTTTCTCTAAGGGAAATCCCATACTCGTCGAAAACCTCCATATTTACATAGCAACGGCGCCTTGGCACACCCCTGAAATGCACACCATATACTATTGAGTTAATTTACCCCTAGAATTGTGTCATTTAAACCGACTGTGGGTAGAAGCGTACGTGCCTCTTTATATCGAGCCCTTCGGACACATTTAATGGGCTCCTTTTGTATTCGAACCGACCTACCCGTTCGCAATAATTGCTAGGCAGGGATTAAAGTGACCAGCACAGTAATTAAGCGACTCACACACGTTTACCAAAACCATTTCCCTTAATGTTTGACTATTACCAGTACACATATTTCACGCAACGAATTCAGTAAGTAATTAACCGCACTGGAGAAATATATACCTTTATGTTTTTACGAGAAATTCGTGTAGATATAGTGGAAATTCGGTAGAGAAACAAAGAAGAGCGAGGTGTGTTTGCGAGTCTACCGCTGATTGTTTGGTTGACGTAACAAAACAGTGTTGTTATGTGTACACAGCTTTTCATTTGAATGCAGCGTCTACGAGATTGTTTGGTACAGGTTACAAAAAAGATTTCTTAGGTGTATAGATCATATACACCACAATATACTTCGGTTGGGCCTACTAAAATTCAGTAGCTACAATAAATTATTAAGCAGGATATTTTTTTCAATCTAAATAAAGAAAGAAAAAAAAAATAATTGAAAAATATCTTTATTGAAAAATATAATTGTGCTGTTGTTTTGATATTTGTATTTAAAATGCGTCACATTCTCATGTATCAATATAAATTATTTTAAACCAATTTTAAAATGATTAGATGTCAAGTAAAAAAAAAACATAGAAGGTACCTAAATTACTGACTTATTTAGCAATTTTGTGATCTTAAAATGACTAGATATATTTCGTTCAATTTGTAGGTACTCCTTCAGCCAGACCTTATAGCAGATGTGTAGTTTTAACTATATAAGGGGCCATTTAAGGGGCCTCTTTTCGGTGGCACTCTTCTCTGTCTTGCGCGTGCTTTTAAATCATTCTGTCTCATCTAACGCATTCACACTCTGTGCCGTTGGTTAGTTATGAAAAACCGAATTATTATATGTCCAAAAAAATCGTTAAATTTAATTCTTTATGAAATAAACTAGGCTTCTGTAGTTTTATTTTCTCGATTCTCGTATTCGCTCAATAAGATATTTATTTCTACATTTTTGATAAAATACCTATATATCAAGGCTCTTAAAATTTAACTTTTTTATTCTATAAAAGCCTAGATATTAAAGAAATAAAACGATACCTTAAATATTATTATCCTCACAGCAACAATACAGCGTTTGTAGGGAGAAAAGCCATTTGGTTCTGCGTCGAATTTAGTCCCAATATTGTTAAATATATTTGTAACTGATACATTTCTAAGTGCTTCATTCAACCCGAGGTAATTCTGACAGAAACGAGTTTACCATCAATAGATATTTTAAAAATTAGTTTTCAGATTCGCCTTATCATTCTAGCTTTAATTACAGGTTGATTTATTAATTTATTTATTCATATGGACTACGCTTCGAAGACCGACTTCAGCGATGTAGCTCGTAACCTCTTCTCTAAAGTGGTTGGGTGAATTGGGAACGGGGACAATTGAAATTAGGTATCAGATTTTACTCTTTGGGCGGTCAATAATCAATGTTGGTTTTTATTTAATTACACCTTCGTAATATAGAAATTAAAAAAACAACCTTTCCTATATTTTAGATCCTTTATTTGCCTTTCAATTAATATTTTTTCAAATAATAGAGTAATTCTATTAGCAGTTTATCATTTATTAAATTTCTCAGAAACATAATTGCATTTTTAAAATCTGCCTTTACTATGTTGAACACATAATATCAAGGTATCGAAATATATTTTTGTGTATGATTAAATATGTAATGGTTGCCAAATGCCAGCGATATAAAATAGGGTCTAAATGAATCGAAATTAACATTTATCCTGTGACTTCGCCTTAAATAAATTCCATTCTCTGAATATTCAGAATAAAAATGTTTAAAATCCGATGATCTTCTCGGTAACCAACTAAAATATAGTTAAAGGTTTTTTTTTTTGCAGTGTACTGAGTAATTTAATGCCAAGATTCGCGGGGAAGAGGACCATTTTAAACGGTTGACGGAAAATGACGAGTGGTCGTAATTACCCCGACGATAGTTTCATACTTCAGGACAGTAAATTATGATGGATTACTTTGTGCTATCACCGACAGATGGCATGTCCCTGCAATATGGTCCCCGCTTGCGGGTACACGACGATCTCCAGTTCTATGCCTCGAATAAAGAAGGCAACAAACATCATAGAGCTTATGATAATGACTATGCCATCACATTATAAATTAATTGTGTTTTAACATATATTTGAAAGCATTGAGGCCGAGTATCTTTGTGTTAATATCTAAAATTACGTAAATTCTTAGAACCGTTAAGAGCATTAACGACCATATTATCGAAATTTCTAGAAAGATCGTAAACCTCCTCGAGAGATTTACACCCCGCCCGAAAAAGTTCACGAGGGGATTAAAAGTCGGGGAGCCCGAGGGCCTCCGCAGTAACATCATATTGTTCATCGCAGCGTGGTATACCGTTAATATAAACATACAATAGCTTCACATACCGCAGGCTATTTATAAAATTCAGTTTTTATATTTATGCTTACCTTTAATTTTTTTATGTTATATTTTTATTGAGAAATTCAATGTAATAATTACAAAACATATCTAAAATCACGGCTAGTAGCTATATGTCGTGGGTTATTTTAAGTTATTTCATTTAGTAGCATACAAGGTGACCAACGACCATTCTCAAAGACTTAGTGAGCGGTTTGTGTTCCCAATAGGTGTAAGAAATGATTTAAAAAAAGTGTAAAAATAATTCATTCCCAAATTTATCATTTTTTTAACGAAATGTGGTACACAAAGCACGGATAGGTGATCGCGTCATACTAACCCAGCCACGTGATCCCGGGAGAAGCGAGTGTAGTGATGGAGGTTTTACAAAAGCAAATCGACTGTTAAAATAGAAACCTAAATATTTTATTTTCTTGAATCTGTGACGATTTCTTTTGCCTGAATTCGCACGATTTGGTTCAGTTATTAAGAATGGTCTTAGGACATTCTGTATATACCTATATAAATATATATATAAGCAATACATTATATAATTTTACTATATCTAAACGATTTGCACGTAATGTGCATATATTTTACATTTTCTTTTTATTTTTAACCATGACGATTGATTTGCATATATCCTACGTTGATCGTAAGTTAGTCTTGTAAATATCCATCAAACCATTCACTTCTCATTCATTAAACGTCATATTTGTTACATTTTCACCGTTTTTCATAATTATTGTTTCTTTTTTAAATCATTTATTTACTACTTTAATGAAAGTTTGACCGTATTGCATATTGCACAGATAGGTAGGTGAGAGTGAAAAGCTTTCATAAAATACAGGCCTGTATTATTGCCTCAAGCGATGCAACTATCTGTGCATTCAAATTAATTTTTCCTTGAACATTCTGGCTATATAATTTGTTTGAAAATTTTCAATCTGTAAAAGTATTAAAAAGTATTCGAATTTTCCAAATGTCAATACTGTCAGACTTTTATATAAGTAATGTAAGCTAACGGCGATTGCCTATTATATCGTAAGGAATCATCTAAATAAGGTATTATACAATTTTACTACGATTTGTGATATTTAATGGTATGTAATATTTTTTCTATTAAATATATATAACTTCACGATTATTTTTTAAATTTTACTTGACTTAATCGCGTAAAAATGTTATCATGCTAACTACATTACATTCCTACATTCTTTTGTTGTGAGTAAATTTAATTTATATATTTATTTTTATTACTAATTCTATGCACATTGTGCACGTGGCACGTAGAGTAATTTAGTTAGCTATGATGGGTTTAGGGTAAGGTCTTAGCGACTATAGATACATTGGTTACTAAGAAAACACCATCACCAGCAATATCGCCGGAGTTAGCAAGAAAATATTGTAATTAAAAATAATAATAAAAATACGTATAAATAGCACACTCGGGCTCCCCTAGTTATCAGGGTCGGGTTTTCAAATAAGCGATTAGAGTGGACACGGTTTAAACTCTTAACAAGCCAAATCGAATTGAGCGAATGAATGAATAAAAAAAATACAATCGACGTAAAACCGGGAAAGAGATGTTTTTGGTTTTACGACGACCGTGTCAGGTTTCGCTGTGTTAATTAGGGTCCGCCCGATAAGATAGGACCCCCGGCAGGGCCGGATTGTCGTTTTTAGGGCAGCATTCCACTTGGAATGGTCAAATACGAACTCTGTTATTAAAAAAATACCCTGGTTCGGTTAGAGTAATTCCTATAGAGGATGTTTTTAAATGTAGGACACTCTTTTAGGATGCTAATCTATAATGTCAAACAAACATTAATCAGCAAAAAATATTGGGGAAATGTTTATAGAAAATTAAATAGAAATCGTTTCGATGTTTGAGAGCGCGGTTGAAAGCATGGCGCGAGAACGATTAGTGACCTTCGAGCACTCCGATAATATAATTATTTTAGTATGAAATTTTGTAACATTTACTAAAGGTTAACCGCCTCGAAGTGTCTATTTATTTATTTATTTAATTATTTATCCATAGTACAATACCGTACGCACTAATTACAGTTATTACTGTTATTACTGTTAGATGAAACAGAACGATTTAAGAGCACGACAGAGATGAGCGCGCTTACGGGAAGCACGGTGATCAGGAAAATTATCAGCAGCTCTATTCAATTTAATATCATCGTTGGCACTTGGGATATTTCAATTATATTATTTTTTTACTATGTAAGTGAAATTAATATAATGTTTTTATTAAAGGCTAGAATGCGACCCTGTGGCCTTGTCAGAACATTTGTTTATTGGCGGTAGGGTCTAAGCGTGCGACAGCCTTAAGATAAGGGCTATTTGTATTTTTTAAACGTGTCGTAACAAACGAAGGGACGTCTTAATTACAATTACCCACACATTACAAATATACTGCCTGGCAATACTGCCTTCGGGGGGATCACATTACAAAGTTTTCATTTATTTTATTGTATCATATTCTTGAATAACCATAAATATTGTAATAATTTGTGTTCATCGACTTGCAAGGTATAAAAAACATGATCTCGAGGAAAACATGACTATAGATGCAGGTACATTATTTATTTGTTCATCATATGCATATATTATTAATGGTCAATAGTTAATTGTAACATATAAGTACCTGTAATTGCAATTACGCATAGAATATACATACATATTATTGTTATACTACCTTCATTCATAAACTATAACTATACACACTAAAACTACGCGTAGTTTATTACTCTGAACACAGAAATACATAACCCCTTAAATAAACACCGTTTACATCAATAAATTCTACTGTATGCATATGTTCGTATATAACATTCATAATATATATATTAAATATTAAATTCGTTTAATTTAGACCCTTTTCTTTAACTGGCATTTGGTAACGATTGGAAATTTAATAATAAAAAAATATATTTCGATACCTTTATCTTATATCTATACATAGTAAAGGCAGATTTCTAACATTTTATTCTATTTTTGAGAAATTCAATAAATGATAAACTGTTAAAGTTTTTAGATGAATTGCTCTCTTATAAATGACATTAGGGCCATTTAGACGCTTAGTAAAATAGTAATTAAAAGGAAATAGAAAGGAAAATTTCTATGAAAAATATCAGAAATCCAGTATTCCCAAAAAAATGTTCTAAAAAAAATAAAAATGTATGTAAATTAGTACGCAAAGTTAAGACTTGTCATGAATTTGAGTTTATGGCAGCCAAAACCATGTTTGTGCCAAAGCCCATGTATTATGTCTTATTTTTGAATAATAAAATAAATTAAAAAAAAATAGTTGTAGGTATATACTAGAAATAAGTGCTGTTTGTTATTAAGTAAATTAATACTGCTGAAGTTTCAATAAAAATAAATAAATAGAGGTAACACTAATTTGCAGGACCCGTATTCGCAAATTGTGCGATAGGTTATGACTATAATTTATATTTGATTAAATTTATGCAAAGTCGATTATAGTGTTATAAATAACTGTGTCCCTTTCGTAATGTGGCATGGAAGAATTATTAATAACACGTTATAATATTGAATAGGTTATGATTTTTTTTTTTTTGTGATAATCCACAGAAAATATTAGGCGACTGGGTTTATCGGTGCCAGTTTAATGTAATTAGGTCATCGATTGATTGACTTCTAATATAATTAATGTTTTTTAGTTAAACACAGTCAGGCAAATTGTGACGTTTTGTGACTTGTTTCCGAATAACAACCAATTTATTTTAGTGTAGTTACAGTGAACTTAGTTACAATATTGACCTTAAAGATTTATGTAACAGCGTCGATGTCCCGTTTGCATTTTAAGATAAGATACGATAAGATATTTTGTTTCCACAAACAAACTTGTTGTATAAAAATAACAATTACATATTATTGGTACATGCAGTTACATTTCATTGTAAAATAACAGAATTTAACCGTAGAAAACCGAATAAAACCTTAGAAAAATAGGTTGATGTAGATTAATATACCTCTACATAATTTACAGTATGTATTTGATTCCTGCATAGTAATCGCTTTACAGACGGGCAAAAAAAAATACAAGAATAGTAGTTACATAATTATTATTATTAATATAGGGTGATGATTTTAGAGGCGTGGTTTTCAAGAAGAGCTAAAACGCATATAATTTGATGTTATGGCTAAAAATTTAGTTTTATTATAAAGATACGGGTTTGCCATTATGTTTTAAAAATGATTTCGGGTAAGTGGCCGCCGCGGCTGACTCGAACAAATTCCAGCCGAGAGGCCCAATTTTCAACCACTTTTTGCAGCAAGTTGGGCCGTATGTCAGCAATAACGCGCCGAATATTCTCTTCCAAGGCGTTAATCGTGTCAGGCTTATCTGCGTAGACAAGCGACTTCACATAACCCCACAAAAAATAGTCCAACGGTGTTAAATCGCACGATCTTGGAGACCGCGCCACAGGCCCACGACGCGATTTTTACTTTATTTTAAAGTGATTTTAAAAAAATTTAGAGTGATTTTTTCTAAATTTGCACTATTTGCAAACGTTGTTCAGGAGTAAGTCTATTCATTATGAAATGGCAAACCAAACTTAGCATAAATCAAGTGACAGCTGTCAAAAACACCAACTACGAAAAAAGTAGTGCCAGATTGAAAACCACGCCTCTAAAAAAAACACCCTATAGTTAATTAATGAGTATTTTAAAAAGCATTGCAAAAAAAAATGTATTGCTTCACTAGAAAGCTGACTGTTCTAAAAAAATCAACTTCAAAACAAACCTGCAAATAATAATGTAGGTATTCCATAATTATATGGAATTAAATAATAGTACTTAGTAATACCGCCACCGTTACAGTAGTACAGTTACGTTATGTGTGTCAAATGAGTCAATTAATGAGTGAATTAACACGTCAAAACAATCATTATTACTGTAATCTCCGTGGGCAAATGTCAACCGTAATTATTATTCGAATCGTTTGTGATTAAACGGGTGTCCATCTTGTTTTCAATATAATTGCTATCGAGAAATCGTTTTATCAGTCGCCAAGAGAGAAAAACAAAACCATAAAGTTGCCTCGCTTCAATTTCGATTATATTTAACATACTACCATCAAATATACAAATAATCTAAATGATGAAATATTATTACCGCTTTCGCCGTGAGAAATGCTAACCTGATTTAAAAAAAATATATGAAATTAATGGGTATGTGATTATGATATAGGATGATGGTGAAATGAGATGATTTTATGAGTGATTTATGTATGAAGTTGATGAAAAAAATAATAAATTTATCAAAAAATTAAAAAATTATTCAAAATTTTTCAATATTGTCAAAGATTGTGTCATTTATCTTTTCAGGCGATTTGCCGCTATTAAAAAACAATCATCAAATATAAGTCAAATAACTTTACAACTCAATTATACAATTATATAAATAATACGCACATAAACCATTATTTTTATTTTCTTCAACTTCATACATAAATCACTCATAAAATCATCTTATTTCACCATCATTCTTCATCGTAATCACAAATCCATTATTTTTATATTTTTTGTAAAAATATCATCCTTTCCTTATTTCATCTAATTAGATGATTATATAATATTTGACAATATTTTACACTAAAGAGGACAGGTGAGAGTTAAAAATGCATTTTTATAAAACTCAGCGCTGGGTTTAAACCGTCATACTGCGCTCTCAAGTACAGGACCTCTTTAGAACCTTTATAAATATTATGCTACTATCCAGCACTTTATCAAATAATTAAAAAAAATATTCAAAATTTTTCAATATTGTCAAAGATTGTGTCATTTATCTTTTCAGGCGATTTGCCGCTATTAAAAAACAATCATCAAATATAAGTCAAATAACTTTACAACTCAATTATACAATTATATAAATAATACGCACATAAACCATTATTTTTATTTTCTTCAACTTCATACATAAATCACTCATAAAATCATCTTATTTCACCATCATTCTTCATCGTAATCACAAATCCATTATTTTTATATTTTTTGTAAAAATATCATCCTTTCCTTATTTCATCTAATTAGATGATTATATAATATTTGACAATATTTTACACTAAAGAGGACAGGTGAGAGTTAAAAATGCATTTTTATAAAACTCAGCGCTGGGTTTAAACCGTCATACTGCGCTCTCAAGTACAGGACCTCTTTAGAACCTTTATAAATATTATGCTACTATCCAGCACTTTATCAAATAATTAAAAAAAATATTCAAAATTTTTCAATATTGTCAAAGATTGTGTCATTTATCTTTTCAGGCGATTTGCCGCTATTAAAAAACAATCATCAAATATAAGTCAAATAACTTTACAACTCAATTATACAATTATATAAATAATACGCACATAAACCATTATTTTTATTTTCTTCAACTTCATACATAAATCACTCATAAAATCATCTTATTTCACCATCATTCTTCATCGTAATCACAAATCCATTATTTTTATATTTTTTGTAAAAATATCATCCTTTCCTTATTTCATCTAATTAGATGATTATATAATATTTGACAATATTTTACACTAAAGAGGACAGGTGAGAGTTAAAAATGCATTTTTATAAAACTCAGCGCTGGGTTTAAACCGTCATACTGCGCTCTCAAGTACAGGACCTCTTTAGAACCTTTATAAATATTATGCTACTATCCAGCACTTTATCAAATAATTAAAAAAAATATTCAAAATTTTTCAATATTGTCAAAGATTGTGTCATTTATCTTTTCAGGCGATTTGCCGCTATTAAAAAACAATCATCAAATATAAGTCAAATAACTTTACAACTCAATTATACAATTATATAAATAATACGCACATAAACCATTATTTTTATTTTCTTCAACTTCATACATAAATCACTCATAAAATCATCTTATTTCACCATCATTCTTCATCGTAATCACAAATCCATTATTTTTATATTTTTTGTAAAAATATCATCCTTTCCTTATTTCATCTAATTAGATGATTATATAATATTTGACAATATTTTACACTAAAGAGGACAGGTGAGAGTTAAAAATGCATTTTTATAAAACTCAGCGCTGGGTTTAAACCGTCATACTGCGCTCTCAAGTACAGGACCTCTTTAGAACCTTTATAAATATTATGCTACTATCCAGCACTTTATCAAATAATTAAAAAAAATATTCAAAATTTTTCAATATTGTCAAAGATTGTGTCATTTATCTTTTCAGGCGATTTGCCGCTATTAAAAAACAATCATCAAATATAAGTCAAATAACTTTACAACTCAATTATACAATTATATAAATAATACGCACATAAACCATTATTTTTATTTTCTTCAACTTCATACATAAATCACTCATAAAATCATCTTATTTCACCATCATTCTTCATCGTAATCACAAATCCATTATTTTTATATTTTTTGTTAAAATATCATCCTTTCCTTACTTCATCTAATTAGATGATTACATAATATTTGACAATATTTTACACTAAAGAGGACAGGTGAGAGTTAAAAATGCATTTTTATAAAACTCAGCGCTGGGTTTAAACCGTCATACTGCGCTCTCAAGTACAGGACCTCTTTAGAACCTTTATAAATATTATGCTACTATCCAGCACTTTATCAAATAATTAAAAAAAATATTCAAAATTTTTCAATATTGTCAAAGATTGTGTCATTTATCTTTTCAGGCGATTTGCCGCTATTAAAAAACAATCATCAAATATAAGTCAAATAACTTTACAACTCAATTATACAATTATATAAATAATACGCACATAAACCATTATTTTTATTTTCTTCAACTTCATACATAAATCACTCATAAAATCATCTCATTTCACCATCATTCTTCATCGTAATCACAAATCCATTATTTTTATATTTTTTGTAAAAATATCATCTTTTCCTTATTTCATCTAATTAGATGATTATATAATATTTGACAATATTTTACACTAAAGAGAGAAAAACAGGTGAGAGTAAAAAATGCATTTTTATAAAACTCAGCGCTGGGTTTAAACCGACATCCTGCATTCTCAAGTACAGGACCTCTTTAGAACCTTTATAAATATTATGCTATCCAGCACTTTATCAAATAATTAAAAAAATTATTCAAAATTTTTCAATATTGTCAAAGATTGTGTCATTTATCTTTTCAGGCGATTTGCTGCTATTAAGAAACAATCATCAAATATATATATAGATATCTCATATATTTTCTGACGACGCCGAATGGCGAAAGCTTAAAAAATATTATATCATCAAATCTATATATATATATATATATATATATATATATATATATATATATAGATTTGAATTTGTAAACATTTGAATTGCGTGCAAATAGACCTATTTTTGATGCACCGTTTTTACTAGAAAAGATCAAATGCAAAAAATCACGGATATAATTCCTAATTTAGTTTCGTATTAAGTCGTTTTTTATTTTGTTTTATATTTTTAAATAATCAAAGCCTAAATTAGTGTATTTCGTATTCTTTTTTTTTATTTCTTTTTAATTGAAAATCATTTTTTCTTATTTATTATATCTTATTTAATATTTTTGATATATTTTACCGTTATTCTTTTTATGTCAGTGTCTTAACGTCATTACCTGTTTTGTATAAAACTTCTGTTTAGTAACCACAAGTAATATATAAATAAATAAACAAAGGCATAATATTTCAATATATAATGATTATAATGTCGCACTGAACATTATTTTACATATTTCTATTTGCACTCATAAATAAGTGTATATTAATTCTAACGGCCTATAAAACCATATAAATAAAACGTTTCAATAACCGCACTGTCATACGTTTCAAATTCGAATATGATACAAATACCGCTACGCCGTATCGATATGTCAAGTTTGATTTTAATATAAAGTATCTATATTATCCGACCAGCTTTCGATGGTCATGGTAGTTTTTTTGACCTCCAAAAGACGGGGATAGTAGCTTCTTAAACGTGAATTTATAAAACCTAACAGTAAAATGTATTCATTGAATAATTGTATTTAAGATTAAACATTAGTAGAGGCGTTAGCCGTAACTTTAAAAATAATTAAATATTTACAATTTCATTTCGAACTGTGTTCAGTCTATTCTAGCATTGTTTTTATTTAAGTTTCCACTCCAAAAACATTGCTTCGACAATTCGATATATTTCACGATCAATTTAAGCGTTTAATTTCCACGCTGAAACAGCGCCGACCGAAGTCATGAAAAAGCGACCTGAAGAATGTTAATCTGAAGAAACGGTCGCCGCGCCGCCCCGTTTCAGCCCAGCCCGCGAGTCCTGCATTTAACGCCAGATTTAAACAAATTAATTACGTCGGAAAATACCGCGCAGTACAAACGAGACAGGGGTTCTAAACTGACGGTTGATGATATTTAGATATTATTTTTTTTATTCATATATATGTGACCCACCAAATGGACAATTTGAAAAAAATATAATTCTTGACAAACTGTCAAAAAATAAATATAAATGAAAAATGTGGCCTCTAAAGTCATCCAAAATGTACATCGAATGAGCTAAAAGTGCCGCAGCCACAAATAAATTACCCATCATAAGTTCGCACCACAAGCGCGAGTAATCTGGGTGGTAGATGACTTTAATGGCGCCTGTAGAGCCTAGCTGTAAAACGTCAGATTCTGGTTAAGTAATTCACTACTACTAAAGAATGTATATAAGCAGTTGATATTAAATGATAGCTACGGGGTGTTATAGCCATTCTCGTTTAATTCCAATTGTTGTGCGCCAATGTCGCCGAAGGAACGCTCTAGGAACCATTTAAAAAATCTTAAGGCGCATTCATCATTCCGAATCCTAGGCGATAAATTTATGTCGAATTTAGATGCGTTTCAGTCGCCTTATGAGGGAGGGACGCCTAGTTGTGGCTTCGTTCGGAAACAGGGTTGCCACCCTCTAATTTGTCACAACAATTATTATGCAATATAATAACAATTCAATTCCTTGAACGTGTTATTATGTAATGCAAGATATTCGACCTAACTGGGCTTATGACCTAAACATATTTTGTTTATTAATAAAAAATAAATATACATATATGTATACAGGGTGATATTAAAATCAACAGTATCCTTTTAAGGGATGATTCTGAACAACTTTTGTTCAGAGAATAAAGAGAATTTTGAATATGAATACTTTATCAATGTCAATGTTATTAAGCCCTTACACTAAAAAAACTGTTGGCAAAACATTTGGTTGTTTAAAAATTTGCACTCGCAGCAAGAAAATTGCTAATCGAACATAAGTGTAAGCAAATCAGACAGTTGTACGCACAGACTGATTATTAATAAATAATTTTTGCCACATTTCTTGCTATGGAAGCAGGAGTTGTATTTAAAAAATATTTTAACAAAAACATTTTGCTTTGATTACAAAACAAGATGGCGTTGTGGGTGAACGGCTGACGAAATAAAATGACGTTACCTAAAAATTTGGTAGCAGCAACCATAAAATTTTGTTGTTTTTACTTGTTACCATTTTATTTTGCTGTGAATCAAATCAAAATGGCGGTGTGGTTGAACATCTGATCGTAACATTTACACTTAGCTGTTGTTAATTGTATTATATTATGTTATTACTAGACCAAAAATTATGGTACTTATAATGAGAATTATGTTACGCAATTATGGTACTCGCAACCAACTAAGTTTAACAATAATCGATGTGTAACGCCAACAAAATTATTGCTGTCACTATTCAACCATACTTTGTGGTTACCAAAACCATATTTTTTTCACCGTAGAAAATACGTATGACGTCTCTCTCAGCATCATTACATTCGTATTCCACCTTTCGCAATGGTTGATGTATAAAATTAGAATTAAAATTACATTTTGTTTTTAAACTAGCATTTTCGAATGAGATACTAATAAATATTAAGTAAAATTGGTTTTAAAACGTAGCAGCCCTGCCAAGAACGTCACTCGCCAGCCAACCAATTTGTTGGCAATTATTTGGCATGCAAAAACGCTTATCGGTTCACTTCCAGAACGCCATATGCGCCATTTCGCTTCACGGGTTGGATTATGTGTCGTAATTAGCGGTCGCCCAGAGGCGACACACGCGTTACTCGACGCCCGACGGTTTCGGAGAAGATTTTAGCGATTCCGAAAAAAAAACCATTTTGAAAATGAACGAAATCAAAATGGACCGTTTCAAATTAGATGGCCTAATCCCTGAATATAAGTCACTTTGATAAAAGACACTAACTGATAAACTACGATCCCTTAAGTGAAAATCTGAATACAATTGTCACAACTGAAGATTTTGAGATATATTTATTTATTTATTTAACTTCATTTAAATGCACTCTTATAATATCTGCTTGTACGCACATTATTGTAATTTGTAATCACGTGCAATGGATTAGCTTAATAGCATATGTATTCTCATTAAAAAATACAAATTATTAAAAAACCTTGCAACAGAGTACATTAAACAGAGTAAACAGATTGTTTTTAATCATAGCTAAAAACACTCTTGATCAAGTCACCTTTCAAACAAAAAAAAATATAGTTTGGGAGCTACACGGAAAGCAATCATAAAGTATGGTTGATACAGTGATAGCATAGTTTTTATTGGAGTTACACATCGATTATTGTTAAACTTAATTGGTTGCGAGTGCCATATTCTAAAAAAAATCTCAATGTAAGTACTATAATTTTTGGTTGCCTAATAAACAATAATTTTTGGAAAGCTGTTCAGTCACACCGCCATTTTGATTTGAATCACAACAAAATAAAATGGTTGCTGCTACCAAATTTTCAGGTAACTTAGTTTTATTTCGTCAGCTGTTCACCGACGACGCCATATTGTTTTGTAATCATAGCAAAATATTTTTTAACTATTTCTCTCGCTGCGATAGCAAGAAATATGGTAAATCTATGCAAGTAGGATTCTCCTACAACTGATCCTGCGATTACTAGTTGTATTTATTAAGAAACTATATTAAAATTAATCATGGTTATCGACAAAAAAAATAAAAACTTTTGGTAGAAATAGTAAAAAATTCATGTAGTAATGTCTCTCAGGCATCGGAATTCGCGCGCTGACAGAATTGACATCATCTGTTAAAAATATAATAAATTTGTGGATGATTCCCTAATCATAATAGGTTACACAAAACCCTTCTGAGTGTTCAGGAAGTCTTGGGACACCCTTTATGCGTTCGTCCGCTTGGGTGGTGCCCGCCGAGGGTGAGCGTCGCAGATGGCTCATGGGGTGAGTCCCAGACATTTAGCCGAGATAAAATCCCGTAATATGACTGTTTGAGTTCCGAGCAAGATTAGTGCTAATCCCGACCGTGGGGGGATTAAGATCTGAAGGTACTAACATGTGTCGCCCGTCACGTGTGAGTGCATCGCGTTCGCGCTCATCAATTACCGACGAATGTTTAACGGTTACCACTTAAGAGCCATAACGCACTCGAATTGCATTTTATGCATGTTTTTGAGGTCTACTGCCAAGATAGCTTTTCATACCAGGCATATATAAAAAATATAATTAGATTAACTGAACATTTTTCTACCAAACCTTTAAGCTGGTTTTTAAAATAAATAATCATATGTTTACATAAAAAATAGTGAAATTGGTAAGTTTTATTTTTTAAAATTCTCATTAACCAATCTACATATGTGACGTAAGCCTAATTTATACATAGAAATATCCGCAATAAAATTCTACAGAAAACCTTAAACTTAGATTGTAATACATTGTTTAGTAGTATTAAATGATCTAACCAGAACCTGACGTCTTACAGCTAGGCCCTAGAGTCGATTTTCCGCGATTTTTCCACGAATAGATACACTACGGTCATGAAAAATGTTTTCAAAGCGATTTCATAAAACTCATAGTACAATCATTTTAAATGTGTTCATGGTGTGGCTGTTAGGTATTTTAATACCTAATTGAGGATTAACTAAAATAAAATCTGTGAATATATCGGCAAATTTAACCGATTTATTCACCTATATTCACCGGCAAATTTTTATCGGTAACCATAGTGTATCTCTTCGTGGAAAAATCGTGGAAAATCGACTCTAGCGCCTAGCTGTAAGACGTCGGGTTCTGGTTAGATAATTTAATACTACTAAACAATGTATAGAAGGTATTAAACAGTGAATACCTCGTTTCAGAGAACACGTTCCTAGCTCCCGAAATAGCCAACGAGCGATCCGCGAGTTTGCCCGAATGTCCCAAATGCATTCCCGAAGACTTAAGGGGGTGTTTATGTTCCCTATTACTCGTAAGAAATTGTAATTAAAAAAAAAAACGAAAATATTTCAAATGTATTAAAAGTTTACATTTTTTTTTCTCGGAATTTTGATATGACGCAGGCCCAAGCATATAAGCATACAAGGGCATGATATGAGCTGATTTTTTATCGAGATGGGTCATGGGGCACGGTATATATATGAAGGCCTCAAATCGCCTATCAACGTTGTGATGGTCTCAATCCTACCCTAATAAGAATATATAGGAAGATAATATAAGAATAGATAAGCTTAAAATAATGTAATACAGAAGCTGTTACATTAAGGAAATCGATTTGACTACTTTAATAACATAATATTGTATAAATAGATAAATACAATACGAAAATTCGGAAGCTACGATTTCTTTGGAAATTTGGAAACGATATCACAAAGAGGTCAGATGAAGACCTACATTAAAGAAAAATTATAAAAAGTTAAATGGAAAAAATATGTAAAATAATTATATTATTACAGAAATTCTATCGACACCAATTAAAACGAAATTAACGGGAATGGATAGCTGAAGTAGCTGGATGGAAGCTTTAGTTGAAATTAAGACAAAAATGTCATAGTTGATTAAACTAAAAGCAAAATACCGTTCTTTTTACTCTAAAACTGTGTTTTTTTATAGAAGGAGTTTAGATACGACTGTTAAATCTTTACAGTAGTAAGGTGGATGGATATCATATCAGATTCTGAAGAAAAATAGTTTAGAAAGTATTAAATATTTTATGGGATATTCCAGAATAATTCAAATAAAATGATTTTAAATACGAAAGATGAGCGACAAACCAACTGTTGAGCACAGCTGAACGAGAGTAATTAGGCTTAATGATTTTATAAACAGAGACGTATGGATGAGCGGTTGTTGGCGTCCCTGCAGTAATGGGTTACATTCAAATACCACGAGTAAACCGAAGAGAACCGACGCAACGTAACCGAAGAGAACGGATACGTTAGTCTCCATACGAATTATAACTACTGATACTTAGATAATTGATCAAAAATGTATTCGCTAGTGGAGCAGATACCGGTTATTTTCCATAGGAATCGAGCGTACACCTTTAGCTGAGTTATGGCGGTTTTAATGGTTATTTTATAGCTTTGCCGAATGATAGAGATAGCACATAGAAAAATGCTTGTACAGAGAGAGACAAGAAACGTAAGTCACGCCTTCAGAGGAAGGGCTTTGACTCAACTATGGTGATGTAGCCAATAGAGATCTGGAGCAAGGAGGCAGGACGCTGTAATGGGTTAAACGATAACTGTCAGAGAATAAAAGCGAGACGTTGGAGGTTGGATAAGGATGCAATATGTAGGTGTCTAATAACAATGGATTTAGTGTGTAAAAAATGGTTTGCGATACCTGGATGCCATAAGGCCTTTTATTGTCAAAACATTGGCATCTTAATTATGTCAAAAACCGTTACAGATTTGATTTACGGTCAATCAGTCCTATGGGATAGTGGGTTTAAAAAACGATTAATTTTTAAGACTTTTAATTAAAATTAATGGGCTTAGCAGAGTACATCCAAGTTTGTTTATACGATAAATCAGATGGTAATTGCTAAAGTTCTATTGGTTAGGGATGAGAAACGATTAAATGGACCCGCCTAAAGTTAGTGGGAGAACAAAGGTTTTAAATTGAACGACAGACGAAAAATCGTGGAGTTTTTGGTCGAATTCGCAAGTGAAGGAAGTTTTGTCCGGGACACGTGACGTATTTGAAGTCCGGGAATTAAATATTGTTAAAGTTTACTTTACTAATATTTTGTGTAACATTACAAGTCGAAGTCACTCGATAGACTCCTTGTAAACTTGGTGTGTGTTAAATTATAGAAAATATATATATATATTTAAATAATACTATTTAAAAAAATATATATTTAAAACTATATATAAATAATATATAAATTAATTACAATTATATTCGTATAAAGTAATTCTAAAGGACTTACGCGATACGCAATTGTATCTTATCAGACGCGATAAATAAACTCATGCACTTAAATCATGAAGTTTTGAGTTCAAACCCGGATGTAACCAATATAAAACTATATATTTTTGGAATCAGTTTCCGAAACTGAATCCAGGAATCTTAAAAATAATTAATTTTGACATATAAAAAATTAAGATATTTTAAGAAAATTGTAAATTAAAATTTATTACAAAGTTTAGCTGAAATTACAGGGTAGCGGGAACGAATACAAATTATATACCGTGAAAATAAAATCAAACATTCGATGAAATTTGTTTGCACTAGAAACGAAGGGACTCAGGTTCGATCCCGATCACAAAATTATTATAAAATATAATTTTAAAGTCAGTTTCTGATACGGAATCAGAAAGGTATATAAAAACCAGAATTGATACATAAAACTCAATTTACAAAAAAAAAAAAATTTAGAAAAATAAATATACTCAAAGTAGTATATTAAAAATTAGAATGACCCAAACAGAAATATTATATAGTTATATTAAATGTGAAATTTATTGGTTTAATTAAACTAGTACCTAGGGGATAAATCCTAATTGGGACCTTAAGTAAATTGAGACGTGTTAATCGAATTGTAAATTTCAAATTGCGAAAAATCGATAATAACAGAGATTTTCGTGTAATATAAAGGTTTGACGTTCACGTGAGCAGAGACAAGTAACAAATCGACATTATAAATAAATCAAAATTCAATTATTGGATAAATTTCGTATAGGAAAGAACTAAAACGGCATCTTTGGAATGTATGATTGTTCAAGGATTTAGTATATAATTTATAGATTTATAAATACTTAGAGAATTGTCGTTAGTTAGGAATTAGATAGGAATTATTTGTAATTATTAAATTAAAAATAAGTAGGGTTATAATATAAGATGTGTATCAAAAATTGAGTGTTCAGAAATTAGGAGGTTATGTGAAGTGTATAATATATTATTTTATATTATAATTAGTGGAATAGTGCATATAAGTGAGGTTTGTTTTGAAATTGGGATTTATTTGGATCCGTAATTCGGTGAGTTGTTCCAATTTTGGATTTAAGTGGGTCCTTTGGTTATATAAAAAGGGTATTTTCTCTTTGTGTAAAGAAAGATTTTAAAATAAAAAATGTTACACTCTACTCAAACGTAAATTTTATTCTGTGAATAAGCATAATTTGTGACACACATAAATTGTAAAGAATTCAACACCCTGTATGCTACTACGAAATGGAAATTTACAACCGACACTTGAGATTGAGTTAATCTATTCGGATTTTTTGTGAACGAAGAATAAAACACAAATCAATTAGAAGTCAATTAAAATAAATGCTATACAGATACACTTATTTATTTGTTATAATTACTATATGTAAATATATGTTCCAACTTTTATTCTGGTTACAGAATTTTGTTTTTCATACTGATCAGAGCAAGTCGCGTTAGAGATATATAATACATATTTAGATATGCTTATTGCATATGGTTAATCCTGAAAGGAACATTTGATTGATTTGTTGTTTAGTTTATAATTTTGAATTCGCATGAGGAGTACATATGAATTGTACTACCAAAGGTGGATTATTGAATTGAGATTTAATCTCAATATTTTTACACAAATCAAATAAATTTATATTTAATTATTAATATGATTAAGGAAAGATACCTAAAACTCAATTGAATACCTAATTTTATGGTTACTAAAACCGTTGGATATTGAGATGATATCTCAAATTAACACAAATTGTGTTTCATAGCCATCACGAACTTTGTACTTTATCAAACATTATTTTGAAATTATACGCATATAATAATATGGAGAACGTTTAAATAATGTCTATTGGTTGGAATAGCATGTCTTGATATTTTTTGTTTGAAGACACAAACCAAATATCTACTACTTAAAACCAGTTGAATTGTCAATTTGAAAGGATTCAAATTGTAAACAGTTGATCATGTGCCACCGTGATTGGAACATTATGAAAATTCTTCATAATTCCCAACTGAGGGTCAATCATAGACCATAAGTGTACATAAAATGAAAAATTGAAAGAGTCATTTTATTTCATATTAATGGACAAATTTGATAGTTCGACATATAAATATTATATATTATACTCAACCGTTTAAATTAATGCTCTAAGATCTTGGTTTGGTGGTCAATAAGGGAAGGCTGTGAGGGGTTGTTGGGAGGCCTTCAATTAAATTCCCCCCCTAAAAATATATATAATTATATATACATACATACATACAAGCACGGGTTGTTTTGCTTCATTGAGAGATAAAAACATACAAATACAAGATGGGAAAACACTGGTTTAAATGAAGGAGGAATTTTCTTTATTCTTGTATTTCTAGACCCGGAGGTTCATCGTACAAAATGAAATATGCAAGTTGCCGAGAAAGCTAATTTGATAAAATTAGAAAATCCAGCCGGGTGTGCAGGAGATGAAGCCAAGATAAGTGTGACATGTTTTCCAATAACTATTATTCTTTTGTGTTTATTATGTGTTTAGACAATTGTTTGATATACTTTTAATTATGTCATATGTGAATTTTAAGTATTTTGTGGTTTCAGTGATTATTTATTAAGTTAGTATGTGTTAAAATTGAGTCATGTAGGTAAATTTAAGGTGTATATAGTGTGTGAAATTAGTAGGGCAATTGCGAATTTTAATAGGTCAAGGTTAAATATGGAATATAGGTCGATATGCAAATTTTTTAGCAAATAGGTAATGATAATAATACAAATTTACAAATTAGGTAAAACAGTATTTACAAATTAGGTCAATCATAAGTAATAATTTAACATGTGTGCAAATATTATTAGGTCATACGTGTAAACATTTTAGCGAATACAAATAAGTAGGTAATATAATTTCGAACATTATTAATTATAGTAAACAACGTAGAACAAGGTAAATATTGAATAAATTAAGATAAATAAAGTAATATAATTAGATAAATAAGTTAATTTTAAGTAAAAGAGGATCCTTCCGTCTGTTGGATTACTTTTGGTAATCTAATAGATCGCTGGATCACTTCATTTGGTGCCGAGTGACAAGGATTTGAAATTTTAGGGTTATCACGATAAACTGTAGAGTAGTCACGTCGTGTGACAACAGGATTTTATAAGAATTATTACGTCACAATAAATATTTCTACCCAAACGATCATGTGCAATTAGATAATTAAAATACGGTTGGGACACGCATAAGTTGACAAACTATAATGCGGTTTTGTTTTAGAATGGCTTTAAAGCGATCATTTGCCAATTAAAAAATAATAATAATAGCTGATTATATCAGTTTAAAAGTAACTCAAAAGTTATTAAACATAGTTGAACAAACATAAATATACATATATATATATATATATAATTTTATATATATACAAATATATAAATATTATATATTTAACTAATTGTAATAGTTAATACCCGATAATATGAACATTGTACACATGATGATAATGTATGATAATATGAACACATTGTAAATTTGAACCATTGTTTTGTAAAATAAGACAATAGGATTTCAACTAAGTTAAATTTGGCTGAACTAGAATTTTAAAAAAGGGATCAATAGAGATCAATTTGTTTGATGATGACTTTAATTATGGATCATTTGATCGTATAGTAACAAATGATTTTCAACTAAGTCAATTTGCTTGTAGCAGATTCTTCAAGAATCAATTGTTTGATTGTGGTTTGGGGTTGAAACATTACAAGCCACTAAATTTAAGCATTGCATCATCTAACCATTTTTATTACCATTTTGATTTGGTCTTTGAAAAATGAGTTTGACATAGTTGTTTATCTGGATTATGTCAAAAATGTTCTCGATTCAACTAAGCTAATGTTCTTGTAACAGAACTAAATATGGTAATATGATCATATATGGATCGATTTTGAGTTAAGATTGGCTCAACTAAGCTAATGTTCTTGTAACAGAGCTGAATATGGTAATGTAATTATATATGGATCGATTTTGAGTTGAGATTGGCTCAACTAAGCTAATGTTCTTGTAACAGAGCTGAATATGGAAATGTAATCAAATATGACTCGATTTTGAGTTGAAGTTGGGTCAAATAAGCTATATGTTTCCTTGATGGGGTTAATATAATAATTAACCACAAATGATTTCATTGTGAGTTGAGGTTGGCTCAACTAAGCCAAAATTTCTTAAACCAATCATTATTTGGTATTTTAGTACCGTGGTTTTGACAATATGTCAGTGATTGTTCAACTAAGTTAAAATTTCCTGAAACAGATCATAGGGTGGTATTTTGATTCCATGATGATCTTCGGTATTATGTCTATGACCATTCAACTAAGTTAATGTGTCAAAGCCGAGTTTGGTAGAATAAAGTATTTATCTTTATTTGGTAGTGACAAGATTGGAACTTGATTTTCACACTAATCCAATATCTTTCGACAAAGTGTTGAAGAATGTTCAACTGGAAGAATGCTCAGTTGAAGTAGTGTATCCTAAAAGATATAATCTTATATAGGAATCGTAACTGATCAATAACTTGTTGAAGTTTATCATTGTTTAATGATATAATTAAATACAGGAAAACTTGCAGTTATGTGTTTTGCATTCATTTGAAGTCTCGAAAAGGTAATTTTAAAACAAATAAGAATACACAACGTAGGTTACATTTAAGTAATATTTATAAGATTTTACAATTTAAAATGTTTAAGCAAAATAAATAGATGGTCAAAGAGAAAAGGATTCTACATAAGATATATATATACCCAAAATAGGATATAAAACCTCGACTGGTGGTTGTACAACAAATCGAAGCATACATACAAATATATTGTACATATAGAAATTAGGTATGCATGATTATATTTAAGTAAGCTATAGGTAGTGCATGTATAAAAGATAAGATAGGTAAATTAAGGTACAATATGTATGTATGTTTTAATTCGTTGAATTAAAATTTGAAGGGACAATATATCTGACATGGTCAATGTATATTACAAATAATTAAAAAAAGGGTTAATGAAAATAAATCAGTGTAGTCAAGACTAAAGCAAAATGTTTGCAACCAATGATAATTTTAACGAATGTATTTCGTTGCGGCACACGCGTTCTATTCATATGAAGTGTTTTTAACACAGCTGAGTTGTGTTGGTGATTACGATGGCACAAAGATACACAGATACCATTCATTTTTGGGTCATATTTCTAAGAGCACCGAACGCATGAGCGTTGGTTATTTACGCGAGTTTAGACGACTTAAAGGAAATTTCAGTTAAGTTCTTGATTCGGAAAGAAAAATAATCATGAAGTTATTTGTTTAATTAGCGATAACGTAAATTTACATGAGAAATTTTTCTACTATTCAATTATAGTTAAATTGAATAATTTCACCCATGGAATGTTGTGTTTTGACAACGAGACATGGAAGTTTATGTACATTTGTTCCATTCGAATTTTAAACCAAATGGTTTTTTCGCAAAAATATTTGTGAATATATCTCGTAATTTGAACGATTACAATTTTTTTTGGTTATGTGGAAAATAATTCTTTTCCGGAAACATACAACAAAATATTGAGATATGTACTTTATGTCATGGCAGTGGTGTTGACTTTGCAAAAACAAAGGGGGGTAAATAATACATGAGAATTTTGTATTAAATTTATTTTAAAATAAATAAACACTAAAATGATCCAAATAAAATTTGGTTAAATAAATAAAAAAAATGCTTGCCTGACTATAGATTTATAAATTATCTAAAAATGTCAAAAATATACAAAAATTTATTTAGTGCAAGAAATTTTTCAATAAAGGATAATAATTGACTTTATTACCCATAAATATTGTTTTAAATACCTTGCTTAATAGAGTAACTTGGAAGCAAATTCCAGTGAAATGTTATAATTTAAGACCCCACAAATTTGGCACGAAGCATGACATACTTGAATAAAAAAAAAGGATGATTCATAAAATTATCAATTGTCCAAATAACTATTAAAAATATAGTTGACTTAATTGAATTTTAGTACATTAAAGGAAAATTTTCGATTTAGATGAGAATTTACATTGACGATATGTCATTGACCATCTATAAAAAGATACTTGATTAGGGTAAACTAAACAGTAAGTTTGACATACCTGTAGAATCAATGTGGAAATTTTTCAATTTAGATGAGAATATACATTGACGATATGTCTTTGACCATCTATCAAAAAATTGATTAGGGAACTAAAACAAAAGTTTTGACATGCCCAAAAATAATCACAAAAACAAGGTATTGGGATTATACCTATGTACACGCGAACGTAAGTTCATAGAGAGAAAATTCATAATGTAAACATTATGTATATGTGTACTGAACGATGTATATTATAAATCGTTATTTGTCTAATTGGATGCCGTTAAAGTAACGTTGACAAAAATCCAAAGATGTTCCAAATAGGCTTGAGCTATTGTTTATTGACAGACAGTTTGTATGAAGTTTTTCATCAAACCCCACAATGAAAGAAAGCCTTATCCACATCAAGACACTCTGATAACCGGCCTAATACATAGGATGTGTAATAGGTTGTTACTATATAGCGTAAGAAGGTGAATCCCGATTTGTACAGTGCTAGATTTACCGGACGCCTGCAAGTTGCAATTTCCTGGACGGCAACTGGAAATAAGAGTAGGGATCTACGAATCTGTAGTAAACGGTGTCAGTTTTATCCGACTTACCATGCTATGCTGGAAAGTTATCCCGGTTGAAGTTTTTGGCCCTGCGCTGTTGTAATTAAGTGGAGATAACAAGACGCCCGCTTAAGCGATGTATTCCTTGTATATTGTAATTACTCAGCTGTCAAATACGATACCATAGATGCCAAATTACATTTATTTTATATATTTGGAATTTGCTCTACAGCAAACGGAATATAAGGTGTTTGTTAATGAACAATTGATGCAAGTTTATATGAAATTTGAATTATAAATTTAAGGGAATGTCAAAACACGAAACAATTATAAACCAATAATAAATGATATATATTAGGATGTAACTATGTTAAAATATAAAACAAAATGATGAGACTTCAATGTGGTGCAGGCATATGATTGTAGGCTGTTTAGTTAAGATTTGTAGTTTTATATTGAAAAAAATCCATATTCATTGTAAATGACATTTGTTGTATTTGAATAATTATTTGAATTAATTTTGAGGGAAGACATAATAGGTTATTTAAAGATAGGTTGAATTTACATGTGTGTATATTGGATTAGTAATGATAGAAACCAATTTAATATTAGCATAAAGGTTAAAAGATAAAGGTGAGATAAACAGGATATAAAATTAAAAGCTAAATTTCGGGTAAATTAAAAGCATTAAAATGGATAAACTTATTATAGATATGGTCACTAGGTTTAAAAAAAAAATAAAATATTTTAAGAAATAAGAAAATTGTAATTAATAATTTAAGAGAAGAATCCGTAGGAAGAAGTTAACTGAGTTGAGTTTTTACACAAATCATAATTTTGCCGTTACACGAATGATGGGTTGAGAGTGTTAAAGTGAGAAAGAGATATCAGATGATTGCTCGGATGTTCTAGCTTATAGTTACGAGGACGTAACTGAGTTGCGTTTAGCGTGATTTTAGTTAATTGATTTTACCATTAGTTAACTAAAGTGGGTTTCACACATCCCATGGGTTACATAGCGGAATATTTCGTGATGCAAGTGGAAGCGTTGCAAGCTAAAATCATGTTGAGAGCTTAATAAAATTTTTATTTCTTATTGTCTGACCAGATATTGGTTTTAGCGACATGAGAAATTTGAAGTTAGTTAGAGGAGAATGAGAACGGGTTTTAATTATGAATCAAAAAGTTATTTGATAACATTTTAAAAAAATAATGAACTAATACATGACGTAGTTTAAGGTTATGTAACTGTCGCTATTTTATCTAGCATAATTTAAGTTCAGAAAATAAGTACCCATATTTTGGAGTTAATTATAAAAAAATAAAATATTGATATTACTATTTTGCGGAACAATGTTTAGTAGGATGAAATTATTGATTTGGCAATTTTATTAGGTTAAAATTAGAATATATATTTTAAAATAAATGACAAATTGTAAGAATAATATAATGAAAATAAGGTTGGAATGTTTAGATTTTAATAAGATTAACTACATCTTGAGTTCAAATATTAGAAAGATAGGAAATTGTTATAAAAGGGAAGGTTTTGAGTAGTTTAAAAAAATATTTTAAAACAGTTATAAAATAAATAATTTAAAGATTTTAATAAGAATTAAAGGTGCGTCAGTTAGAACTGAAGGAAGTTAGACTTAATTAAATTGCTTTAAAAAAAAAAAAAAAAGGGGAAACAAAATTTAAATAATTACGAACTATTGTGAACATCACACTTTCGCATAGATTAAAACAGTAAAAAAAATAGAATCTAAAATTCGTAAAGAATATTTCGATTAACAGAAACCAAGTAAATATTACGACAAAGTGAAGCTTAAGTGTGATAAGACATTTTAAAAAAAAAAACAGAAAATATTCGAAAATAAACCACTTGAAGTTGCGGAGCGACGGTCGCCAGCGTGTATTTTTTTTCGATCACTCACTGTACATTAGGAGATGGGAACGGCGTTGCGGTTTTATAGCAGTTCTAGCTATGGGGTGTTTCAAAGTTAAAATTAATATAATTTAATAAAAATTAATACTTACTTGCAGTAATTAAAAAAGTAATATTTAAACAATTAACATTTAATACAATTTAAACATAAACAAACTTTATATTAAATGTTTATACATGGAAATATGTATATATATATATATGTATGTTTATATGTATGTATATAAGTATATACATTTATACTCATGTATTTACTTGTAAAAAAAAAAATATATAATTAAAAATGCCGTTTTATATGTTTTATAGAAAATAAATAATAGGAAAAAGACAATAAATATTATTAAAACAATACAGTGACGTGTAGTGTAGTGTGGTGCTTGTGTTAATCGAAGGATTTTGAAAAGAAACATTTCAAAATGTCGACTGAAAGTTCGAGTAGCCTTAACGAAGCGATAAAAATAAGAAAACATTATAGGAAAAATACAAAGAACACTTTAACAAACGCAATTGCACTGGCGATAAAAGAAGTTATAAAGCCATTATTACAAAGACAGGTACATAAAGGAAATGGATCGGAAGACAAAATCATCCAATCTATGGGTAGTGAACAAGCAAATGGAGAAAGTTCTCTAGATAATTCGACAAAAAGGACAAATGAGACGATGAATGGGATAGTCGTTGAAAGAAGTCCTATCATGCAGTGTATGATGTTGGATAAGCCGAAAAGGCCTCACTTTGATGAGGAGAATAATGACAATCCAATTCAGTTTATAAAAAAATTAAAAAGGTATGTTAATAAAAAAGGAGATAATTTTCAAGAAGAAATTGAAATAGTGATGGAGTGTGTATCAACTAAGACAAGATCAGTAATGGAAAATTTCAGAAATAAATGGGAAAGTTTTTCTGACTTTGAGAAAGACTTTTTAGAAATTTATTGGAATTCAGTTAAACAAGATAAGGTGAGAGAAAGAATTCTGAATGGGTGCTGGAGGGAAAATGGCGTTAATTCAAAACTGGAATATTTCTCAGGGAAGTTGGAATTAGCAAGGAGTTTAACACACCCCATTCCTGAAACGCATTTGTTGAATTCATTAATGCGACAATTCCCGGAGTCCATTCAAATACATTGGGTAGGAATTAACTCACCGAATGCGGAGGACGCAGCAAAATTCTTAAAAGGATTGGATGGTTATGTAACCAGACATGATCATAACCCAATGAAACAAGGAAGGGAAATTTATAATGTTTCAGACTCAACAAGATATGTCGAGAGGAGCAACAAATTCAAAGATAAAAATGTAAAGGGATTACGTCTAAATAATAAAAAACCTCATATTAACAATATGGAAATAAAGGGAATGACAAAAGAAAGAAATTTGGGATTAAATACTAAAAGGCGAAAGGTATTTCCACAGAAGAATAATTTAGTACGAAATATTCAGAGGAGACAACAAAATTTGGTTAAAAGAAAAGAACAATTAAGGCAAGCATATCAGGATGGTTGGAGAAATGCCACAAATGAAAGGAATAAAATTGTGAATGAAGTAAGAGGACAGAGAGCAATAGAACCAGTCAAATCAACGGGAAACGGGATCCCTTCAGTGTTCAATCGTCACTGAAGCAAGAGAAGATAATCGATTGTGATTTAGGTTCAAGGGAAGAGAGAGAAGATTTAGTTTTAAGAGACAAAGTGGATAAATTAAATTTAAGAAACATTGTAATTCCTTTAAATATTATGTTAATAAATAAGTGGAGACCAGGTTTAGGTTTAGGCAAGTATCACCAGGGAGGATTATATCCAATTAGTGTAGGAGTGAAATTGAATAAGTTTAGTGGTTTAGGTTATGTTGAAGAAGTCAGGAATTTACGTATGGATACGATTTTAGGACAGATTTCTGAAATGTTTGAAAGAAGGATGTTGCAAGGAATTACAGAAAAACAAATCAGAAAGAACATTAATACAAATAAAAATGAGATATGTACTATATTTGAAGAAGAGGAATATATAGAGTCCAATGAGGATGGTAATTTGCCAACTCTTCCTGAAATGGAAGTAAGCATTGGAAATAGATTGATACGATGTTTGATAGACACTGGTAGTCAAGTTACTTGTGTATCAACAGAATTGTGGAATGAATTGAAAAATTCAGGGTTCAAATTTTCTGAAATGCCCACAATGACATTACAGCTAAAGTGTGCTAATGGATCAAAAAGTCATAAAATTTCAAAATTAGGTTTATTACCTTTGAAATTTACAGAATCAATTATAGAAACACCGTGTTTGATAGTAGAAGGTTTGGTACGACCAGTTATATTGGGATATGATTGGTTGGATAACCATGGTGCAGTAATAGATTGTTCAAGTTATAATAATGGGAAAATGACTTTGAAAACGATTAAAGATGAGATAATGTTAAATCCTACGAAATATTCAAAAAGGGAAGTTCAAGTTAATAACATAATTCAAGATGGTTGTAAGAGTGGAATTAAGCCAATAGAAAAGGGTATAACTATAGAAGAAATAATTGAACAATATATTCAATCATTGAATCTATCAGGTACTGAAGTTGAGAAAATGAGGTTATTATTAATAAGATACAAAAGGGTATTTTCAGATAAACCTGGCAGAACTAATGTTTATTACCACGAAATAAAATTAACAGATGAAAAACCATTTGTGAAGAGAGCTTATCCAATTCCTTTGGCATATCGAGGAAAGGTCACTGAGAAAATAGAGGAAATGTTAGAACAAAGGTTAATTAAAAGACAATTTACTAGTTATTCTAGTCCACTTACGATAACCTTGAAGAAAGATGGATCTATAAGAATGTTATTAGATGCACGTGAATTGAATACTCGCATGTGTGGAGAGATAGAGAAACCACCAATTATTTCGGAAATAATACAAAGATTTTATGGAGTAAAATACATAACATTGTTGGATCTAAACAATGCTTATTTTCAAATTCCTTTACTGCCTGAGAGTGAAAAATATACGGGATTTACGTATAATGGAAAGTCATATACGTATGCAGTTTTGCCACAAGGACTAAAAACAAGTGTAGGAAGCTTTTCTAGAGCTATGGATTTAATTTTAGGACCCACTGTTAGAGAATTTTGTATTAATTACTTAGATGATTTAGCTGTATATACGGATGGTACATTAGATGATCATATGAATCAATTAGGGCAAGTTTTAGCTCGGTTAGAAGAAGGAGGGATGACGTGTAATCTTAAAAAGTGTCAATTTCTGCAAACTAAAGTAAAAATGTTAGGTTTTGACATTTCTTTGGAAGGTATATCAATGTCAGATGATAAATTAAAGGCTATACAAGAGTACCCTGAACCAAAGAAACCCAAGCAAGTGAGGGCTTGGTTAGGATTTTGTAATTATTATCGGAGATTTGTGTCTAATTATGGAGAGGCCATTAGACCATTATGCGATTTATTAAAGAAGGGCAGACGTTGGGAATGGGGAGAACAACAGAAGTTAGCTTTTGAAAATATAAAAAGGTTATTTTTAAAGAGTGTAATTCTAGAACACCCAAATCCAAATAAAACATATTATTTACAGTGTGATAGTTCTGGATATGGATTAGGGGGGGAATTATACCAACTAGATGAGAATGGAGATCACCATGTGATTGGATTTTGTAGTAAAGGATTAAATACTGCTGAAATGAAATGGACCACGTCGGAGAAAGAATTATATGCTATAATTTATGGTCTACGAAAATTTGAAACATACATAAGGGGAACTAAATTAGTTATACGAACAGACCATCAATCTCTAACATTTATAAAAACCTGGAAACTTTATAGTGCTAAAGTCACAAGGTGGATTCTATATTTGGATCAATTTGACTATACAATAGAGTATGTAAAGGGTAAGGACAATGTAGGTCCAGATATTTTGTCAAGGAGCGTAAACGAAAGACCACAATTAACAGGAGATCGATTGTTACATCCAGAAATAGCATTGTTTTTAGCTAGTGACAAAAGAGGATTGATGAAGAGACTAAAGAATATAAGGTTAGAACAAGACACAGATCCTTATTTAAAAGAGATAAAGAAAGCGAAAGCAGATCATATGTACATACCAGATGATAGACTAGCTAGAAGATTGTCAAAAAGGTATGAATTGAAGGAAGGAGTGTTATATTTCAATAACATAAATAAAGAAAAATTATTAGCAATACCAAATAGTTTAATGGAAAAGATAGTGTGGTATTTTCATTTGGAATTAGGACATTTTGGAGTGTATAAAGTACTAACTGCATTAAGGAAAAGAGTATACTGGCCTAGAATGAGAAAACAAATTACAAGAATAATAAGGACTTGTGAAGACTGTCAATTGTCTAAACAAAATAATAAACCGGAAGTAGGAGGATGTCATCCCGGTTACACTAATGAAGTAGGAGATGTCATCATGGCAGATTTTTATGGACCGTTACCCATGGGAAGAGGAGGGGTTAATTATATTTTTGTCATACAAGATACCTTCAGTAAATGGATTAAATTATATTCTATGAAGAAGGCAACTGGTTTTAATGCAGTTAGAAGAGTATTGGAATATGCAACAGTCATCAAACCGAAAGTAATAGTAACAGATAGAGGATCACAATTTGTATCAAAAATATGGGAAAGTAAATTAGAAGAAGAGGGTATAGAATTTAAACACACCTCAATCAGAAACCCAAGAGCAAATATTACCGAACGGGTTAATAAAGAATTGGGAAGAATTTTCCGAACATATTGTAATACAGGACATAAAAAATGACCAAATTTATTAAACGATATTGAAATTTGTTATAACAATAGTACACATACTAGTACAGGATATACACCAAATGAAATAGTATTTGGTCGATCACCTAAACATAGTTTAGATAATCATTTGAGAATAAAGGAGAGCAATCCGTTGACGATAGAGGAGATTCGTAATCAAGTCCGGAAGAATTTAAAATTACATAACGAACAAAGGAGGTTAAGTTTTAATAAGACGCATAAGTTAAGAAATTACCAAATAGGAGAGTTGGTGAAATTGAGAACATTACCGAAATCAAATAAAGAAAAGGGAGAAATAAGTAAGTTTGCTAGGTTATTTGAAGGTCCGTATGTAGTAGCTGCAGTGCCATATGTGAATACGTATTGTTTAGTTCATCCGGAAAGTGGTAAGGTACGAGGGAATTTTAATGCTATCCATTTGGCAAAATATTATAAATAATAATTATAGTATAGTATAGAAAGAAATGAAATTATATAATAATTCAATACTTAGAGTTAGTTACATTTTAAAATATAAAATGATAGGAAACGTAATTATTAAGATTTGAGGGAGATAGTAGGATTTAAAAAAAAAAAAAAATAATACGTTTAGTTGATTGAGTGAGAAGAGTAGGGGGGAGGAAAGATTTAGGGGGGGTGACATAAGGAATTTAGAGGGGTAACATAAGAGATAGGGGGGGTGAAGGGAGCAAACTAGAAGAAACTAAGTGTCAAAAGAATTATATACGTGTATTTGATTAAGTGAAATATTTAAGTAGATTTAAGTAGATTTAAGTGTAAATTTTAAGTAGATTTAAGTGAAATATTTAAGTAAATTAAGAGTAGTTTTAAAATAGAGATAAGTCAAATTATTAAATAGATTATTTAAGATAATTAAGGTAATTAAGTTGAAATTTTTAAGTTGAAGTATCTTAGCTTAGCTTTGCACAACACCATTGATTAAGGATAGAGGAAATCGACAGTAGATTTGGTTTGGTCGATACTAATATGGACGTGAGAAGGGGTTCATATTACTTATTAGTTAAGTTAGTTTTAAACTACAAGGAACAAGAAAGGTTTTACGACCATCGGGCAGCTAAAGCTGTGAAGAAAACCATAGATTACCTAATGGAAATCTCCGTTTTTCATCAGGGGGCATGTGATGGTCTCAATCCTACCCTAATAAGAATATATAGGAAGATAATATAAGAATAGATAAGCTTAAAATAATGTAATACAGAAGCTGTTACATTAAGGAAATCGATTTGACTACTTTAATAACATAATATTGTATAAATAGATAAATACAATACGAAAATTCGGAAGCTACGATTTCTTTGGAAATTTGGAAACGATATCACAAAGAGGTCAGATGAAGACCTACATTAAAGAAAAATTATAAAAAGTTAAATGGAAAAAATATGTAAAATAATTATATTATTACAGAAATTCTATCGACACCAATTAAAACGAAATTAACGGGAATGGATAGCTGAAGTAGCTGGATGGAAGCTTTAGTTGAAATTAAGACAAAAATGTCATAGTTGATTAAACTAAAAGCAAAATACCGTTCTTTTTACTCTAAAACTGTGTTTTTTTATAGAAGGAGTTTAGATACGACTGTTAAATCTTTACAGTAGTAAGGTGGATGGATATCATATCAGATTCTGAAGAAAAATAGTTTAGAAAGTATTAAATATTTTATGGGATATTCCAGAATAATTCAAATAAAATGATTTTAAATACGAAAGATGAGCGACAAACCAACTGTTGAGCACAGCTGAACGAGAGTAATTAGGCTTAATGATTTTATAAACAGAGACGTATGGATGAGCGGTTGTTGGCGTCCCTGCAGTAATGGGTTACATTCAAATACCACGAGTAAACCGAAGAGAACCGACGCAACGTAACCGAAGAGAACGGATACGTTAGTCTCCATACGAATTATAACTACTGATACTTAGATAATTGATCAAAAATGTATTCGCTAGTGGAGCAGATACCGGTTATTTTCCATAGGAATCGAGCGTACACCTTTAGCTGAGTTATGGCGGTTTTAATGGTTATTTTATAGCTTTGCCGAATGATAGAGATAGCACATAGAAAAATGCTTGTACAGAGAGAGACAAGAAACGTAAGTCACGCCTTCAGAGGAAGGGCTTTGACTCAACTATGGTGATGTAGCCAATAGAGATCTGGAGCAAGGAGGCAGGACGCTGTAATGGGTTAAACGATAACTGTCAGAGAATAAAAGCGAGACGTTGGAGGTTGGATAAGGATGCAATATGTAGGTGTCTAATAACAATGGATTTAGTGTGTAAAAAATGGTTTGCGATACCTGGATGCCATAAGGCCTTTTATTGTCAAAACATTGGCATCTTAATTATGTCAAAAACCGTTACAGATTTGATTTACGGTCAATCAGTCCTATGGGATAGTGGGTTTAAAAAACGATTAATTTTTAAGACTTTTAATTAAAATTAATGGGCTTAGCAGAGTACATCCAAGTTTGTTTATACGATAAATCAGATGGTAATTGCTAAAGTTCTATTGGTTAGGGATGAGAAACGATTAAATGGACCCGCCTAAAGTTAGTGGGAGAACAAAGGTTTTAAATTGAACGACAGACGAAAAATCGTGGAGTTTTTGGTCGAATTCGCAAGTGAAGGAAGTTTTGTCCGGGACACGTGACGTATTTGAAGTCCGGGAATTAAATATTGTTAAAGTTTACTTTACTAATATTTTGTGTAACATTACAAGTCGAAGTCACTCGATAGACTCCTTGTAAACTTGGTGTGTGTTAAATTATAGAAAATATATATATATATTTAAATAATACTATTTAAAAAAATATATATTTAAAACTATATATAAATAATATATAAATTAATTACAATTATATTCGTATAAAGTAATTCTAAAGGACTTACGCGATACGCAATTGTATCTTATCAGACGCGATAAATAAACTCATGCACTTAAATCATGAAGTTTTGAGTTCAAACCCGGATGTAACCAATATAAAACTATATATTTTTGGAATCAGTTTCCGAAACTGAATCCAGGAATCTTAAAAATAATTAATTTTGACATATAAAAAATTAAGATATTTTAAGAAAATTGTAAATTAAAATTTATTACAAAGTTTAGCTGAAATTACAGGGTAGCGGGAACGAATACAAATTATATACCGTGAAAATAAAATCAAACATTCGATGAAATTTGTTTGCACTAGAAACGAAGGGACTCAGGTTCGATCCCGATCACAAAATTATTATAAAATATAATTTTAAAGTCAGTTTCTGATACGGAATCAGAAAGGTATATAAAAACCAGAATTGATACATAAAACTCAATTTACAAAAAAAAAAAAATTTAGAAAAATAAATATACTCAAAGTAGTATATTAAAAATTAGAATGACCCAAACAGAAATATTATATAG
The DNA here is from genome assembly GCA_020383195.1 of Neomicropteryx cornuta. Classification (NCBI taxonomy): domain Eukaryota; kingdom Metazoa; phylum Arthropoda; class Insecta; order Lepidoptera; family Micropterigidae; genus Neomicropteryx; species Neomicropteryx cornuta. The sequence goes on along the minus strand of JAHKQU010000005.1, from coordinate 10,870,707 downwards.
TTATATTAAATGTGAAATTTATTGGTTTAATTAAACTAGTACCTAGGGGATAAATCCTAATTGGGACCTTAAGTAAATTGAGACGTGTTAATCGAATTGTAAATTTCAAATTGCGAAAAATCGATAATAACAGAGATTTTCGTGTAATATAAAGGTTTGACGTTCACGTGAGCAGAGACAAGTAACAAATCGACATTATAAATAAATCAAAATTCAATTATTGGATAAATTTCGTATAGGAAAGAACTAAAACGGCATCTTTGGAATGTATGATTGTTCAAGGATTTAGTATATAATTTATAGATTTATAAATACTTAGAGAATTGTCGTTAGTTAGGAATTAGATAGGAATTATTTGTAATTATTAAATTAAAAATAAGTAGGGTTATAATATAAGATGTGTATCAAAAATTGAGTGTTCAGAAATTAGGAGGTTATGTGAAGTGTATAATATATTATTTTATATTATAATTAGTGGAATAGTGCATATAAGTGAGGTTTGTTTTGAAATTGGGATTTATTTGGATCCGTAATTCGGTGAGTTGTTCCAATTTTGGATTTAAGTGGGTCCTTTGGTTATATAAAAAGGGTATTTTCTCTTTGTGTAAAGAAAGATTTTAAAATAAAAAATGTTACACTCTACTCAAACGTAAATTTTATTCTGTGAATAAGCATAATTTGTGACACACATAAATTGTAAAGAATTCAACACCCTGTATGCTACTACGAAATGGAAATTTACAACCGACACTTGAGATTGAGTTAATCTATTCGGATTTTTTGTGAACGAAGAATAAAACACAAATCAATTAGAAGTCAATTAAAATAAATGCTATACAGATACACTTATTTATTTGTTATAATTACTATATGTAAATATATGTTCCAACTTTTATTCTGGTTACAGAATTTTGTTTTTCATACTGATCAGAGCAAGTCGCGTTAGAGATATATAATACATATTTAGATATGCTTATTGCATATGGTTAATCCTGAAAGGAACATTTGATTGATTTGTTGTTTAGTTTATAATTTTGAATTCGCATGAGGAGTACATATGAATTGTACTACCAAAGGTGGATTATTGAATTGAGATTTAATCTCAATATTTTTACACAAATCAAATAAATTTATATTTAATTATTAATATGATTAAGGAAAGATACCTAAAACTCAATTGAATACCTAATTTTATGGTTACTAAAACCGTTGGATATTGAGATGATATCTCAAATTAACACAAATTGTGTTTCATAGCCATCACGAACTTTGTACTTTATCAAACATTATTTTGAAATTATACGCATATAATAATATGGAGAACGTTTAAATAATGTCTATTGGTTGGAATAGCATGTCTTGATATTTTTTGTTTGAAGACACAAACCAAATATCTACTACTTAAAACCAGTTGAATTGTCAATTTGAAAGGATTCAAATTGTAAACAGTTGATCATGTGCCACCGTGATTGGAACATTATGAAAATTCTTCATAATTCCCAACTGAGGGTCAATCATAGACCATAAGTGTACATAAAATGAAAAATTGAAAGAGTCATTTTATTTCATATTAATGGACAAATTTGATAGTTCGACATATAAATATTATATATTATACTCAACCGTTTAAATTAATGCTCTAAGATCTTGGTTTGGTGGTCAATAAGGGAAGGCTGTGAGGGGTTGTTGGGAGGCCTTCAATTAAATTCCCCCCCTAAAAATATATATAATTATATATACATACATACATACAAGCACGGGTTGTTTTGCTTCATTGAGAGATAAAAACATACAAATACAAGATGGGAAAACACTGGTTTAAATGAAGGAGGAATTTTCTTTATTCTTGTATTTCTAGACCCGGAGGTTCATCGTACAAAATGAAATATGCAAGTTGCCGAGAAAGCTAATTTGATAAAATTAGAAAATCCAGCCGGGTGTGCAGGAGATGAAGCCAAGATAAGTGTGACATGTTTTCCAATAACTATTATTCTTTTGTGTTTATTATGTGTTTAGACAATTGTTTGATATACTTTTAATTATGTCATATGTGAATTTTAAGTATTTTGTGGTTTCAGTGATTATTTATTAAGTTAGTATGTGTTAAAATTGAGTCATGTAGGTAAATTTAAGGTGTATATAGTGTGTGAAATTAGTAGGGCAATTGCGAATTTTAATAGGTCAAGGTTAAATATGGAATATAGGTCGATATGCAAATTTTTTAGCAAATAGGTAATGATAATAATACAAATTTACAAATTAGGTAAAACAGTATTTACAAATTAGGTCAATCATAAGTAATAATTTAACATGTGTGCAAATATTATTAGGTCATACGTGTAAACATTTTAGCGAATACAAATAAGTAGGTAATATAATTTCGAACATTATTAATTATAGTAAACAACGTAGAACAAGGTAAATATTGAATAAATTAAGATAAATAAAGTAATATAATTAGATAAATAAGTTAATTTTAAGTAAAAGAGGATCCTTCCGTCTGTTGGATTACTTTTGGTAATCTAATAGATCGCTGGATCACTTCAACGTCTCACACATACATACACAAATTAAGCGATCCCTTTTAAAATAGAATTAACCAATTATTTTATACTTTAACAACCGCGAAGTGGGAGCAAAACACAAATATACCATTAAAATTCAATGTAAATTTGACCGTTGGCCATATAAATGGTCACCGCGCATACTAAAGATCCCAGCTGGGGGTCGAAGTGACCCCTCTCTTGACCGCAGTGGAACAAACTACCCCGCTACACGACAGGAAGAGACTCTATTGTTGCGGAAATCCAGGGGCGTAGAGGATTGTCATTGCGAGATCACGTCATTTTTTTTTAGAGAATTGCTATGACCCAGGTCAAATACAATTATTTTATGCGCTTGTAATATAGCTAGTATAGCTAATAGTATAGCTTGTATACTTTCTTTGAACATACATAATATTAGTAATAGTATACTCGTCACCACACACACACAAACACACACACACACACACATGCATACACATTAACATGCTCTTACATAACACTATACAATGTAATCACTATAAATTAGATGTTCGTTCTGTTAAAAGTATCCGTTAAATTGGAGATGCCTGTAGTCGGCTTAAGTTGTTATTTATCTATTTCTATGTACTGTCTATGTATGTATAGCTGTAAGCATTTCTCATACAAATAAAATAAAATAAATTCGAACGCATATTTTTTTATTAGATTTAAAAATTCCCTTTAGTCATTTGTATATCGGGTTTATTTTTTTAAGGCGACTTGTTCGAGAGTGTTCTTAGCTACAATTCAAAAAAAACTTTTCAGCAGTTTATCGCGTCTTTTTTAAATTTTTAATAATTTGTATTTTTTATAAAGCGAAAATAGTACGCCTCTGGTTGCCGTGACTTAATAGCAAACGGGGCCGTGAGCAAGGCGCCCCCCCCCCTCCCCCTGCCTCCTCAATGCCTCGCTCCTTAATAAAGCTTACATCGCATTTATTTACACTCCTTAACCTAATTAGGATAGCAGCGTTTAATCTAGGAAGCATTCGAGTATAACTTTGCGAGGTGCAATCACCGGCAGTATTAGCTTTTATAGACTGTACTATTTTGCACTTCAAAAATGAATAAACTCCATTTGAACGGACTCTAGTAATACACTATACATACACTAATACAATCTAATATAAGAAAAAATATTATACTATATAATAATACAAGGTAAGTCCCACACAGGTAATTATATACAACCCATAGTCTAATTAATACATATACAGGGTGTCCCAAGGTCAATCCCAATAAAAAAAACAGCTAATAGGTCCTACGATTCCTAGTGTTATTTGTTAAGAAACTATATCAAAATTCATTATGGTATTCGAGAAAAAAAAATGTTGAAGTTTCTATTCTAAATCATGTAAAACAGATATTTTTCAATGGCTCCTCCCTCGGATAAGTACGTCACTGGGTCACTGGGCCGCGGTCAGTCAAGATCGAGGTTAATAACCTGCCGCGTTGTTCGAAACGCCCTATTAGGGCGGAGCTAAATGACTGCTGTCAGATGCCACTGGTCGAACAGAGGTCGGTCTAAGAAGAAGGGGTAACTCCTTTCCCCTTCTCTGGGGTTGTAAGAGGGATGCTATTGGCCGACAAATAATATTGATTTATCGATTCACACCAATTTTATTACAAAAATAATAAATTTGGTGATGAAAATTTTTCGCATTTTGTTACATAATTTTTTACTCTTAATGGGGAACTTAAACACCCCCTAAAGTTTGTGGGATTGGTCTTGGGACCTGTATATTTATTATTTATAAGTGTAAATATGCAAAAACGAAACTTTTTTATTTTATGTGCGTTTCTCATAATTTTCTTTCTTTTATGTAATCAGTTTTAGGTGAAACGACATCTCAATTATATTGTTAAACAGTGGATTCATATAATTGGCCAAATTTATAACTATATATTTACTGTTTTATAAACTTACGGTGTATGTTTCCCTAAAATATATTAAATTAAACTACGTAAGAATATACTCAAATACTACAAAAACTACTTAAACTCCTACTTATTCTTTTAAAAATATGCTAAATACTTTAACTCAGTACTATATATTTATGCTAACAATGGATGTCTCATTATAACCTCTGCCTTTTTGTTATATTGTGATACATTTTGATACAAAGTTTGTCTTAGTGGACTTAAGTAAATATTTGTCATATGTTAGGGTGGTTGGGTGTTTTGACGTTTAGGTTAGGATGTATAGTAGTTATTAAAATATTCTTTAACTGGAAGATAAGATTGACAGTAAAAAAATGACTTAATCGAGAAAACGTAAAAAAAACACTGCGCTTTAGTTAAGGCGATTCGTAGCTGAACTCGTTGCGTGGTGTGATTTTGTCATCGCTATGAGTAACGCGGCTATTCGTTGCGCTAAAATAATAGTGTGATTTAGACGGTGTCACTTACAGCGCACACGACTAATAAACTCTGCCGCTGCTTTGAAGTAAATCCAGCGATATGAAGATATACTCGTATATCCCGTCAGACTATCGACTTTCCCTAATTCGGCTATAATCGTAATTAACCATCATCAGAATAACCAAACGAGTTCCCGCTGCGCAGCGACTGGTAGCAGCGACTGGTAGCAGTGGCTCGCCGGGGCTAATGGCCGCAGTCACGATACAAATAAAACTCCCCGAATCAATTGAACATTAGAAGAGGCCACTTTACGTTTTAATTTGCGACAGCCAAAGTCGTAAATTAGGCACATTAGCTAAGCGGCGGGGGGCCGGTCGTTGTCTGCATTCGGGCGTTTCGGACACGCGCCGCCACTGGACAACACGACATTTCCTAGGCCGGACTTTTGATCAAATTGACCCTACGTACCCCTAATTTACCCTACATTTGAATGTAAATATCGTCTAAAAAAGAGCATTTACTTTATTTTTATTTTATTTATTTATTTAACAGGTTTCCCCATGTATACATAATAATTAAAGTAAAAACAAATTAAATTACTAAAAGAAAAACAAACAAATCAAAAACAAAAAACAAAAATCAAACATTAACAAATAAATAATTCACGCTGATCTTACAACGGTGTAATAGAAAACAGTTTTTAACCCTATTGGGCGAACAGACAATAATATCAATCTCCGCGGAAATGGAATTTAATAATTCGACTGCTCTCCCAATCAGACTATACTTGTACACGCTAACCGCCTAAATAACATGTGCTTACGCGCTCTAGTAAAACGGTCCGGAACAAAAACATCAATATCTCCGAGTATTACGGAATTCTCTATGAAACCGCGAATAACTATATAAAAATAACACAAAGTATGGATTTGTCGCCTAAACTCGAGTGTAATACAGCCTATCATCTCTAATACAAATGCTGATGGATACGTATTAGTAAACATTTAAGGTATCTAAGGTAAAAAGAGATATCTAAGGAACCTCCTCTGAGTAACCTCCAGAATATTACAGTAAGTAATCTCATGAGATAATCACCTAGAACCCAAAACCACCCTCAGTCTAATATATATTTATATAACTATCTATCACTTTCTTGTGGACACGATAACTGTCGTGATTTTAGACCAATCACTTTCAAATTGATATATAAAATTTAAGGGCACAAAAGTTCGTAATGGGCAGGAATGGAGAGGTTTTTTCGAAATAGTGAAATTTTTCTATAACATTCTTAGTATATAAGATATCAAATTCATTTAAATTTTATATTATTTCTCCAGATAAGGGTCTAAAACTTATCGATGTAAACTTCTTTGATAGCACCAACCATTGGTCCTAGGGATTAATTTTCAAAATTCAAAAAAATCAAACCTTCCTTATGAGCCACAGAATCAAATCTGTTCATATTGTTAATTGTATGCCGATAATTTCCTTACACTTTTTGAATAAATCAATTTTTGATATGAGTAACCCTTACGGCACAGTATGCAGAGGGATTTAGTATACGCACTCTCGCTGCGCAAGGGTAAGGCGGGTTGAGGTGTGTTTGATTCCCTATTAATAAAACTAGAAAACATTCTTTCGTTCCTCAATTTTGGAACTGCAAATCAAATGATCGTTCATTATCATCTTTTATCATTATCATTGTAATGATAATGATAAAGCCCGTTTCGGGGTGACACCCGACCGTGAAAAAAATAAACAAGGAAGGCGATGACACCTGTAGCTATCATATAATATCAACTGCTTCTATACATTGTTTAGAAGTAGTGAATTATTTAACCAGAACCTGACGTGGTCATTATAGGCATCTCCCATCCAGACCACTCGCGCCTTATGATACCAACTTGTGATGGGTTGCTTCATTTCCTATCTCCACTTGTGCCTTTAACCCATTCGATTTGCGTTTTGATTTATTAAGTAGATTAAATTTAAAAAAAACATGAGATTTTTTCAAACCATCATAACTTTTAAAACCATTTCAGTTTTTCAAATGTTTCTATTGGCACACATAGAGTTGAGTTTTTAAATATTCATTTTAAACATTTAGCAGTGCTGTCATATTTTTGACATTCGAATGTGATATTTGCGCTTTTTATCGAACTGTCAATGTTTCATTAATTAGTACTAAAAAAATGTTGACTTTAATGTTAAATATATATATATTATTCAATATAGCATCAATCTACATTTAAAATTCAAATCTCACGGATTTGTATATACATTACACATTATACATTACATATTATACAGGATAATAGCTTCTTATACATGAATGTATGTATAGAAGTTAAAACTAACACATATAATACTAACATATATATTCGATACATGAGAAACCATTCCATGTTATGTAATAGCGAATAATTTAATTCATCAATTTTGATGCTCGTCTATGAATTAAATAGTTACCTACTGCAGATTAATAGCTATCTCCAGTAAAACAAATATTTCCACTTTTAGACTTACTTAGTCTTTTTTTAATTTAACAGTCTTCTTTCTGAGGATATCTGCACCAGATGCCACTGACTCTCTAGGTCAGGCTGGAGTACTCAAAGGGTTGATTCTGCGACAATCCTGCACCACATAGGTATACCTACTTGCAGCCTCTCGGAGTCGATCGATCAGAGTCTAACAATATTAAGGTAGATCGCCAGCAGTTCAAGTTTGAGCACCCCTGATCTAAGTGTTTGGTGTAGGTATGTATGCTTGAACCATTTTGTGAAAGATGATTTTCTTTCAAGTATATCATAAAAAAAAAACCATTGCGGCAAACAATGCCATCTGTTCGAGAAATTAATACCTACTTTTTACGGTGACAAGCATATTATCTAAATATTTTTTTAAGAAAATTCAAAAACGATATACATTTTAATAAAAAAATATTTTTTATAAATAAAAAATATTGCTTTTTGAAATGTTAAACCTTATCCTAGGGTAGAAATGCTATTAAATGGAAAAAACCTTATTCTGTACTTTTATATTTATTATTCGTCCATGAATTTCGTGGAGGCGATCCTAGGATATTTTGTTTTTCTAGTAAGCATTATCAGCGACATGATCGTCTAGACTCTGGAGTACCTAGGTTCAAAATTAAAAATAATGTCCGTTTTTTTAGGAAAAAATAATTATTGTTAATATTTTAAAGTACTCGAGCACATAGCGCCATCTAGTCAATTGCCATATAACGACTTTCCAATCGAGTGCCGTGACACCGGAATGATTAAAATATAATATTGCCTGTGTCTAATTCTGACCCGACCTCGGTGGAATACCAAACTTTTTCGTCTATTTCATGGTGGTGTGTTCCGTAACCAATACGAGTAAGTACCGCATGAAATTATATTAATGAAACTAATTTATTAATAAAGATCCTAATTTTATTTTAATTTCTTATGTTATAACATGCCTAAAAGGTTCAAGAACGAAAGGTACGCATTAAGTTTTAGGTCAATGTTACTGCTTCTTACAGGTTTAAAATGAATAAAAATATGACTTAATTATGTAGTACTTACTTCTCCCAAGCTCTTCGTTCTAAAAAAAAGTATAACAACCACAGCCTAACTATGCATTTTCCTGCACTTTTAATCATTGTAAAAACTAAAAATTATGGTACCTACCTATAAAATTATGGCATGGTGAATTCTCTTCACACTATGTTTTAGAATAAAGAAAAAAATATGTGAAATCTAGGTCACTTTCTTATATTACAATTGGAGGTAACCTACTAGGAGGTTTTTCACGTGAGTTTTAAATTGCTACAATATTACTCATATCGAAGTGGTCATGATTGATGTATCTCACTTAAACCCGGCTATCTATCTCACAGTGACGTCTCCAACTCTTACTTTAATATTTTGTTTGGAAAATACTGACAAAAATATTGATATAAATTTAGCTATCGGTAGGTATGTTGACTATTTTTGGTTTTCAATTTGTACAACTTATATTTTTGCGGTACATCCACAAAATGAAACTCATTCCTTTTCTCATTGTAGTTACATCATTTTTTCAATGTTTGTTCATATATTTGTATGCGTGTTTGTGTATTCATAATAGTAACTTACACGTTTTTGAGCTATACTATGAGATTTTTATGGCCATTAGGCCTATTTATTTCAAATTTTTACAAATTAGTACTTAGTAGTATCTACAATAAATTTTATTCACATTTTTTACATTTTAAAAATGCATATCAACGCAGCGTACCAGGATGGTCAGAATAAGAATGCAGTTTTGACAACTGGCAATACGAACACATTCATCTACCAACATCCTAATGACAACATTTGATGACAAATTCGCCGGATAAGAGGTCCGCCATTTTCCTATTTGTACGACCGGCCAGTGAAACACGTGCGTAGAGTTTTGGTTTCGAAGTTAAAAAAGTAATGACTGTTGTTATAAAATCGTCAAGCCCCACGAAGTGAAGTAGTTTTTTCGACGAGTGCCGCTAATTTAGATACACAATGAACGCAGAGAAGCTAAAGAAATTGCAATCGCAAGTGCGCATCGGCGGCAAAGGCACACCGCGTCGCAAGAAGAAGGTCGTTCATGCGACGGCGGCCACGGACGATAAAAAGCTCCAATCCTCGCTTAAAAAGCTCTCCGTTAACACGATCCCTGGTATCGAAGAGGTAAATATGATAAAAGACGACGGCACGGTGATTCACTTCAACAATCCAAAAGTGCAGGCCTCCCTGTCGGCGAACACGTTCGCCGTGACAGGACACGGTGAAAACAAACAGATCGCCGAAATGCTCCCGGGCATCCTCAGCCAGCTTGGCCCGGAGGGAATCAATCAGCTGAAGAGACTCGCCAGCAGCGTGGCTTCGGGGGCCCCGAAGGCCATCGTTGAAGATGATGACGAAGTTCCCAACCTGGTGGGTAACTTTGACGAGGCCTCCAAACAGGAAGTGGGCCCCAAAGCCGACGCCCCTGAAGCCATTGCGGCCCCTCTCGAAAAGGTGGACTAGACGATTTGCTCTCGCATCCGTCAACTGAGCTGCCGGAGGCTGGATAACCTCTGCGGCAGACGGTATTCATTTTTCACAAATTGACATGATCTGCGTGACGAAGGCGTTTCGCAGTTTTGCAGGACTATTTTGATTCATTTTAATCCTATATATTTTTGTTATAAGTGATAACTACACGAGTGCCTATTTTTGCGTGCGGTTCTTGACTACTAATTCGATCTAAGTCCATTCTTAGTCTTCTCTTTAAAGTTGTCTTTCGATGATCGTGATGAATATTATTTCTTTTGAGTTTGTGCTTTCTTTGAATTTTGTCTAACATTTGTTGAGTAGATTTCGACATCCGGTTTCCCACAAAATAATGTAATATATTTGGTAAGAAATTGATGTTGGGAATGTGTTTAAGTCATTGCAATGGAAATTGACCTTTAGCAAATAGTGTAATATAATGTATATGATTCTTATTGTATACTGTGTTGTTGAAGATCGCTCATTATATTAAACGCATAATGTATTAACATTTCTTTGTTTTTGTCTCTTGTTTGTTCGGAAATTTATTCTAATTTTTGTGTTTCAGACTAAATATTTTAATGAGCTTTAACAAACTGCTCTCAAAGCGAACGTTATGTTTATTGCAACCCTAAAGCAGATCATTTTATCATTTTTTTAAACACCGAAACAGCGGGTTGCCGATTAAATTGTTTTTTGTCACCATGAAAAGCAATCGTGATCAGTAAGTTAGTCAGTAAGCAAGGCGGGATTCCCTCTAAGCAACTGATCCCCCCTATTGTGATGTGTTTAACTACATCTGTTAAAAAATGTATATAGAAAATTATCAATTTTAAGGCGCTAGTTTTCATTAATTTCACATTCAAAATTACCAGCCGATGCACAGGTTAGTTGGCGCGCGTTATTTTAGTATTTTCTTTAGAAAATCTTTTTTTTTATATTTGAATAAGCCACGCAAATTTAGCAACATTTTAACGCGACTACATCAAACAAACGCATATATAGCAGGAATGTCAAGATTTTTCTCCCACTTGTTGCACTGCAAAATGTCTGTTGCGAATTATTATGTTCAAACACATTGTCTCTAAATTAAACATTAATCTCGCATGAGCGTGGAGGTTACGTCTGCTCTTACAATATTGCCGTAAGTTCTGGTAAGCTCTGCATACTCTAGTAGCGCGTTGTGCCCTCGAGGAGGTGCTCTTTAAGGGGAAGTATCATAATATTGATATTTCGGCGATCCACCAGCATTTGCTCTGTAATTTTGTGTTTTTTGATACGACAAAAGTATTTGTCTAAGCTTGGCGATTGAAAAATAATATTACAAACCAAACCATGAATATTAAAGACAGTCAATTATTTTTATACTACAACATGCGAGGAATATGGTAAACATCGCTAAAATTAAAATATATTGGTATGTTGACTTGATGTCTTGCGGCTGCCAGCTAGGAGCGTCGTTCGGCCTCTCATCGAGTCTTGACTGTTTGGGACTCTTTATTTGACTGTCTTGTTTCTAGGTGTTCATTTTAGTTTGTGTCGCCGTAGCTTATCGACCTAACTCCTGCTAAGACCTGTGGGTACTATGGGGTTTACTTGCAGAAATAAAAACCTTAACCACATGTGTCAGTCACTGCCTCGCAATACAAAAATGTGGAAGAAAAATCTTAATATTAAAAAAAAAAAATTGTTATAGGTAATAAGAAATGTAAATTCTTGAATAAATTTTGTTTTCAAGTGCATATTTTTTATGGTTTTATTTTATAAGAATAACTGATTTGAATCCGAAACTGCTGGATTAGCTGCGTTTCTTTTACCAACATCCTCGGTGGGAGTCCTTGAACACTCAAACATAGTATGTGGAAATTTAAAAAATATAGAAAGTCCTACCACATCTACAATTGTAGGAAAAAATGCCTGCTATTTTTCAGAATCAATTTTAATTTTTACCCTCTCGCTCTTGAGAGACAGAACACCGATACTCCCAGTTAAATAATAAAACAAGAATGGCTTTGACATCATGCAGCTATCATACAATATCAACTGCTTCCCATACATTGGCCACGGAGGCGACAGTGGGTAATTTTTTAGATCTGAGTAGATTGAAATAAAAAATAAAACACAATGGTATCTGACATTCTTTCAATTCATCATAAATTTTAACACCATTTTAGAATTGTAAATTAATAAAAAAAATAATTATAATGTGGCCCTGAACATTCTTCTACATATTTCTATTTGTGAACATAGATAAGTTTGTATTAATTTTAAATGGCTATGATTCTTTTTCAAGAGACAAAAATTCAATTCTTTCGCATTTCTACTTTTCTAGTTGAAAGATGCAACAGACGGACGGTCAAAGGACAGAATGGCTTCTTATACATGAATGTATTAGAAGCTAAAACTATTGCAAAATACATTAATTTATAAATGGCGTACTCTAAAGCTAGCCAGGCAAGTTTGTGTAGATGGTTTTAAGGGGTTAATAAAAGTTGATATTATTTCAGGAAAAAGGACAAAAACATCTTTAGAAAAATGACTGTTATTTCTGGTTTTGAACTGAAATATTGGCGGGTCAGGTTATGAGTATTGCAAATTAGTTCGAGAAGATTAGCGCAGAATACTGACCTCGTTATTACAATACTTCTCACTTAATCCATGTGCAACCAATTTCCCCTAATATAGAAAGATGAATTATAGGGCAGATGAGTCTTGGTCGAATGGGGGATGCCTACAACCTGTTTGAATATAAACCTCCCAATGGCCCAGACAGCAACGTGAAATATAAAATGCTTTGCTTTCATATTTTTGCACATTTAGGTAAACGAACTTCAAATATTAAGTTATTTTAAAGCCAGATAAAGGAGAGTTAATTCAAACCAGGATTTTTCTAAGATTTTGTTATGTTCAATGCCGGCTTGTATGGATGCTGGTCAAAGGTGAAGCTTTAGAACCTGAAATGTTACACGGGTAAAGCCAGGTAACAAGACAGGTGTGATGAAGGATACTTGTAAGATGAATCAAAACCTGTAATTGTGGGGTGTATTTATTCTGTATGAGGTAATACCGCACCACACTAAGCAGATTGATATCACTTGATGTCCGTCCCAAACTCTTATATCTGCCCAAAATATAAATTCAGCGGGACGACGCTGGTATTGTACAGATAAGATAGCATATTTTTGATGTGAAATTTTGTATCTCTTAAAGGCTCGATAGTGATGGCGAGAAACCTTGTATCTATTGTACCACATCTGGGTTGCCTTTTAGGTAGCTTCTTCAGTAAAGCTACCTATTGCAATGGGTCTTATAAGAGAGTAGTTCAGGAAATTGCAATTTAAAATATATTTTTAAATGCATGGAATGTTTTTTTTTTATATTTTCAAAATCTTTTGCATGGTTTGGAGGTAACGATAGGAATTTAAATTTAATATTCAATTTTAACTTTATATAACGATTGACAACGTTGGGCCGCATTGCTAATAGTCAAAACCCGGGACAGATAACTGAAAATCAGTTATGACCATACGATATGATAAGAAGTAAACATCGTTTGTGGTTTCGGATAACGCAAACCATGACAACCGCGCTTAAAATCTAACCACAATTCTGGGTTATAATCATAACATATTTAATCTCCGATATACATTCAAAGAGCGAGATTTATTAAATAATACGAACATAAAGTTTTAAAATGTGAACAGTGTCTTTTTTCATAAATACAACAAGATGAAAATGTAGACGCACTTAGCACCAGGTTTATTTTACCATAACTCCTAAATATTACCGAAATAAGGTAACTTTAGGTTTAACAATAAGGTTTCATGGGAAATTTTTTGCTGCTTCAAAATGGCCTGCATATTTTTAGCGCAAGACGAGATATTCGATTTAGCGCCCGAGGTAAGATATTAGTTTCATGTACCAAATTTATTCAACAATTCAAAACAAATCTTGGGAAAATTTAGGCTAAGTTTAAGAAATTCTCATCAACTTGCGCCCCCTTAAGGGATTTATATGACTTGCGCGTGGTCTTAATCATTTTATGATTTTTAAAAAAACTTGAATTTGCATCTTTATGAAATCAACTATGCTTAGGTTTTTTTTCTTGATTTTTTTGCCAGTTAATCAGATATAATGCCCAAAGTTTTGATAAAATGTAAAAAATACACACTTCATGGACAAAGTCTTTTGGACAAATAGATATTTAACTTTTTAAAAAATTTTATAAACCCAAATAATAAAATCTTGTGATAAAATGATATCCAGATGTATTTTTATTCTTTATTAACCTTTTGACCTCTACTGTGGTAAACTTACAACACTATGAATATGTAGGTACACTACAATGTTTATATAGATAAATGACTGGGTTATTATTATGATTTTTTTACACAGGTCATATCCAATTATTTTAGGAAGGTGAAGCTTTTAAAATGGTATAACTATATTGTGCGAATTCGAACCCGCAACCTTCGGGTTGATAGTAATACACACAATCCCCAATTACAGTGTACCATTTTATTTAAAAAAAAAATAGCTGTCAAAACAAAAAGTCAGTAACAAAACCATTTTTGCTATACAGTTTAATAGTTTGGGAAAGGAATATAAAAATAATGCCATACAAAATATAAAGAGCTTTGATTGTACAGTTAAAAATATTTAAAAGTTTTAAAAATATAAATAATACAACATCTGGTATACTGCAATTATATATTGTTTAAAGATTGCTGAACTCCTAAGAACAAATTGTCAACCAGTCTTTAGTAACTAAAACACAATGCAGATGTCGCACTAAGTCCCAAATTTTAAAGACAGATAGCAATATATACTGTAAGTTGAAACTACAAATCAATAAGTAAATAAACGCCATCTATAAGTGGGTAAGATTAACATTTCTAAACTGTAACCATATGTTAAACCTGACTTCTACGCGGTTTGCGCCTAGTGCCTACTAATTAACCCGTTAAGGTAGGATTTCGTGCCAAAAGGGTTTGAGAACCGATTAATTTCTAAGGAAAATTTAAAACCTCACTCGTCTACTACAAAATCTATAGTGCCAGGCAGCTGGTAGGCTGGTAGGCTGGCAGGCAGTGGGCAGGTAGTGGCAGGCAAAATATGGAGCAGCTGATGGCTGGGCGAGAAGTGTGTTCAATACAAATTTAAAAATAGTATTAGACACTGCATTGACTTGAATAAAATCTGAGGTACCGATTGGCTCGTTGCGATTCCAATGATGCAAACGTCAAGTCAATTAATCATACTGTTAAGTTAGCAGAAATAATCAAATCAAGTGGGGGATGCTTTCTCGCTCTGACATATATATCGGTCGCCATGCAAACGCGACGTTTGGGACACCGGCCAGGCGCACGGATATATTTATCCGTATGCTACCAAGGGTATTAAAGGGCCGTATTCATAAACTCCGCTTACGCACTGCAAAGCGTCGAACGAAAGCAGTGCGATGCAGAGCCATCAATATCCGGATTCATAAACGCCACTTAGCGAGTCCTCGGCAGTGCGATGGCATTGCAAGATTCACGACCCGCTATTGGTCAAGCCACAAATGTGTAATACGCACGACGTTCGTGTCACACCGAGCAACTTTCATCGAGTCTTGTGCTTCGAGGTTGCTTCGGTTTTGAGGTTACTCATTTTATTCTTAGAATCGTAACAACATTGTATAAACATGGATGGAAATACTCCAAATACTCCTCAGAGGTCAGTATTCAATAATAATGTCACCTGACAACCATCGTACAGTAACTGCCATTATTGTTGCGAATTCTAAAATTATGTTGACAGTTCCCAGCGGTCGAGAAGCGATTTCTCAGCTGTGCGAGCGCATACGCACTGCCGAAGCGTAGCGGTGTTTATGAATACGGGTGTAAGGGTCAACTCATTAACTGGAGGTACTAGTATGGAGTATCATCAAAGTCAAATATCACCACGACCCTCCTCTTTCTGGTTATGTATGCACACTGAATAATTTGCAATATTTAAATGTTTTCATATTTGAAATTTTCTTTCTTATAATTTTATCCAGAAAGAAACAAATTTTGAAACCGAAGTAAATATACAGCAATCGGAATGCACTTCATTAGAGTGCGGTGATGACATATCCTATACAAGCTTAAAGATTCACAGATATTCCTTGTTTTATTGTTTTGTGTACACAGTTTTTTAGACCTGATAACATAAAAAGTCGCTTAAGTTTCTTTTAATTCAAAAATACCAATGTAAATAGTTTTAAGTACTAACTCGTATAGAAACTACAACAAACTCCTGTGATTGTATACTGGAACAAACTACAAAACTCTTAACAATAAAAGTTATTTGAATTGCTGATTATTAAAAGGGAGCTAGCTATGTTACATTTTCAACTTTGCGAGATATTAAAAAAAAACTGATTCATTTCTAATATAATCACATATATTACAAATTTTGCATTTATGAAAAACTTAGTGTGTTAGCTGATTTGTTTTTATTTTATATTTTTTTTTATTTCTAATAACTTTTTTAATAAAAATAAAACAAATTCCGTAACATAGCTCCCTTTTAATATAATGTAACATATACCCCTTTTAATAATCAGCAATTCATTTGTTTCATATAGTTACTTTTAGCCTGTAAATCAGAAATATTGTATACAATAAAATTAATGTATATCGTCGTCATAGAGCGAAAAGTGTCTAACTAACAAAACAGCACTTCAGAGATAATGCCACTTTTATTTTTGGTGCAGACGTGTTGAAATAAAAATTGAAATATTCAAAACAATATTAGCAATTCTTAGCATCTTTATTCATTGCAATAAAACACAACAACACACAAACAAGAAAATAGAAAAAAATAATAAAAACTTTTCACTTAGTAAGTTTTAGCATTTTATTATTAAACTTGAAATGCACTTAATCATTATAAAATAGTAAATACCGCCATGACAGTTTGTTCTCAGACTTTGTCACTTTCGCATAGATAGAGGACATCAGATATGTAGTTTGGTAAAATAAACTCAATTTTGGAAAAAATATCACTTAGTCACTTTCGCTCTATGACCACAATATATATTGAAATATGTGTATTGTGGTTATTATATCATACACTAACATATTCATAAAATATACATTCAACATAGTTATTAAAAATAGATTAAAGTGCAACAGACAAAAATATTACAAACATATTTTTAAAATATAAATGCAGGTGAAATAAGCAACATTTAAAGTGGAAACTTACTATTTTAAACAGAAAAAAAAACACTAGAAGGCACATTTTTTTGTGACTTGTTAAAAAGGTACGTACTATGATTGAAAAGTGAGGAATATCAACTTTCACCCTAAAACCAGTTATAACCATTTATACCAAATTTTAATTCAACATTTTGGAACAGTGTGTTCTTCTTTGTAAACTCTTTCTTATACTTACACAACAACTTAATATAAATAACAAAAAAGTAGCTGTTGACTGTTAAAATTATTTTGTCTTGTCGGCGTCCGCAACCTCAGTGATCCTGACTCCATCTTTGTCTTTGTTAAGTTTCCATATGCTGATGCTTAAAGCAGAGGCTAGCACAAGCCAGGCCGCGTACGGGATGAACAGGTAACCAGCAATAGGATTCACGCCATAGAACGACACGCCACACGCGACCACGTTGGCACTCAAAGCGAGGATCGTCACTGTACTCTGAAACGATATAAACATATTTATTAATATAATACCACTTTTTAGGCGATCTCATCACACTTAAACTGGATTTTGAGTGGGGAGGGGGGGGGGAAGATAACCGTGAGTGGCGGATATAATTTTAGAGCAATGCTAAGAATTTAATGGAATGCTAGGTGGTGTTGTGGGTTCTCAGAGGTAGGTTAAATTTTCGTTACCATTCTTATTCATCATACTCGTTCCATTTCAGAGATATTGGCAAAAGTAGGTATTCATAAAGCGCCATAAATATTTTTATCTATAAATAGTCTTGAAATAAATATTATTATCAGTAAATTTTTAATTTTTTTTTTTATTATGAAATAATAGATTTCTGACGACTGAAGATGTTTTGACGGAACATTAATTATCGGATTTCTTACAATCTTGTGAGTGACAAGTTTATTTTAGTTTATAAGCTAAAATATGTTTTGTTTGTCTCAGTACATATGGTCCTGTGTACATAGACATGAGAAGCGAAGAGACCTTTCTAAGTGCCGCAAGAACAAGTCCTCTGGGCGACGTTAGCTCTGGTTGCTTTAACTACCGACCCAGGACCATAGCCTAGGCTGAGAAGCTGATATTTTTATAGATAGTATAGGTTAGGGTAGTAGGTCCTGCAGAGTGTGAAGTGTAATCAGAGTTTAGATGCCGTAGAAATCATTGACTAAGATCCAGAGGAAATAGTTATTCTAGTAAAAAATAATAATGTAGCCATCCACTTAACTTTTCGAATTTCTTGCTTCATCTAGACAAGCATTTACATGCGTTATTTATATGTATTATTAAAAATAACCTTCCAAGAATGATCAAAATGGCTTTAGGAGACTTTACGGTTCAGAGTCATAACAAAAAAAAACTATTATATTACTCAACAGTGGCTCCCTGACGTTTAACATCATTTTATTTGAAAATATGATAACATACCCATTTGAGCTGATGGTATTCAAAGAATATGGGGGTCCATGCCCAATTCAGCAGCAGCTGACTTCCGTACAGAGCAAGTGGTAATTGGGCGCTGCCTGAAAATCAATTTAAAATGTCTCGGATTAGGCAAATTAGTAACACCTGATACTTATTATAATGCTAATGTGGATATCTAATATACTATACAAATTTTAAATGCATCATAACATATTATTTAAACATAAATATGCAATCAATTGCATTACAATACCATCATACTATCAATAGTATGATGGTATTGTAACGGGGTAATCTATGATGCTCTTCGCGTTGACGGTCGATGTATCAATGAAGATTTAGATGATATTTATTGTCTATGAATAAAGTTACTGTTACAATACTTAAAACAACTATGTATTATATATTGATAATTAATAATAACAATAATGTTTGCATGAATGTGTTTGCAGAAGCTTTGATGATAAAAGCGCATTGAAGACTTGCTGTCGCGGTTGCTTGACGAAGACTGAAGTTTTTACTTTATAAGATACATTTTTTAACCGAAATGGCGAAAATACCGGAATCCCAGTAAATGTAAAACCATAATATTGACAATACCGGTTTTGTCAAAGGCTTCCGGTATCCTACCCCTAGTGCGAACTGCAACTATGGAATTTCTACACAATGGATTTCTGAAATACGAAATGTGAGAAATAATCGGCTGCGTTTGTCCAGTCGTTAATTAAATTTCTACTGAAATTTACAGTGTGCGAATCGTCTATTAGGCAATTTCTCACGGCACTGAATTTGTAACTGGAATGTTGTTTACAGTGATCACAGTATGTGCTTTTAACAGTCATTGAGCCATGCCTATAGCATCGCGTCGGAACAAAATATCTTGTGGCACCACCACCAGAAATACAAGTGAACGGAGAATATTATATTGAAAAATTAAAATGCTTATTATCATGATCAACATTCAGAGCCTTAATCATGGCAAAATGATCCTAAAAGTCATAAGTATGTAATTATAAATATAATCATTCTTTAGATCTATTGAGACATCGTCTGATATCAGAATGGAGATTATTACTACTAGAGAAAGTAGTAGAGTAGTTTGTGTAGCCACTATAAATTTAGAAAAAGTACAAAAAAATCCAAAACTAAATTACTGTAAAAGATGGTTTATAGAGGTACTAAAATTATCACGGAAGTGACATATGACAGTTTGAATTGTACTATGCAAATACACAAACATCATAATTTAAGCCACTGTTACACCGTTCTGTTGTTCACTGCCTCCCTAACTAGATGATGAATCTGTACCAAGGATAGCGGTTTAGTTTCGTTTGCCTAATGTGCCACTTCCGTCATCTGATTGATAATGGAAAATTATAATAAATTAAAACTAAATCAAAATAATATATGAATAATATATGAAAAATAATTCGAATGACGGCAATATCATGATTTTGTCATATCTGCTGTAGCTCGCTCACAGCGCTGCAATGCCATTACCTATTTCTATGGGTCCCACCTACTGACGAAGTCCTACCTACAAATTGATACTACGATAATTTATAGTGATTTGTGGTAACTCTAAAAAAAAGTTTATTTGAAATAGTCTATTAGATTGCACAATGCACACCCCTCTCTACAAAAAATATTATTATAATTAATTCGTATTTATTACGTAGCCGTTGGTCCTACCTTACTAGACCAAGAACGATGGTCTATAAATTATGGCCTTTAGCCATTAGTTTGCAATTTTTCACTCCCCAGAAATTAGGCTTGTGACAATTAGTAATTATGTGATTTATAGGCTTGTTTTACAGTATCCAGAATAATAGAATCCATTAGACTGTAATTCAATACTAAGGTGAAACTGCATTTCAGAATACTTAAAACTTCAGTATTTTAATGGAAACTCATCCAATAAGTTGATTTTTCAGTTCCCCTTATTTTAGTATTCAAAATAACACTTTGGTATAGTATTCGGCAAGTTTAAAAAAAGGAAACCAGAAAGAAGAATAGTTTTTTTTATATGATAAGATAATAATGAATATGGTATGAGGGTGCAAATCTACTTTTATTACCTATTTAAAATGTCTTTCTTTTACTTTCCTCGTAATATTATGCAATACGCTGTTGCAAAACATGAAAACCGCTTTGCAAATATATAAGTAAAATAAAGGATTTTTGTTCAAATTGGATAAGATGACACATTCAGCAAGGTCATTTTCTAAATAAGGTAAACATGATAAGGTGTGGCACATTCAATGATTAATACAAATTGTGTGTTTTTACCAACGATAACGATATAACGATTTTAATAAAATATTTGACAAATGACCATTTTTTTACAGTTGTGTTATGTAAACTAATTTAGATATTTTGAATGAAAATACAAACTAATTGGATATTTTTCTTATTTTATAATTTCAGGCAAAAGCTGGCCAAACTATAAGAGGTAAACAGGCACTTATGTTAGGTATTTTTTTAACAGATCCACGGGCAAATCTGATGGCACAAATTTCTTCAAAATGGTCCGCTACGGTTAGAACCTACACAGAAGCAGTTTTGGTGTTCTAAGGATGAACCATACTTTCTGACAGCCAAGCAGCTTTGATGGCTATTAGCTCTAATGCTATCAAGTCAAAGCTAGTGCTAAACTGTGTACAAATACTCAATACACAACGGAGTCACACTTATGTGGGTACCAGGCCACTCAGGCATTGATGGCAATGAGAAAGTAGACAAACTGGCCAAGAAAGGTGCTAGCATGACTATGATAGGCCCAGAACCGGCCTGCGCCCTATAAAAATAAAGCAATGATTTCAAGGTCGACTTTTTATATAAAATGCTTTTATATAAAATATGCTTTTATATAAAATAGTAAATTCTTCGTGAGCAGTACTTATACGATGTAAAAAAAACATTTGTCCTACCTTGGAAGCCTCCGCCATCTCTATAAACGAGATACGAGGCGTATCCGATGCCGGTGTAGATGGAAGTCCAAACCGGTCCAAATACCCAATTCGGCGGGGTAAATGAAGGCTTCTTCAATGAATCGTACCACGACGGAGTGCCATCCTTCCTTTTTATCTGAGTTGCCGACAAATAGCCGTTCACCCAACCGCCTATGTTGGGAAGAATAGTGAAACCAGCGGCTTGCAAAAGAGACATCTCACAAAACGAGAAGGACTGTCACGCGATTTGGTCAAACGCTGTTCGCGTCAGGTAATTATTTTACTTCCGTGTCTAATAGGCAGCCGGGCGCGTCGGACAGTTATAGATACCGACGTCGGAGCTTATCTCATCTTTATGGCTGTCAAATTGTAAACCACCGCCATCTTTATTTTTTTGATGGCGGTGTGTAAACACAAAACCAATGTCAATGTCAATGCCAAAGTATGTCAAAAAAAATGTACGAGAGTGCTGACAAATTTTGCCTGCGATTATTTGTAAAAATTGTTAAAAAAAACCTATTTAAATACTGACAATTCTCTAAAATAATAAAAATGACGGAGACCCCAGTTAAAGATATGGTATTCCAAAGAGGTTGCTATTCCATAAAACTCAAAATATCCCCAAAACACACCCCAATTCTGTCAAAACGTATTTTTATTCACAGGCAGCTGTTAGATCGCCAGCCGGCGCGTTTTTGGAGGCTACCTATAAATAAATGATAACATTCAAATAATAATATATTACAATAAGTTTATTAAGCTACATGAAATTAAAATATAGCGAATAACTATTACGGATTTGTACAACCTGCTTGTTTTTTGTGTGTAGATTGATGCTCTTGAAAACAACCATAGCAGTTTAGATTACATCGAAGACTGGTCAAATAATGTAGATAATATAACACTTTTTTTAGTATTGATTAATGAAACCTTGACAGTTCAATAGAGAGCTCAAATATCATATACGAATTTCAAAAATAGGACAGCACGGCTGTTGGAACGTATTATTTATTACTGGCAGTTAAAATTAATACAAACTTATATATGTGCGCAATTAGAAACACGCGAAAGAATGTTCAGAGCCACATTATAAATCCACATTATATTCGATTTGATCTACTATTCATTTAACTTATACTGTATTACCATGGAGGTGCTATTGGAGGTATTAATGTTTTAATTTTTCCTATAGCCCTTAAAGATATTGATAAATTTGAGAAGCTTAATTTATCTATTTCAACCAACATGTTTGCATCGAAAGAAAAGTATGGTAGTAGGTCCGATTGGATATGCAAAAATTAAAAAACCAATCTTTTAAATTTAGTATTTATTGATGTTAAAAATAGGGCCATAAGGTGCTATGTTTCAAAAGAAAAATAGGGAAACAATTTGTGTATAGAATAATAAAATTTGTAGACCAAATAGTCATTGCATATTTTGTCCTTTACCGTTATGCAATGAAATAATTCATCCAAATAGATTCTTCTTTTTTTTATCCTGAGCAATGACTGTATCGTGCGACAAACACAGCAGAACTTTTCCTTTGCGGAATACGCTGAAGCGACTCCTGCACTTTCCCTGCATAAACGAGAGGAGAGGGAATTTACCATGGATCATGTTATGGAGTTCGTAAACAGCCTGAAAACAAAACACCATTTTTATATAAAATTTATTATGATTTATTTTACATATTAAAAGCAACATTCAATCTGATTGTGTTTATTTGCATTGGCTTCATTAAAAAGGATTACACACATTTTCAGCGATAATATGCACAGTAGGTCAATAAAGAAGAAATTGTATCAGAAGATCTTGATCCTGATGTATTTAAATATGATTTTCAAAGTTTTGTTTTATATTACATTTTGTGTGACTGTTAGCCCTTGTGTCGAATAACAATATTGACCTATGTTAAAAAGGGTTTTTTTTTTACTGTGTAAAGGCATTTATCGTAAATAGGCGTCTTTAAACTATCTAAAAGTTCTTTATAGCGTTTTTTTTATTATTATTATTATTATGCATGTTTCCGGGAAGTTTAATATATTATAGAATTTTGGGCACTAAGGCAGAACTAAAAAGGGAAGGGAATTTTATCCAGTGTTAAGTAATAATATTTCTTAATTTTATAGGCTGCTTAAATCGCAATTTTCCATCAGTTGTTAAAAATTTAGCGGGCCAACAAAAAATATTTTATCTAAATTACGCATTCAATCTCAAAAACACGCGCGGCCGTGCGCCAACGCGCGCTGATTGCAATATTATTAATATTTAGTTATTTTCATAATCAGTATTATTTCTTATTTTAGAACAAACGTGAAAAAATTAAAATATTACCTGTAAATTGTAGGTAAAGTTATAGTCAGGGTTAAATGATAAAATAGACCTTTAAGGGAAACCTATAGGCTTCTAAACTACAACCTTTATCTATAAACTATTAACATAATAATGGTCATTATTATAGACACTAAGACGTATCTTTTACCTTTTTTTAATTTTAGGTATAGTTTATTTTTAATGAATTTTGGAAATGGGAGATAAATTATACAAAATACGCACCATTCAAAAAAATCAAAATTTAAATAATAAACCAGTTTTAATAAAAATAACTCTTTATAAGGTTTTGTGACTATATTTTTGATCATATGATTGTTAAATTTTTAATGTTATTATTCTATATTCAACACTAGGTAAATTTCAAAAAAATATCGGCTATCTTATGATTTTACATAATTGAAAAAAACCAAAAGCGAAAATTCCAAAATCCACCATTCGTGGATGAGATCTGATTGAGATTGCATATATGATACAATCAATTTAAATGTAAAAATGTAAAATAATTACTATTTTTCTTCAAGAGCTATTTTTTTATGTAACCTTTGCTAACATATAATAATACAGATTAATACTTGCCGGAGGAACAGGGCAATCATATGGAAGGTTGATGAAATTGAGATAGTATGAAACAACGTTATCATTAGTCTTATCTCTAAGGGCCTGACAAAAATCCTTGATTGGCCAAGAAAACATCGACTCCTCTTTACCCGAGGGTAGAATTCTATCAACCTGAACTTCAGCCTGAAAATATAAGATTGCCACATAGCACATAACATAATTAAGGATCATTATGGTCGCCAAAAACGCTTCGAACAATACATTTTTCAAAATGAACGCCATTAAAATATTTAAAAAGATAATTGAAAAGTTTTATGCTATGCCAATAAATATCGTCAAATTATACTTACGTATCAAAATTATTATCTATTTGCTCGCCGCCGTAAGTTTCGTCTTAAAATTGCAAATACTTATTTATTTTTTTTTATTATTTTTTACTTTTCGACATAATCGTGGTTTTATGCGTCGCAGTATCAAAAAATGTGATCAAAAAATATTATTGTCTGGCTAGAATGTATTTCATAGTTCACAAAGATGTATTTTAAATGTATTTAAAAAAAAAAACCTACTGAGTCGCCTTCGATAATAGGCTTCTTTATTTTAAAATATCCTGACAACATTGTGGTTGTTTCATTATAGCTGTAGTATGTTATATTTATGGCTTCCATAAAATCTGTTCCAGTGCCATCACAGTTTGTGCCATCTGATGCAAAATTGAGGGTATATTTCTGAAATAGGTTAGTTAAATATATACAAAAGTGGCATGAAACACCAAATGGCAGATTCAATATGACAAAAAATTGTCTAAATATTATTTTTAAAAAGTTTTGTTTTATTTAAGTAATCAGATTTATATGAAATATTTCTCTTAATTAACTCATCTTAATTAACTATTTTTCACAATTATAAACAAACAATGCGGTTTAGGCGGTTTTAAAAAAACGATAATTTTACTAAAAAACTGAATAAAAGACGAAGAAATATTAATTTTTATAATAAAAATTAATATTTTTTTTTCAAAATCAATTCTTTTCTCTCAATGCAAGTTTGTGCAAGTTATTACAAGTGACCATAGATAGAATCATTAACCAACACAAATAGTAAAAAAAATAAGAATATATATTTTTTTCTCAAAGATATTTTTAGTTAAAGTTTACTAGTCAAATATGTTTTCAAAAAAAAATAAATTCTTTGACCTAGTTCATATACAATAATTTTAGGCCCTACTCAACTAGGCTAAATATGCCAGATGGAGATGGTGGTAATAAAGCGTTAAAATGGTATGACCATATGCTGATTTGAACCTGCGACCTTTGGGTCAATAGTTCAACACCTTAACCACTAGACTACCACGATTTCCCGATCCACGATTTCAATATTTTAAGAGTGATTAATTTAAATAACTTCAAGCTAATTTAATCACCATATAACCCTTTATGGATACAATAATTTAAATTTGACTAGAATTAAAAATTACAGACAAATAAAATATGCCGGTTTAACTTACAAAAACGATTTACTCGAAAGTTAAGTTTTTGGATTTATAATAATTTTAAACCACACCTTTAAAGTAACATGTAGCAATGCTATGTATATGTATTATTAATATTTAGTTATTGTTCAAATTAGCTGTATTACATTATTGGATAACTTACCGTTGCTCCAACGTCGAAACAAATGGCTAACAATATAAAACGGATTAAAAATAAAATGTTTTGAAACATATTGGCGCCAACAACTATCCGTTACCGAATAACTAATTCGACACCATGTTATGCACAATGGTTTAAAAAAAATGCAATATTTATACCAACAGGCGTGGTGATTCCTATATTATTCAATTAATAAATTTAATTACACTTCAACATGACAAAAAATAATTGGTCTAATTTGCTACACAATAAGTACCTAATATAATTTCTTGCGTGTCATTTGGCTATTAAGTTTTTTTATTGGCCTATAAATGTTCTATTTATCAATCTTTTGTATCGTATCAACAATTTAAAAATTAAATACACAATACCAGATAACTAAGGTTACAAATATAAGTAATAGATATGTATCCATTTATTTATTAGAACTTTTTGGATTTCCCTATGCTCATAATAGTAAGTTTCCTCATTGACAGATATAAAGTATGACTGGACAGCCATGGCTCTGTAATGTCATGTCAGACCTAAATAGTTATGAAAATTTTAATTGCTATTTAATACCCGCAATCTGTTTTTCAAAACAAAATATAATTATTTATCATGAGTCAAATCAAACAAGTAGTTTTAATCGGCAGCGACATTTTGACTGTGGCCTCTGACGTTTTGCTGTACGGAAAATTTGCAGAATCACATTTCATGCCTAAGTAAATCACTCACTCTGCGCACACATTTCTGAATTTTGAAAGCATTGTTTTGTAAACAACGCGCTTCATTAGTCTCTATATTATTCCGTGTATTTATTATTCAAGGTATCGTAAAAACACTCTCCTGAATGTGTTGTCATAATATAGTATGAGAGTAGCTGCCATGGAAATCAGTGGGTTCAGTGTAATGAGTGTAAATCAACGATCTCATAAAACATAAAGATCTTTGGTGTAAATAGGTAGTAAAGTACAAGGGCGGTTCGGGAAGTCTTTCTCGGGGAGGGGATATGGAGTTCCCCCACCCCATCTTAAACGGGGGTTCGAGGGACAATTGTAAAAATAAATGAGGCCTAAAACACAGTTTTAGGCTA
Organism: Neomicropteryx cornuta; assembly: GCA_020383195.1. Lineage (NCBI taxonomy): Eukaryota > Metazoa > Arthropoda > Insecta > Lepidoptera > Micropterigidae > Neomicropteryx > Neomicropteryx cornuta. Next base: position 10,843,549 of record JAHKQU010000005.1, on the reverse strand, counting down.
CTTTTGAGTGTTTTTAGACCCTAGAAAAAATACTTTGGAATAATTTTTCCAACGATCTTTTAAAACATATCGGCAACTGAGGGTGAACAACGCACCACGCCAAGTACGCCACTTTGCGTCGAGTACACTCCTTGCGTATACGTCTCGCTTGCTCGCATATGTCATCGCGACAAGTCTCCTGAGGAGTATTGCGGCATGGGGAACGGCGGGGGCAATCTACCGGTGTAGGATTTTTATAATGATGCCGTATATATAGGTATTTATGACATGCCGTATCTATATGTTTTAAAAGATTTTTGTTTTTTCTACCGGTATTTTTATTTACCAACTCCGTGAAAAAAACCAGTTCTCAATATTGGTGATTGTTTCTTCCCCAATGAGAAATTAATATGGTGCCGGTAGATACCTTAATTTATTTATTGTTTTCGGTATTCCAATGTTGTTTTTCCCTAAATAACATCGAGAATGACAGTAAACAACTCACGTTTATTTTTTTATTTTGGGTGGAAGGAGGGAGGGAGCAATTGTCCCCTCTCTGGATTCGCCCTTGGTAAAGGAACTAATTTAGGGGTTGTGATTCTTAGAATTAGCTATGGCAAACTTTCTTCCTTTAAAATACACACAAAAAATATGTCTTTTTGTGACAGGCGTTGATCAATAAATTAACCGTCTGCCTACTAGTCATCGAGTATAGCTATGGCAATGATTGCGATTTAGGCGGAGCATTGCTACTCTGCGTCTGCTCCGACTGTCACTGTGACATAATTTTGCGATTTTATCACAGTTGTTCCGGACGTCTGACGTTTAAAAACGATCGAAGCAGAGGCATACCTACGTCTTATGATGGATGACTTGAATAGAGCTCGAGTTTTTAGGAACGCCGATCGTAAATTAAGGCGAAGGCATTTATAAAAAAGAGTTTTTTAATTGTAAATTCTGAAGTTATTGACTAAGTTAATGGAATTTATTGGACCTACATACACTTCAGTACAGTTAATAATAATAATAATATTGTATGAATGCTTGAATAACGCTTCAAACGTAACAAACAACATAAAAAACATATATTATTTAGGAATAAATGTTTTTTTAATAATTCACACTTGCAGCCCCGGATCTAGGGTGAGGCAAACTGGGGCACCTGCCCAGGGCGGCAATCTAAGGGGGCGCAAAATTCATGTTTGAAGTAAAAATGTTTTATTAAAGGGCCTATTACCCAGGGCGCGTCGTACTATCGATTGTTTATTTGGTTTTGAAACGCAACCTAAGATGATTTTTGAACGCATCTTAAGTTGATTTTCGAATGCGCGCATAGTGTGTGTAATGTGTAAACTATTAATAAACAAAGATTTTCCACGAATAAATAGTCATGAATAGGGAGTAGACTTTCGCGTAGTGGGGACAAATAAATATATGCATATTAATTATATGTGAAGAATCATTCAAACATTATTAATTATAAATTAATTCCATTAATTCATATATATATTCATTTTGTAAATTGAACATAGCATGTAGCAGTCAAATCTTCAGTCTTCAAAAATCTTCAGAATTTTCAAGTGACCTGTCACAGTCTGCGATTGTACTATGGCAATGATTGATTGGCTGCTATTACGCTTTACGCGACTGTCGCTGAGCCGAATGTATGCGAGTCGAATGTGTGTGTGTGTGTGTGTGGAGTATGCGATTGCTACTTGTGAGTCATATGACAAAAAGCTGCTATGCTATTTTATGTCCATACCTACTTAGAATTGGGTAATTTACAGGGCGGACAGGAGAATTGTTGTGACTTTACGACCTCCTAAATGGGTTGAGATTTTTTTGTACGGTAAATGAAAGATAGAAAAAGAAATTGCAAAAAAAATAAAATTGTCACTTGCACTCGGTTTAAGAAGAAGAAAATATGAAATGTTGCCTGCTGACTGACTAGAAGCCATCTTTCTTTCAATCGGTGTTGTGTTGTGTGTGTTTGTAGCGGAGAGGAAATAAATACTTTTCTCCTTCTGCTTATAATTTGCAATCTTGTGGTTTACTTTCTTTATTTTTTTAAGATTGTGGTATTTTTTCATTTTCAAGTGGATACTGTAGAAGTTACTACCTGTTTTCTGCAGTTTAAAAATCGAGGTGAATACGAATTTGGTAAGTTGGCATGTAAATCATGTTTGTTTTCTAATAGCACCGATGTTGCATTTTTAACGTTCACCTTAGTCCGGACAAAAAATATAGGAATTCCATATATGGCAACGTTTAAAATTTTACTTCTATGTCAACCAAATATTGCTTTTTATTGAATGGTTTGTATTTCAATACAGTAGTTAGCATTATTCGGTAATGCATATTGATACTACATAACTGTAAAGTATTTTCTGTCCTCCCCTGGTCGGAAAAATCTAGCAGCGCCGGTCAAGATTGCTGTTGGGAATGAATCGTTTGCGGGCCAGTTTGCCAATTTTTTTCCCAAGAATTTTGAAACTATTAATTTTGTCCTAAATAAACCTAATCTCCTTGTACAGTTTTTCGGCATATATGGGACACATCGAAATGTGTAGAGGTATCTGCGTGGTAATGGATGCAGGTAGCTCTTCGTGATGCCTATCACGTAAAGTTTATATTTTTTTTGTCTGGCACCATGATGAATTTTGATATGATGTTGTAACAAATCACATTTGAAATCGCAAAGCCATTAAGCTGGATTTTTATCGGGAATGATCTTGGGACACGGTGTATAATTTATTATTTAAAATAGGGAACATAAACACCTTAAGTTTTCAGGATTGGTTTCGGGACAGCCTGTAGAATGCTTAATTAATAATTGAAGAAATACTAATAAAGGTCAATTTTCTGCAAATTATTCTCTAGATAATGCTTATGAATCCTTGATATCATTACACACAGGAATAATTTCTGTCTCTTAAACAAGATATCCTGATGTGAACCCGAGCAATATAAATCATTGTTTTGATTTTTAAAAGCAGAGAGAAACTGTTTTGTTCCTAAAATAAGGTGTAAAATTCAACGGAGATTATTACAGAATTGGAAATGAAAAAATCGATGCTTCCAACATTTAATAAACAAAGAAAGCAAATGGATGGAACTTAGGCCGCTGTATAGCGGCCTGGGCGATCTAAGGATGTTTTTCTCAACCTGCTATTTAGCGACCTGGGCGCTTGACAGGATATTCCTTCTGTGTAGAGCATATTTTATTTACACATATAATTTAGGCTGTATTAATAAATTTAATGTTCATTTAACCTTTTATGGTACTGGCATTTAATTTTGTAAGTTGTAATTATTTTAGTTTACAATAATTTGATTACATTTTTGTATTATAAACATTATGTATAAATAAAATTACTTTTATTGATAAATATTAACTATTCTTGCCCACTGCTATCGGCTAGTTCATGATGATGGCCGTAAAAATGTATGCCTATATGGGTTGCAGGTGCCGAAATGGCAAATCGCAACAGGAACTCGGGAAGCGGCTGGCGGAACAATGGCGGTGGAGAATATGGCCGTGGCTACGATCGCAATGTCCTGTTCAACGGTAGTCCGTGGCAGGGTGGCATGCATCCCGGCCGTTCGGGCGCTCCGCCTCTTTCCTCGGTGCAATCAAACGCGCAGACGATCGCCCTCGCAAATAACCTCATTGCGAATCTGTTAGGGCAGCGCAGTAATGTGCCCTCTCTCCTGGACATGCCGCCCGTCCGAAGGGATTTTGGCGACTATCGTAGGGGTTTCGGCGATGGGCGGCCGCCCATAAACCGGGTAAATATTGCGTCTCGTCTCATTCTCGTTCAAAGTTCAATTTCGCCGGTAGCGATTCTTTGCGCCGAGAAAAAACGTCAAACTGCATATTATTTCGCTTCATCAATCCTTCATTTGATATACATATATCACTTTCCCATAATTTTTACGCTGTTTTTATTGCAAATTTCCTTATGAATTACGAATTTTGGAGTATTTGGTGGACAACCCTTTGTGCGTGTGAATTCCTTTGACCCAACCAGTACACAAGTTATCCATATTTAAATTCTGAAATGGAATGAAAATCAAAATTGTATATTAGGGTTTTTATGAAAAACGGAAATGCTTTGTTTCAGCATATGCTTATTGTAATCAAAGCAGGGAAACGTTAGCCAAGTGCTTGATCTCCTATTACTTTCAGATGCTTTTTATACAATAGTTAATGAGGATCTCAATTAGCATATGCTAATATGTACTGGTAGTACACAAATGGCCGTTTGAGTAAAAGTGGTTTTATTTTGTTGGTATCAATACCCAATTGCATATCTTTCTTTCAGTACTTCTCTGGTACGACTATGTTCATTAGCAGCATTGCTCTCTTAATTAAGCTCTCTTTTTTTGTTATCAAGAAGACTGCAATTATACGGCATATTTTATGATCAGCAATGTGCGCTTGGATGTGAAAGGAAGCCAAGAAACAAACGGTGTAGGTTAATTTGTTCATTATACCAGCTAGTAATCGTCTGTAAATTCCAGCCGAGGCGAGAGTGAGCTTCTCACATGGTGAATTGAGTAAACTGATACATAAATAACCTCGCATCAGCCGGAAGAGGGCCAAAACAGCTCCTCCCCGGCCATACATCAGGAAGAAATCACTTATGGTCGTATTTACTATATTCGAAATGTTTATATGTGGTTTGCGTTTGACGCTCGGTTCGTTGAATCGATCTCGGTTGAATTGATATCTAATAGGTCTTATTGTCTGTGTGACGCATTAGTAGTGTTAAACGTTCTATTTATCTATCCTATTTGGATGTTAACAATGTGGTATGATTCCCCTTTTTGCCAGATGGGTAGTCAGAACAGGGGCGGAAATTTCGACGTCAATCGCAACCAGCTACCACCCCCGCGAAGATCGGGCCCCGTCAACCAAGCGGGCACTCCCATCGCCAACCGGAACAAATTTCACAAAAAGAAAGAGAACATTGCAAATAAGTCTACCGATAGGTAAGCCTATTCTGTTTGCGCTAAGTCGCATACCCTCGCCACTCTTTGATTTTTTGAGCATTACGTCTTAATTAAGGCTATTCAAATCTTGCCCACAATGTCGGTACATATCTTTCTTTCTGACTCATTACTTGTGGATTAATCCTCATAGTTATGAGACACTGATAATAATCCAGTCATTTCCTTGCGTTTTGGGTTTTGGGGTATTTTCATTATTACCCACAGACGGAAACCTAGTGATAACATTGCTCTTTTTTTCAGAATATGCTTTTTCTCTATTTCTGGTTGACTGTTTGTCTTAGTTACTGGTTGGTGTTTGTAATTTTTTTGTTTACGAGATAAAATTCTGACATCAATAAGACAATCACTCTGGCTAACTGGTCTTAAAATATCATACGTTGTATGATGCCTAATCATAGATTAATTTATAATGAATGGAACGTTGCAAAATCGGTCACTTTGTTATGCAGTAGATTAGTTACGTTTCAACAGGTCTAAAAAATTATTTTTTTTAATCATACCTATAATAACAAAATCGTATTGGAAAAGGAGATCTGTTTTTCATCGCCGTTTTCAGACATCAAGACATCAAATTTATATATAATGTTAATGACCATGACCCGATACTCTACATAAATGATAATATTTTTGGGGGTTCTCGTACACTTAAAAGCACCCGCTATATAGATTCAGTTAAAGCCCTATCTATATAGATACTATTTGCCTGAATACCTATCAGTGTCTATATTTATTTATTAAACAGGTTTCCCCATGTACACAATACAATACATAACATACAAGTAAAAATATCATACTACTAAAAGAAACAAATAACATTAAAAACAAAAAATAACCAAAACTAATGACGAAAAATACAAAGTTAAAAATAATGCCTCCAGGCGAATAATAAAAAATAAATAATTCACGCTGATCTCGCAAAGGTGTTTTTTGCAAAAGCAGATTTTTAATCATATTGGACGTCACTGTGAACCGTGAAATGCCATTTAGGCAGGCCACGGCCATCATCATGTTTCTTTGAAAAATCATTCTGTTGAAATTACTTTAAATCCGTAGATATATCATCTACGGATCGGATATATCATCTATCGTAACATTGTTGTTTTACATTGCCACTCTTTTTTCGTAATAATGAAAAAGTAGTATCACTGATATTTTGTTGTCTCTAATTGTCATTCGATGTCATTTTTAGCGGGATGCTTTGAGTTGTACCACACCATTGCGTACTTTTAACATCAATGAGACCAAAAGTGGTTCAGTTAAAGTAGAATATAAGTTAGCATAAAACATATTTGACCTTTATCATTTATTCGACAACATGACATTTCAAAAATTAAAATAGTATATAGGTATATTTCAATATTTTTTGAAAAAATATATATTTCTACATAGTGAATTAGGAGTATAATTTTAACACAAAAACATCGCTATTCCAGCCACAGTAGGATTTTTTGAAAATTTACTAAAAAAGTGACGGTTTCAGGGCCCGGTCGGTCACTGACAACAGTGACTGGTTGAAAGGTTTAAAACAAATAATTCAGTGGCTTATCTTTTGTTGTATGAAAAATGAGTTAAATGAAAGAAGCCTGAAAGAGAATAAATTAATGTTTGTTTACTTTTGTGGCCTGTATTGGTTTTTTTTAGTGTGGCTCATAGCCCTAGACCAACGATACTCAACCTTTTTTGTCTTCGGGCCACATACATATATTTGTAAAGCTACGCGGGCTGCAACACTATACTGGTATGACGAAAAAAATATGAAACGACAATCCTCTTTGGGTGTCTATTTGTACGTCAAAGTTAAAATGAATCTCAAGATATACGAAATACAGAATGCCAGATTTTGTAAATCATGTCCCTGATAATAAATGTGTTTAGAGCCATACAAAAAAGCTAGGCGGGCCGCATGCGGCCTGCGGGCCACAGGTTGAGTATGGCAGCCCTAAACAGTGCCTATAGTGCACCTGAACAAAATCTATGAAAAATGTGTGACCACAGGTTGTGTCATTAAAATGATTGTTATTAAGTCATGGATTTTCCGATCGATGAAAACATATGACCACAGGTTGTGTCATTAAAATTATTGTTATTAAGTCATGGATTTTCCGTCATTTAAAGTTTCATTCCTTCACGACGATGTTTGAACTACCTCAGCGATTATTCGCTGGCAAATTTGTCCTGACTTGTGATAATTTTGTTTTACAAATGTGTCATAATGTAGAAAGGAGACCGAGCCGTCGGCAGAAAATGCCGTCGAAGAACAGGCGAAGAAAGAAGGCGAAGCGGGAGACAAGAAGGCGGGACTGGAGAGCGAGTTTGACGTTGTCTCTACGGAGTTCCTGAATTGCCACGTTTGCGACAAGCGAATGTGGAATGGTCGCTCGTACGAGAATCACGTGAGCGGACGCGCTCACAACTTGATGATCGCCAAGACTAAGGAGAGCTATGCGCTTACTGTGGATGCCATGCGCCATGAACTCAAGGTATGTATTATGTTCTGTTATATATATTAGTGGATGTGGGGCTTGCCCCCCGTGTACCGGGTCCTTTTCAGAACTATTGTACTTTTAAATCCACTTCGCCCTCTAGTCCCGTACTGTAGGTAAAGTTAAGTATCTTTTCGGGTGCGATGGTTCTAATCTCTTCTGGCTTGAGGAGATGGTTGCCTAGAAGCTGGTACTTTTTGTAAATGAGGGGTCCACGTTCTCCCAGTAGGTGTAACGGGGTTTCTGGGCTCTCTTGGCAAAGTCTGCACCTGTCGTCGGTCGATAGGCTTAATTTGTGCAGGTGTTTATTCAGCTTGCAGTAGCCTGTTAAGGTTCTGGTTAGGATCCTTAGTTGGTTTCGGCTTAACTTCACTCCGAGGATGGCTTTCTGCAGTGTGCCCAGCTGCTCGGTCGTCATGGTTTTCTCATCCATGATGGCGACCTTGATCTCTTGAGCCACATCTCTGACGGTCCTTTCAGGAATCACCTACATGAACTTCCTAGGACGTACCTCTGACGTATACGTATACGCTTCTTCTGAGCGGTCTCTTTTGGTGTTCCTTTTTTCTGGGGTTGGCAATGGTTTTAGGCATAGGGCATGCACTTCTACAAACTCCATGCCCTGTCTCATGAACTTTTTGAGTCTTCTTTTGGCCGCTCCCGTGAGTTTTGACTTGCGAGGGCCAAAAACCATGGGCGCGGTCTTTGAGGCTGGTTTCTCCGTTGACTGGAGGCCTTCATCCTCTCTAGTCGATTGTAGTAGAGCGTCTTCTATGCTATCAGTAGTGCTAGGGAGGCACGTAGCTCCGTACGTCAAACGCACAGACACCCAATCGGCGAAGTAAGCTGACCAAACACAATATCCTACACGGGACTGACACCTGTTTTTTTAGTTTATTATTATTTGTTGAGCAAGCAGCTATTTAGCTGATATGTTCATATCTCATTCACAGTTAAGTTATAATTTTTTATAATTTACAAACAATATGTACAAAACTATGAAAATATTTGTTTTTTATATTTAATACATCACATACATAGCTTTTGTAAAACAAAACTAAAATGATTTACCACCAAATCTGTCATAAACACTTCCTATTCACTAGCGCACTTTTCACATAACAAACATCAAAATCACTAAAATGAAAAAAAAACAACGGTTAGTTTATGCCTTTCATGAATTCAGGTATGCACGACATGCCATGCTTTTAAATATTAATAAAAATGCATTAACGGTTTTACCCGGAAACAGCGCCTGTCATGTACGGCGATTACGAGATATACTGTTATCGGCGCTGAATGTGTTAATATATTTAATTATGTGTTTAAAATGAAAAATGCTTCAAGATATGTTCCCATTGTTCTCTTCTGACTTTTGCTCCAAGAGAATCCATTTTGGTGTGTCTACACAATTTCTACAAAAAGTATTCACAACTTTTATATTTAAGTGATGAATGTGGTCTGTTAAAGATTTCCGAGATGAAGCGTCACCGTCGCAATAGCGACAAACGTGATTTCTACTGCGCAATGTGTGACCTGTACGTGTCGGACGGCCCCACGCACCGCACGTCCATCGGCCACAGGCGCCTCAAGAAATATCTGCATCCGTCGTGTAACACTTGTCGCAAGGAGATGCCCACACGCATTGAGTTTGACGAGCATCGGCTGACGTTGCCTCATCTCATTGTGCTTCAGGAATTGGTACACAAGCAAAAGCCTAAGGCTAAAGAAGGTAACTCATTTTGCAATCATTATTATCAATGAACTGATGCGCGAACAGCTTAAGCTGATATGTCATATCAAGGTCATAGTATGCGACGACACAATGTGCTTTTATTCATCAAATTCTTAAATTGATTGATCTCATAGGTAATTAACTCTGTTGGAAAATGTTTTCTTGCATTTATAGAGAAGCGGTTTTTTTTAAAGCTTTAATATGTGTCACAGAATAAGCATTATGACAGTCTTTATACTCCGCGTCACATGACCATTCCATATAAAAAACGTTTACTTCAACATCATGGGCATAATCGGTCAATGGGCACCCCAGGGTCAAACTGTCAATCAGAATTACTACCTTGAGGTGCTGACCAAGCTCGTAAAATGAGTTAGGAAGAAATGGCAGGATTTGTGAAAGAACAATGGGGAATTCTGCTTCATGATGATACTCATAGTGTCATTTCCGTTAAGTAGTTCTTGGCTAAACGGATCCTAGTGGTGAATCATTATTTATTTATTTAATGACGTGTTCTAAGTGACCACTATCAGGCGTCGCCGTAATAATGCCGCTGACACGTGTATCACACCTAGATGGACCGGAATGGGAACAGAAACCCAAAGAGTAACGGAGTAACGACATTATACTTCACGTTTTATCACTTTATGGCTACACTATGGGGAGCCGACGGATGTGCCAAGCTCAGGCGGGTACCAACTAAACCGCTGCGTCGAGCTGTCGACTCACGACAGTTCAACGCAGCGGACAAAGGAATTTTTAAATTATTACATTTTTTAAATAAAATAAACTCTTTTACTAACTCCTTTTTAAATAGCCACACTTCATGTCTTTACTATTTTTTTATTTTTACAATGTGTATCTGTTTTTTCAGAATTGGTGGTGTACACGCTTGAACAAGAAATGGTTCACGTCAAGCCGCCTCCCATCAAGACTATCAAGAAAAAGGTCAATAAGAGGAAAGAGGATGGAGTTGAGTCAAAAGAGGGAGATGGAGGCACTACCGCAGACAAGGAAGGCGACAAAGCCCCAGTTTCCGAGGACATCGCCGCATCCGAGAATGCGGCAGCCGGAGGTGAAGATGTGGCCATCAATGTAAAGATTGAAGACACTGATGGGGGCTCTTCTGCCGTCTCGGTTCCTGTCGTTCTCGATATCGAGGAGTGGAAAGACTTCACTGAGGTGAGTTGGACCAAATTTTGCATTTTTTTTTTACAAGTAGATTGACGGGAACTGACATGTAGTTTGTATTCGACCAAAATTGACTTTTTAAGTCGAATCTGTATTTTTGGTTTCATTCCAGTATCGGCAAAAGTTTTATTTTTTAAAAATCATTTAAAAAAAATATTGTGAGACAGTTTTAATCCAGATTTAGTAAACTAAATCTGGATTAAAAATTTAGAAGGAAATAGCTTTTTTAGCCGAAAACTCTGCAACTATGTAGGCAGATATATAATTATTATTTATCATTTTAATGTGGCACATTTTAAAATGATGTCTACCTATGACTATAAGCAATTAAGGGATTAAAACTTATACTTCACTAATAGATACAAATATTGAACACTGAATTAAATTGAATTGACGAGAAGTGAACGCTAACGACGAAGCCGTAACGGTTGGGCCGAATATGAAACTGTACCGGTCGGACACTACAAGCATGCTAAATGAGTCAGTGTAGTTAAGGGGCCTCTTTCCGGTGGCGCTCTTTTTTGTCTAGCGCATGCTTTTAAATCGTTTAAAGCTTTTAAACGCATAAACACTGTACCGTGTTGGTTAATTAAAAACAATCAATTTAAGTCCAAAAAATAGAATTTTCATATTTACAAAATAAATTATGCTTCTGTAGTTTAGCTTTCTCGGTTTCAAACAATAAGTTACTTACGTCTAAACTTTTGATAAAATGTATAGAAAAATACAGAGTTTTTGAGACTCTTAACTTTAAGACAAAATAAAAAATTAACTTATTAATTCTATAGAAGCCTAGATATTTAGGAGATAATACGATTTCTAATATTATTTTTCTTCTACATCTACAAATAAGGGAGGCACAACACTACAGCGTTTGTATGGAGAAATGAACGGGAAGAGTCCCCTTAACATCTATTGTTTCAACAAAGTTGACTGACCGTACCAGATTTTTATACCTTTGTTATTATTGTTGAATTTATTATTAAAAATTAATTACCAGGTGAAAGAGGAGAATATCCCTGAGTATGCTACGGACGTCGGGGTGGGGAAGAGTTTCCTGGCGGACTTTGTTTGCAAGCAGTGCCATCTCTGCAGCAAACTGCTGGATACGGAGGAAACGGCTGAGGTGCACCTCAAGACCTGGAAGCATTACAAGAACTTTGTGATCTTTGTTAGGAACAAAGCTGGAATAATAAAAAAGGTATGTGATCAGCTTCAATTTTTTATAACAGCCTGCAGTGTAGTAATATAAACGCTCATTCAAGAGGTCCCGGATTCAGGGTCAGGTCAACTTTTGCTTTTGATAATATTCAACCGTGCTTTTCTCGGGTTCGACCTTGCCTTAATCCTTGCACAATAATGGATGTGATTGTTCACCGACTCAGATGTAATATTAAATCTCTTTCTTACTAAAGAGAAATTTTACTGTTCCTTGAAAAATATGAATATATTATATGTAATTGCAGGAGATTAATCAGAAAAGAAACCCCGATGATGAGGAAAATGGCAACGCTAAGAAACCCAAGACCGAAGACCAGGTTATGACTGAAGGGGAAGATGAGGGAGGGGTAGAGGAGAATGATGCTGGATTGGATACCTCAACCGATGCAGGTACGTCTGCTATTATGAAACTATTCGGCAAGTCACTTTTCCGCTCTTCTAAGTATGTAAATTTAGCTCATTTGTAAAACTTATTTTTGTGTATGCTTTGTCCTTGGGCTGGGTTGGTGTATTGTTCATTTTAACAAATTTACAAATTAACAAGCCTACAGTGGAAATGAAGAAGGCTCCATACTCAATTTCGACGCACTCACTATTTCAAAGACTTAGGACGGTTGTAAATTTGTAAAAACAGCAAATTTTCAGGGTTCTAATGCTGTTCCGATTCAGGAATGACAATTGGAATACTGGCATTTTGACCGATGCTCTAAACTCCCGGAAAATTATTTTCTCCATAATCATTGTATTTCTAATAATAATAAAAGATTTAATAGACTATCTAAAAACTATAGTTTATAGTTTAGATAAAACTTTAACTATTGCCATTGTTTGCCTTACAGCTATTACGGGTGTTCTTTAAAATTATATTTTTTTAATAACTATGGGTATTAAAAATGGGTATGGGTATGGGTGCATACCCATAGTACGGTATGGGTATGGGTATGCACCATTTTAAGTAGCTTATGAAATTCACTAAAATGATAAATGTTGATTTTGTTTTTTTTTAAAGGTTATTAAACTAAAACGATGTGCCTATTTATTTGTTCAATGTCTTGTAGTTTTTAAGAAAATGTTTTTAACAAGAAAATCATTAAAAATACCCACCTAAAACCTTTTTCTCAATCTTGCAGGTGTTGTAACAATTCAGCTAAATTTCATATGGCAACTACATTATTTTATTTATTTACAATACTTAAACTACTATTTTTTTATGAAAATAAATACTTATATCTAGTTCTAATTTCAGAAAAAGGGAAAAAAGAAGGGACATCATTTACATTCAACAGTTAAAATAATATGCTATCTATATTAATATTTCAATTATAAATTACGTGTAGTTTTCAGTTCCCATACATTTTGTGTAAACTAACATAAGCTTTCATGGATAATTTTCAAAAGAATGGAAAAGATCAAAATGCACCTGGAATTATTTGGATAAAAAAGTAGTTATTTAGGATAAATTTGAGAGGAGAGAAATGAGATTAAATTTCTGCCTGTACTTGCAGATACAGAGATGCTGGTGGGCCTAATAGAAGAGATGAAAGAAGGTGATAGCGGGTCCAGAGATATGCTCTGGCAGGATGAGCAGGTTAATACTTGTTTTATTTTATATTTATTATTTTTTGTTTTATATTTATGTATATTAATAACTTCGCAGGGCCAAATTGGGTGTATTAAACTGAACAAAAAATGCTACGGCTCCGGGTGTCTCCCATGGACACCGAAATAATCAACAATTTGCTTTTCGCCAATGTCATTTAAGGGTTAAATCGTTTTATACGCCAAAAACATTCAAGTCTAAATACTATCCTCAGCGTCTATATTCTCACCTCATACTGCACACCTGCAGGGCTGGAGAAAGGGGAATTTGACCCTTTTGCGAAAATTACTACCGGCTTCATTTTTTTCTGATTTGTGAAATTATTGTGTTACTACCTGTATTTCATTATGAAGCCACTCACTGCTTATATTAGGAACATACATTTTATTTTATTTATTTATTTATACGTATAAACCTTAATACATGTATGTACAGAGCAGTTAGCAACAGTTCGATGCCAATTAATATAACCAACAAGCGACCGGCACCTACTGGACTGATGTTCCCTGCCTTCTTAACTAGATGCCGTCTGTACTAAAGGAGGTAGTGCATGTCGATTTTGAGTTGATAGTTGAGTGGTTAATTGGTATTAACCACACTAGATTAGCTATTGCTTGCCGTCCAATATTTTTTTTTAATAATAGGAATTGCTATGACCAAGGTCATATACAATTATTTTGGGCCACACTCAACTGAGCTAATGTGCTAATGAATAGAGATGGTGATGATGAAGTTAAAACTGGTATAACTGAGTGCAGATTCGAACCTGCGACCTCTGGGCAAATATCAAACACCTTAACCACTAGACTACTACAATCTCTAAGATCTTAAGGTATATAAAAAAACCTATGCATACATCTCAGCGTTAAAATTACCTTAATGATACGCTTAGCTACACACTTGATTTTATTCCAATGCAAAATTTCTCCCACTTTTTCTAATAATATTTCTAATAATACTCGGACATATGCATAGTCGCATTAGTTCACTGCTAAAGTGCATTTATTTTTTAGTTCTAGTATATTCTGTTAGTGGTCAACTTTAAGCTTAGCAGCATACTAATGCATAATGCCATCAAAGTTTTACATTATGGCATTGTGATGCATACCCAAGAAAATCTACCCTGTCAAACCCTGTTTGTTTTAACTCGATCCCACAGGGCAACGAAGGCACAGAAAAAAATCAGCCGGCGAGCGAGGAGCCTCAGAAGAAACCTGAAGCTGTGGTGATGGTAGCCGAAAGCACCCCGAGCACTCATAGAGAACTGAGAGTCCGCCCAAAGCGAAATTAGATTGGCTATTTTGCGCATTTTATGAAATTAGTGACATTAAATTCTAAACATTTAGAATTACAAAAACATTTGTATGTCATTTCTGCTGTTTATGTTCGATATGTTGACGCAGATTACTGTCTGTTACGAAAGCTTTCCACGCTGTTCGTGCTTATTGCTCGCGTATACAGGCAAAGCGAGTCGTCACTCGGTACCTACACAAGGTTTATTATTGAATTCAATTTCTCCGTATCGTTTAGTTCTGTCACTTCTATATCAATTTTAATTGTACAATTCTCTTAACAATTGTTATTTAAATATTCCATATATTATATCATTTGAAATTAGGGGGGAGTCTGGTCTGCAGATGATGTTAATATGATGTAGGAGGGGTAGTTGCCAAATTGACGTCATCCTTACAATTATTAACGGAAAATAAACAAATGGATTTTAAATGTTTTTTATTGTAAGACATTTTTTTAATTAAGCTTCAAGTGTCAGTCTTCTAAGTTTGTAATAACAAATGTAAATTTAATGCAATGCAAATAAGCTTCATATTAATCGTTTATATAGGACGGAGTTTTTTTTTATTTTTTGGTTGAAATATGGTTCTTTTATTAGCAAAGAAAAAAAATATGCTTTAAATAATGATATGGACTTTGTAATGCGGTAATGGCATCAGGTGTGTCTTTTAATGTCGCCTTAATTTTTTTTATTCGGATGCAGCGTCTGTAGACTTTGTGGGCATTATATTAGCTGCAGCATCGCTGTTACACATACATACATTTGTTGCATCAAATGTATGTTGCACATACATTTGATTATATTATGAAAAAATCGAAACCTTATAGAACGATTAATATTCTCATCTCGTTTTATATTTTTTATTTACTGATTGTAATTAACAGTTTCATCAGTAATAACCCCTCAGTTTGTACCAATTTTATTAAATCTACATTTTTTTTTATATTGGTAGTAATGAAATTCTATTCATTTTGCCACAGACATATTTTTAGCTTCACACTGTAAGATCTGAAAATGTTTAAAGTATAATATTTCAAACGGTGATTCATTAAAAAAACAATGATTTTGTCAGTGGCAAGAATGGTGCTTATGACCTTTTGCTTTGGATATAATAGTTAAGATTTACACAATTACTTTACCGCTGTAACAACCTTGTTTATTTGTGTAGATTTCACTCTTAACTAATGTTTATCTTGTGCAGAAAAATAAACTTCATTTACTTCACAAAAAAAAATAGTTTTTGTTCTTGCGGCTATACAATAAACCTTTGTTAATATTATTTATTATAAAATAAAAATGCACAACTTGTTTGTTTATTCCTTTAGGTCTTGGACATGATGCTAATCACACCAAATGGAGTGATAGTTAAAGTTCCATGTTGCTCGTGTCATGGCGATGGTGTTAAACAACTCCCAGACCATAAATATTTAATGGTACTGTTATTTGTATACAAAATAATATTGGGCATATGTCGCATGTTAGATTTATTGATTAAGCATAACAGGTTTAGGGTTTAGGATAGGAAAACAGCTGGAGGATTTACAACCTACTCGGGTTTAAGAATAATTTAAAGCACCAAAATTAAACTTACCGACTACAGTAGAACCTTGATAATTGGGATGGATATGAAACAAGGCGCGACCGGATAGTCAAGGTATCCGGATTATAATATAAAAATTAAAATAACTGAATAAGTGATACGTTCTTTAATCACTCGAGTTAATTTACAACCATATATTTTTTATTTTTAAGGAAGATTTTATGGGTAATAACGTGTTATTTTTTTATAACTAAATTGTGTAAACTATTTATAAAAAGGATTCGGCTTTGACCTTTTGCGAATTCTAGGATCATATTTCATGCACAAACTATTCTTCATGTCTCCTACGGTCGATTTTCAGATTCCTTACCTCTTCGCAATCGCATGACAGCTTTTGTCAGAAACCTTAACGGGCTTGCCAACTCACCAAGTTTTATTGTAATCGGATGAATGGTCATCATCATATATATAAAAATGCACATTTAAAATATAAATATATTATTAGACAAATAGGTGCCTAAAAATAATAAATATTGGCACTTGTGAAATTCAGTATCTTTAGATTTAAAAGTTATGTACTTATGAAAAACTAAAATATGTCATTATTTAGTTACATTTTACTACAATGAAAAATCTGTGTTCAATTTTACAATGAACACCTTGTTTTTTATAATAATATTGTTAGGGTGTTTTAGCAGCAGCGATCTAACCAATAGCGAGGACAAAATTATAACATCAAAAGATAAGTATGTCACTATATTTTTGGGAATGTTGAGAATAAGTTTATATCTTGAAAATATCATATTTTGTCATAAGTGCCATTTAAATGGAATTACATAATCAGCAATTCCCAAAATGTTCTGATGAAATTTACTATGAAATTAGCTTGTTCCTGCTTCGAATATGTTCGGAATGCTTTGAGGAACGCTGCGATAACGCACAATAATACAACATCGGACCATATGATCTTAATCTTAACTACCTATCATTTTCGTACCCTTTGTTTTTACTCTTGTTTAATATATAAATTATCTAAAAATTATTTGAACACGCATTGACTGCACTGGACGGTTTTTCCTACATAACAGCTTAGGGCTTTACAAATTAAATTTTGAAGATTATACTTTGTGTAAAATAGCATTTTAGTAATTGAAAACTGGTCGAATAATATAGATATTTAACATTAAAGTCAACACATTTTTCGTACTCAAGATTGACACTTGACGTATCGATACAGCGCAGCGATACAAAATTTAAGCATGTTATGGCTGTTGGGACATATTATTTATTAGTGGCCAGTATAAATGAAGAAAAATCATCTACGAGCGCTAAAATTTTAATGAAAAAACTTCAATTTGGGAGGAGTTAGTATTAAATAAACCACAAGTCCAGTAAATAGGAAGGAAAGGGGGGAGGGGGTTCATTACTTGCCAAGAGTCAACATTTACAAAAAAAAACTGAAATATATTAAAAGTTATCATGAATTGAAAGAATATATACTGTTTTACTTGTTTCTTTATTGTTATCTACTCGGTCCTAAAAAATAACTCATTTTTGCCTCTATGGCTATCCAAAACGCAATTCAAATGAGCTAAAAGTACCATAGGCTCAAGTGAAGATAGGAAATGAAGCAACCCATAGCAAGTTAGTACCACAGGTGCGTGTAGTCTGGGGTGATTTCCACATAAACTTTTAATAAGCTACTTTAAACCTGAACCAAAATTATTCTTTGTTGTACTTAACAGCTAGTTTATTATCTTTTTATTCATCCTCAGCATTACCTATGAAGATCTCTGTCATAGGAGAATAATAGGCGGCGAGAAAGTGAGACTCAAGGAGACGCCGTTCATGGTAACTCTTCCATTATTATACTGGGAGTTGGTGCACAATCTGAATGCCTATATTTTTAGTCTGGTGATAAACCTGGCCCCCATAGTGAAATAGTAAATGCATAACGTGTTAATGTGTTATAGTAATTGAATGAACGCACTTTATTACATTGATTAGCAAAATATATTAAAAAAATATTTCCCAATTACGAAAAAATTTAATAAAAACCGTTCGTTTGTTTGAGAAGCTTATGTGTTTGACACAGAGGGAAGCGCCTGGAAACGAAGGGGATGGGTGCGGTACTGAGTACTGTCTGACTGTTCACAAACTTGGCTAAGTATTTGAAGTAGATGTGGTTGTTGCGGCGGACAGAATAATCAACTGCGAAAAATAAAAGTGTATTATTACTATCCTTAATTTAATATTTTTTTTTTTTAATAATATATTTGTTTTTCATGGGACTGGTTTACTTGATATAGATCAAACCCCATAAAAGGAGCGTAGGGATATTAAATATATCCTCACATAAATATTTTTCAGCTCGTAGCGAAAATACTTCCAACGACGCTAACTCTCCCGCACACTTTTCACTAGTCAGCATACAATCGTGTCCATATGTCATATATAGGTATCTTTCAGAAGATACAAATGTCAGTAAAATAAGTAATAAAATCATTTAAAATATAAATATATGTTAATATATTACATAGATAAATAAAAAATATTTTAATTTAGCTTTTAATGTCGATATTATATAATATGATATATTTCTATACCATCATTTATAATTGTCTTAATAGTGATGACGGAGCCTTAAAGTAGTAATAGAATTATATCCATAATATTTAATCGCATACAGATAAGTAATCGCAACCAGGCGTGACGAAAATGCTTTCAGATTCGACACCAACTCTCCCGCACTCTTCTTTTAAAAACGGTCAATCGTGTCCTATTGCATATATGCAGGTTTCTTTCAGAAAGTACACGGGAAGAGGATGGTCCAACATATGCGGTGGGAGTATCTTAACAAGAAAGGCTTTGTTGAGCGCGGCGCATTGTTTTGCTACACACGGGTTGGTAATCAAAATAATAACAATTATAGTACCAAGTTCTTCAAGTATTCATTAGATCAAATCAGATTTCCAAATCACTCATCTTACTGGTTCACATATACCTAATCTGGCTACTTTATATTTTTTTACAAGATAGCCGACATATTTTTATTATATTAAGAAACAACTTTCCCGATTTTCTTAATGGATTTGTATAAAGTAGTCTTATGAAATAACAGATGTGTTTATTTATTTATTTATCGTTTATTTGGAAAACCAACAGTATAATATGAAAAAAAATGGTACATACAATTGTTTGTAAAATTAACCGATGATAGGTTTTCGCAAAAGTACAGAGATACATCTAAAGATCAAGGAAGAGACTATACACTCGATGAATCTATGGTTTTTTTTTCAAAAAAATGTACCTTCAATTCCTACACTTTGTCTTCGAAAGTATTAAATATGAGTAAACATATACAGGTGTCCCATGATCGTTCCCGATAAAAAAAAAACAGCTAATTGGTCCTGCAATTTTTAAGTGTTGTTTGTTAAGAAACTATATCAAAAATCATCATGGTTACCGAGAAAAAAATGTAAACTTTATGTGAAAAGAGTAAAAGGATCGTATAATATTGTCTTTTTCGTGAGCGCTTAGCTATCGCCGTACGTCGTAACGGTGTCAAGGCCATTATCGATCAGTGCGGTATTGGAATTCGAGCGCTGATCGAATTGACACCAATTAAAAAATTAATAAATTTGGGGATAATTTTTTTTCGCATTATTTTATAACATTTCTTACTTATAACAGGTTACAAAACACCCTCCTTACTCTCTTGTGTAGAAATATATACCGAAAAGGTATATAGTGACCAACCAATCAAAGTAATATCAAATACACAATTCAAACTCGGTATGGACTCACAAATTGACTCTTTGTGGTTAAATGTTACTTTAGGGACTATGAAACTGATACTAGGTGGGGTTAAGGGTCTGATTATGTACCTCTTCAGGATGACAAAGAACTTTTCTCGTTGATTAAAAAATCTTCTGACAATAATTGTATCATTATTACTATGGAAGATGAAGTGGCCTATTGTTCAACTGACCAAGTCAGACAAAGAGTCTGTTTATGAAGAAATATTTTTTTTAAGAAAGCAACTTGTATCAGCTATTTAGCTGATATACTCGTATGTAATTCTCAGTTACTAGCGATTTGCCTAGATTCAAGAAAGGCGATTCTTGAACTGGTTTACACTTATAGCTTTCACCACTTCCTGTGGTAGCCGATTCCAATTATCCACAACTCTATTGGAGATAAAGTTCTTCCTAGGATTAGTGGAACAAAGAGATTCTATCTATTTATATGTATGAGTTAACAGTGTTAAATCCACTTACAATGAATCTGTTCTTTAATCTATACCATTATTAACTTGCAGCCCTAGCCGACTGATATTTAGAGATTAGGGCCGATAAAGTATTTTTGCCAATTATAAATACATATATTTTTTTTTATATATAATACTATAATAATAGTAAAATATAATACAACACCCCTCAATTTATTACGGATGGTTGTTAAAAAAAATATTTGTGAATAAAACGTCGTCAGATGAAAAACTAATTTACCAAAAAGAATTGGTATATTTTTTACCTTATTTATCCTATATAAGCGAGATTTATGTTATTGATCACACTATTTACATATTTTTCTGATCCTTTGTAAATAGTAAATAAAGTAATAACAAAAAATCAGTATTGTCTGCGTCATTTTTTTTTTAGAATATTTTTTTCTGTGCAGAACTAAGCTTCACGCGCCCCCCAGTACCTATAAAGCCGTGGCGGGTATGATCGAGCAGATCACCCCCAAGAAGAGCTGGGAGCAATGGCGAAACCTAGTCATGATTGCTACGCATCCAGACTACGCTATCAACAAAGATGGCTTGCTTCACGATATAGCCGTCACACAAGTAAGAATTTGAGCTTCTGAGATTGAGATCAGACCAGTCGCTTTATGGGTGAGCAAAGTCAGGCCTTCTAGCTTTTCACAAGCGATATTGCTGAATTCCATGGACCTCTGGCATTGGAAAAAATATATATTATTTTTGAGATGATTCCATTATTTGAGGTTATAGAGGTTAGAGGTTATCTGCTTCAATAATACAGAAATATATGCATAAATTAAATGGAGGCTATCCAGAATGTTTAAACGTTGAAAACGTGAGGACCAAAAAATAAAATTAATTTCAGATCATATTCCTCATAAAATACCAATGCTAATTTTATTACAGAAAGATAATAAATATTAATATAAATTAATGATAAAACGGAAATTTCTCTTTTTCTCCTTTACGCATGGAACACGGCATGGTAAAGCTATCTTTGTCTGTTAGCTGCATGACAAACGCCGTTGACATGGCCACTTTTTGGTAGTCGATAATATCCTCTACGCCAGGGATTCCCAAACTGATACTTCCTACTAAAATATTAGTCATTCTTATGTTGAAAAGTTGGTATACGTAACACAACTTATACAGTATCTCGAAAGTTTCAAATAAGAACCTGTGTCAATTAATAGAGGTCGATTTTTAGACCTCGTCGACCCACAAAATCAGTTTTCGTTTATGTCGACCCCTGGAAAACCGATTTCGACCCCAAGGGGTCGATTTCGACCACTTTGGTCCCTGCTCTACGCAATGGAATTAAAATACAGTCCTTGTCGTAATTAAAGTTCTAAATGGTTTGACTAGCATTTTATAAACAGAATATGATACAAACGTTTGGTAGTTGGATTAGCTACCTCTGTTATTATTCTACAAAAAACTATTTTGGAAATATCAATGTTTTGGAATGGTTCAAGAGCTGGAAATATTCATGGCAGCTGTCAAATATTTGCCTAATACTTTTGAGAACAACGATGACAGAGAATTTAAAATAAATGACCACTTATAATATTTCGTTAGGTGAATCGGTACCTACTATGAGAAACCAACCTGAATAGTTTGTGTTTTTTTAGGTGGATGAGTATTTTAACTTCCAAGGCCCTTACGTGAAACCTATTCATTTGGAAGCAACTTTCAACACTCACGTGAAAGATTTTTGTCAAGTGACTGGCTTCGGAGGCATGGATCCACAAAATATGGTAAATAAGGTTTTTTCGACTACAGTTTATACGTAAGGTAACCTCTTCTTCTTCATTCGTATGGCTTGTGTTGTCGGGGAGGTGCTATTGGGCACAGTTCCGACTACCTTATTGTTTTCATGATGCGAGACCATTCATTACAGGCAAACAACATCTCGCAAGTAACCACCTAAACGAACATGAAATGAGTGATCGGTATTTAAGTAGCGCAGGAAGCTATTAGTTTTCTACGTCGATATAACATCACATGTTTGTCCGTTTGCTTAGATCAAATCTTAAAGGTCAATTTTTATCCACAACCCACCAGTGTTGCCATTGTCAAAATTTTAACTGCCATATCTAAAGTATTGCCGTTGCATTATTGCCGTATTTATTATAAAAAAGACCAAGAAGTGCCGTATATCATACTATTTGTTTAGAAAAACATTAAACCTATGTAGCTGTAATTGCCGTATTTATTAATACTGCGCGATGATAAAATTGCAGTATTATCTAATTAAAATTAATTAAAAACCCTATTATCTAATTGTGTTTAAATGTTGCATAAACGTTTAGTTACGATGACAATATTACAGTACCACTGCACTGCAGGTCTAGTCTCTGGCGCACTCGGGGCTCGCTTGCTGGCTGTTTGACTTAATAATAAGGGAGCTAGCAACGTTTTCGACACTTAATTCTTTTGTAAAGAATGAGTCTGGCTTAAAACCATGGATGAAAACATCATTAACTCCCGTACAATAATTACTAGACCTGCAGGTCCGATAATGGAGCCAGAAAGTGGCCACAGGAACTTCTATAATGGCATCAAGTAGACCCCTTGAGTTTGGGCTCGTTTGTAATAATAGTTTGTCTTATAGGTAGCTCGAAATAATAGACTATATGACTAAAATGGCAGTTTAAAGATAGAGAATATACTGACATCTATCTTTAAAATTATGAAACAGCGTAACTTTCTACTAAATTACGATGTTCAGGGCTCAGTTCGGCATCTGCACTGTGTTTTAAGTAAGTAGTTATTAAAGAGTGGTGGTTGTCAATCTGTAGGAGTTGAGCCACTATATAAGATAAACTAAAGATAAAGATAAAAAAAAGTGCCTCGTCGAGACGAGGCACATAAGGCAACCATGCCATTTGTTACGGCAGCTCAGAGCTAACGAGTTAGCTCTGAGCTGCCGTAACAAATGCTGATTCCACTTTTTTAAGATATTATCATTTTTGTATCGATAAAATATGTCAAAATTAAGAAAAGTCATAGAAAAATTATTCTAAAAAATTGAAGAGGTAGTATGGCCTCACAATGAGATGTGTACAAGAAAAAGTTCAACCTGTATAGTCGATGGTATCGCATTAGAATCGGCCTAGCCATTTCAGAGTTAAGGCTGCCAGACTAATTCATGCCTACCCTCTTTTGAGTGGGGGATTTGAAAATGAATCATTTCGCATGTCCAATTTGAAAAATCCATCATGTTATATTTTTTCAGAAAAACTTTTCGACACATATGATGTATACTTGCGTCAATATAGATGAACCAAGCCGATGCCAGCGATATTCGAAAATTTCCAAAAAGGAAATGATGGTCTGCGCCACCGCCCCCGGGAAAGATTCTTGTAAGGTAGGTATGTGTTCTCTCTAAGCACAGATAGTAATTTTATTTTCATAATTGTCATCAAGCACTAAGTTTTTTAGTGGGGTCTATTTTTTTTTAGGGTGACTCCGGAGGCCCTCTTATGTGTGGAGGTATACAAGTGGGTATCGTTTCCTGGGGCCGGGAGTGTGCGGGACCCCAGCCCGGCTACTACACCCGCGTCAGCAGCTACATCGACTGGGTCGAAAAAGAGAGTGCCCGGGGGCCGTCCTCTCTAATCCTCAAGGTCGCCCTAATAATCGTCGCCATCATTGCTATAACGCTGATCTTTATATTCATCTCGCGCCGTTGACATTACACACTTTTGCTGTATCATTTTGTTTTTTTTTTATTGCCATGGACAGTTAATAATAACATCCGTTCAATCAAAATGTGTATAGATAAAAAAAAATGTATAAAACAGGTTTATTATTTATAATAAAATACACATAATTGACATTTTAAAGCATCTTTAAATTTATTACAAATTACCATTACTATCGTGAAATTTGTAATATCTGGGAAGTTGACCTACTTCCCATAGGAATTCGTATATTAGTTCAGCATAAACTATTTGATTATTTGGTGACTGACTGAAAGCGTAAGTCAAGATTCATAAAAATAATCAACTCGGTACTTTGAAAGTAATACACAGTGAGAACCTAATTTCATTCAGAATCACATCATACTCACCTTGAACAAAATAAATAAGGATCCCATAATTGAAAATTCGTGAACAGTTGCTCCCCAAACAGCTACAACAGGATCGTCGGTTAAAAGCAGATTCTGCAGTATTGAAGGAACTGCAGCTACTCTGTAGAGATTTTTAAGAAATAGACTCACATGGCTGATTTTATAACCTCAGCTGATATGTGTTCCTGCAAGGTGGATGAATTTACGGAAAAAACGATGAAGGTTCACCCGATCAGGATCAAATAATTTTCTCAAAGAGAAAGTTGAAAATATGTAGTCAGCACGTATATATATATTATTATTATTATTGTTTATTGAGCAAGTAGCTGATATGCTCATATCTTATTCTCAGTTACTAGCGATTTGCCTAGATTCAGGTTATGTATCAAGGCGGTTCTTGAACTGGTTTACACTTATAGCTTACACCTCTTCCTGTGGGAGCCGATTCCAATTATCCACAACTCTATTGGAGATAAAATTCTTCCTAGGATTAGTGGAACAAGGAGATTTAGATAACTTCATTGGATGGCCGCGGAGTTGCGTGTTTTGGTTAAACATGAATATGTATGCATGCATGTAGTCAAACTATCAGTAATAGCGCAAAAACATTTTAGCAATAAGTTGCTCAAGAAAATGTATTGCAACTAATAAAGAAATGTAACGCAATTAAAGTGAGCATTGATGACCGTGATATCACGGCCGCCACATTGATTGATTGTTTTGTGGGCCAGAGAAAGAAAGAAGTGGCATATTAGCCGGACGACGTTCTCTTCTCCGATCTCCAAAGAATGTGATTACTACAGCAGACGTCAGGTTAGAAATTCTAGTGCAAAAAATTTACTTCAGTGACCACCTAACCATCAAAAACAAAATATTGTATAAAATAAAAAAGTATGTGATTTAGCAAAACAACAAAAATACAGATATGTTTTGTTAAAAAACTCCACAATCTGGGTAAGAGAACGCGAAGAAAAATACCTAAAAGATATAAAATAGATCACATACAGTTATTAATATATTCTAGGGAAACATCCAGCGTAACTTAGTTTATAAAACATTAAATACATAGTTATAAATTTGGTCAATTACACGAATCCACTGTTTAACAATTGAATTGAGATATCGGTTCACCTAAAACTGATTTCATAAAAACAGAAAATTATAAGAATCGTACATAAATAAAATAAAATAGTTTCGTTTACATACTCATGTGTATAAATACACCGTGTTCCATGACCATTCCCGATAAAAAAATAGGTAATTGATCCTGCCATTTCTAGTGTTATTTGTTAAGAAACTACATCAAAATTCATCATGGTTAAATAGAAAAAAAAATGTAAACAATAGTAAATCATCATATAATAATGTCTTTGTTGTGAGCGCTGTCGCCGTAAACCGTAACGGTGTCAAGGCCATTATCGATCATTGCCACACAAAGGAACACCGGTTTGCGCTGCGGAACTGACGAATTTAGATTTTGTTAATTTTATATGCCGCTATTTTATAAAAACTAAAATTCCAAGAGGTTAGCCAATGCTAATATACCTCAATGTTTGAGAACGCTATTATTTGTAATTTTTTTAACTTATGTTGAGTACTAAAATATGATCGGAGAGCATTTTGGGGCCTTTAAGTATAACGTTATAAGAAAAAAGAAACTCCGGTTCGAAACAACACTGACGTTTCCCACGCTGACTGAGTGACGTTTTCCCATAGACGCGAGAGAAAACAAAAGGGTATAATGTTGGCAATTTATTTTTGGTGACGTCATCATTTTTGGCATTTTTATCGCCATTGCCCTGCGACGAGCGCGCGAACAGAAAACGAAAGGGCGATAGTAAAAACAGCTGGTGCGGCGGGGGGGAATCGACGGTGTCGCGTTTTCACAAGGACGATTTGTATGACATGCCGTATCTACATGTTTTAAAGGATCGTCGGGTGAAGCAACGTGTATCGGTAGACCATCAGCTGACAATCAGGCTTGCATATTACTACTGTCGAAAATTTAATTAAAAAATAAATAATTATAAAAAGTATAAAAATGACTATGCCCGTCAACTGTCGAGAGCCAAACGGTTGGCTTTCGCCTATAGCCGGCCGATCGCTCTTGTTTATGACCAACGATTAAATAAACGTAAGGTTGGCATTACTGTAAATGAATGCATTCCATTTAAAATGAACAAATTACCGATCACTCTTGTTTATGACCAACGATTAAATAAACGTAAGGTTGGCATTACTGTAAATGAATGCATTCCATTTAAAATGAACAAATTACCAATCACTCTTGTTTATGACCAACGATTAAATAAACGTAAGGTTGGCATTACTGTAAATGAATGCATTCCATTTAAAATGAACAAATTACCGATCACTCTTGTTTATGACCAACGATTAAATAAACGTAAGGTTGGCATTACTGTAAATGAATGCATTCCATTTAAAATGAACAAATTACCAATCACTCTTGTTTATGACCAACGATTAAATAAACGTAAGGTTGGCATTACTGTAAATGAATGCATTCCATTTAAAATGAACAAATTACCGATCACTCTTGTTTATGACCAACGATTAAATAAACGTAAGGTTGGCATTACTGTAAATGAATGCATTCCATTTAAAGTGAACTAATTAATCACTGTGATTTTTGACAAGTCAATTGACGTACTGCAAATATTTTATTTTGCCCTCCGAAGTTTCTTTTGTTTTCGGCCTCGAAGTGCACTCTCGTTTGAATCTATTGTACTTTTGCGATGGCCGTCAGAGTTTGACAGATTTAAAAGTACACACAACGTCGTTTGATTGTGAGTGTTGTTTGTGAATTGTGTTGATTTGATTGTTTTTTTTTTAGTTTGAAGTTTGGCTTAGAAAATATTTTACGTTTTATTAGATATAGGGTGGTTTTTTTAGGGGCGTGGTTTTCAATCTAGCACTACTTTTTTCGTAGTTGGTGTTTTTGACAGCTGTCACTTGATTTATGCTCAGTTTGGTTTGCCATTTCATAATGAATAGACTTACTCCTGAAAGTAAAAATCGCGTCGTGGGCCTGTGGCGTGGCCTCCAAGATCGTGCGATTTAACACCGCTGGACTATTTTTTGTGGGGTTATGTGAAGTCGCTTGTCTATGCAGATAAGCCGGACACGATTAACGCCTTGGAAGAGAATATTCGGCGCGTTATTGCTGACATACGGCCCAACTTGCTGCAAAAAGTGGTTGAAAATTGGGCCTCTCGGCTGGAATTTGTTCGAGTCAACCGCGGCGGCCACTTACCCGAAATCATTTTTAAAACATATTGGCAAACCCTTATCTTTATAATAAAACTAAATTCTTAGCCATAACATCAAATTATATGCGTTTTATCTCTTCTTGAAAACCACGCCTCTAAAAAAAACACCCTATATTTACGTAATATTGAACTCATATTA
Organism: Neomicropteryx cornuta; assembly: GCA_020383195.1. NCBI lineage: Eukaryota > Metazoa > Arthropoda > Insecta > Lepidoptera > Micropterigidae > Neomicropteryx > Neomicropteryx cornuta. The sequence continues at coordinate 10,815,719 of JAHKQU010000005.1, read as the reverse complement.
TTTCATCCCACGTGCCGGACGCATTGTTGACGAAACATTTCATTGCAAATTATGTAATGTCATAGTTGATTGTTTATGAAAACTACTATTGTTTTATTTATTTATTTATATTATTGTATTTATTGTAAATAACATTGAAAAACTTTTGTAATTAATGATCGTATGACAAACAATGCTATGTTTTCTAAAACTATACTTTGATTCGTTGTTGGAGGCACCAAAAGTTTAGTGTTTTTTTTTATATACCTACTATATTTTATATTGATTTCAAATGGGTCTCTTCTCTAAGCCCTGCGGTCAGCGTTGATGGCACCATTTCCCTGATTCCCTACTTGTCCCGGACCCGTAAGCGCCATAGACGACCGCCCGCCTGCCTTCCACCCCACTACGGTGCGTACGCAACAAAAACCAAAAATGACGACATCAACAAAAATAATTTGCAAAAAATATACACAGAATGTGTATCCGACGCAAAATTTCATGGCGATTACGCCAATATATGGCATATATAACCTATGTATTGTCATAATGCATCTACGGCAGTTTGAATCTGATAACATGTACGAAAACAGCGGGCATATCAAATTACATCTCAAATTTGATAAATATAAACATAATCGATTTTTTGACATTTTTGAAAGTGTTTTTTTTTCACAAACGTATAAGAAAAAAAAGTTATATATTTTTAAAACGCGTAACAAGTATCTTTTATTGATATTAGTGCGTAAAATTTACAAAAAATATCAAAAGTGAATAAAAGAATGCAAATTTCTTTATATCTAACTTTGGCGATTTTTAATAAATATATAACTACTATATATAAAAACCAAAACTAATTCAGTGCATTGCGAATTTCACGGAGATTACAACGACACCAAAATTGGATTTTTTGGATGAAAAATACCTTCAAAACGACATCTTCAATGAATCGGTGAGTTTTTCATTTTTTGTCTCATTTTGCTCTAAATTCGATAGGTGTTTTTTTAATAGGTTTTTTTTAAAGTCTTCGTATTAATAAATTGAAAATATTCAATTAACTTTTTATACTTACCCGTGAGGATTACCTTCCGAACCTAACCTTTTCCTTACCTCGTGTGTTCACTTCTGTGGTGTAAAATGCACGGCCTCCCTTTAAGATTTCATTTTACAACATAACGCAAAAAGGTTAGTTAATATAAAATATCTCCTCTTGGAATATTAATTCATTCATTCGTTAATTAATTCATCTCCCCTTCCAGATTGACACTTTTTATAAGCAACAACAACATCGCAGGCACGCGTTCGTTTTTACAACGGTAATCTAGAAACGAAGGACATTTCTAAATAATAATTTATGTGAAAATGCACAGCCAAAATTGAAAAAAAAACCGGTATGGCTACATTAATAAAATTAAATATAATATAAGCGAATATAATAAACACATTAGGGCACCTTTACACGGACAATGCACAGTAAATAAATAAATTGCAACATTTAATATAAATAAATTAGTAGGTAGTACATAAGTAAAACGTTGCAGATGCGTTTGAAATTTGATACATAATAAAGTTTCATTTTTATTCGTTAATAAAAAAAATCACCGCTACCATAATTATTAAAATACAACAAATTATGCAATAACCTAAAATCGCAAGCAATAAAAAAAATGACAAGGTGTCGAGTTATTTTGTAGCCGTTTAAGTAATAGGCTATTTTGAAATCGCGTATAACGTAACTCGGTTATATAATTATGGCGTTAACGCCCACTGCTAATCGGTACATTTATGATCTCATATTTTTAACACAAATGCTGATGGATAAGTATTAAAAGACATTTCAGGATTGACTATCCGACGAATCCGGGTCCCACAGCTATTTGAAAAGCATTATGATTTTCTTATTTGTATTTATTAAGAATTCTAAACATGTATCTAACGTTTTTTTAACGTAAACCGGTTACAAAAAGGCACCCATACTAGTTACCCGCCGAAGTTACCGACCAAAACGCTTTTGGAGCCAAATATTTATGTTCCGGGCCAGAAGAGCGTCTAAATTCACTTTGCGCGACCAAATAATCAACCATAACTCAACAACGAAAAAGGTTACATGAGTTATTCGTGCACGGTCGTGCAGATCTTGGGGTGCTCTTAAAAGGAAGCTGAGCAAAAAAATATTAAAGTTGTCGAATAAAAACTTACACAAAATGTTTTAAAAATTGCCCTGTTTTTACGCAAAATATATTACGCCAGTGTAGGGTACGGTGCACTGCCACGATAGAGTATGGTCCGCCTGTTTACTTTTAATTTTAAGATCCAGGTGTTGTCAACGCCGATCATTGTGGCCTTACTCAACTATGCTAAATTTACGGAGTGGGGGGGAAGTGAATATAATAACTAACGATTTCATATAATAATGTGCGGATTTGAACACAATTTGTGACATTTAAGCTACCACAACTTCAATTCAATTAGAGCTTTTTTGTAGTAACATTGATTTTAAGTTTTGTATTTGTATTTGCTTAAAAAATACTTTGCACTGTTGAACACACGGAATTAATATTATATAGGTATGTTGATGATAAAAAAAAGAAATCGATTTGTTACAACGATTTGCTTTTGAGTTTGTTTGGAGGTTAAATATTTTTTAAAAACATGTTTTTTTTTTGTCATTTAGTACTTTAAATAAAGTTTGAGATTATAAATTTAAAAATAACCAATATTTTGAAATGTTATATAGTAACTGCACTGTTTTTATACGTGCCAGGATTGAAATGCTTTATTGTTTGATATCGGTTCGTGTAAATGTACCCTTATTTCGAGAATATAAATTAGGTACCTAATAAAATATTGTAATTATGTTAGATAATCTAATTTTATACGGTGATGGTTTTAAATATTGTTGACCTTCGTGTTGGTCCGCCAGAATGCTGTGATTTTGAACTTTTATAAGACGTTGAGTAGGCACCTACTCACATGCCTACTAAACAATGCACGCATGTAAAAGCAGTGATAGGTTAAAAGGAAAAACTGTGATTATAACTGGAGTGAATTCAGGTATTTATAACGGAAGTCGTAACGTTTGCAAGTTCAATCGTGAATGGGAACTATCCATCGATTTATATTTTAACCGCTTATATATATCGATAATAACCGACTTTGTGTTATCCATAATCTTTGTTTTTTAACGTGAATACCTCCATAAAATTGATGATAACGTAATTGGGGATGTTTCTGACGTGTTACAGCTCAAAAAATATTGTTAATATCGAAAATCTAAATACACCACGTGATAAATAAAGAAATCTTTTTTTGTTCCACTAAGTTAGAACCATGGTGCGACTGATTCTTTGTATTTTGTAATAATTTTGCACTTCTACGCAGTGCAACTTTTGACTGACGGCGCTCGATGTTTGATTGTTTCAGACGAAAGTTGGCAACTATCGATTCCTTATAAAAAAAAATCAGGGATAAGTTATAATGAAGTTAAAGTTAAAAATTACAAAATCCAATACAATGTCAAAAAGCCAATTGAAAATACGGAAATCGTACGCGGTTAGAAAGACCGTAATTTAGTAATTCTCGGAAAACTCTCGGTCTGCCCTTCAGTTTTGCATTTTGAGACTAGCCCTGCTAGTCTCTCGCGGCTAGCTTGCTGACTGTTTGACGTAATAGTACGGGGTTTATCGACGTTTTCGTCACTTGATTTTAGTGAGACTCATTCTTCACAGACTAATCAATTAACGGCAACGTTGCCGCGCCGATACTATTACGCCAAACAGCTAGCGATTGCACCAGAGACTAGGACGTGCAGATTCCTCGACCGGGCATCCTGTGCGTGCGTGTGTTCATAACACACACACGCGCGAAGTTTTTTATATTAAAACACCATAAAATTAAAAAAATGGGTGAGTAGTGAAATTAATTAATTTTTTTAGGCACTTTAGGCAGGTGCCTTGAGTGCCTTGTTAGAAATCCAACATTGTCCATACATTTTATTTGCAATTATATTTTTGCAGGAATCGGGTATGAAACAGCTAAAGAGTTGGCTTGGATGCAAGCTAGGGTCATAATGACCTGCCGCGATCTGGCCCGAGGGGCCTTTGCGATGAACACACTTAAAAGAGAAACTGGCAACAGAAAATTAGAGGTAAAAATAACACAAATATTCACCGATGTCCTTTTAGGGGGTTGATATGGATCAATTGAAATTAAAAATATTGGAAAAATGTTTCCCAATTACTAGGAAAACGAATTCGAAAGGAGAACTCGTAAAATTAAATCGAACTTTTGGATTAAAATATTTTTGTTTTGGTGTTCAATAAGGTTTTTATAAAACACCCTTTTTAAGCTTCAGTAACGCTGCTATTCGTTGCGCTTGAATAATAGGGCGATTTACTCAAACTCAAATTATTATAGCTAAAATACACAGAAGTTTAGTCAACATAAAAACCATCTAAAACCAATGTCTATACCCATGACTGACTTTTATGGAAGAAGACAGTATGTCTACTTATATTTTTTTATTCTAAGAAGTATTTGACAAAAAAATCATCATCTACACTCACACTATCGAATCTTACAAATTCTATTTTGTTATGGTTCAAATGCTGTAATTATTTTGTTACATTTAATCATTTGTTTACAGACCTTAGTATTTATTTAAGTGTATAATTATTACAGCTGCGATATTTGGATATGTCAAGCTTTGAATCCATAAAGCATTTCGCAGACGATATTAATAGTACAGAGCCGGAAGTGCATATTCTTATACTAAACGAAGGAATTATTAAGGACAATGTTAACACCGCCGATGACCTAAACGGAACACTGCAATTAAATCATTTTGGACCATTTTTGCTGATCAATTTGCTAATCGGTTTGTATAAAATCTTTAATCAATTTGTAACAGAAATTAATATTGTCTATAGTACATTGAACGTCAAAACTCTACGTCGTCGCATAGATCCATGGAGTCTATATTGCATAGATCCTAGCTACTCGGTCTTTTGGACGGCCTCGTTAGTTCGTTGTTAAGGTGACAGCGAATGAATTTTCTTATTAAGGGGAATACAGTCGTTTTTTGCATTTTAGATGATTTACAAAGATAAAAAAAATGAAATTAACTACACTTAACCATGGTACTTGTCTAGTACCATTCCTGGCTATTTTTTGTAAATTTATTCCACGGGCTGAGTAAAAACAATAATCTTCCGGTGTCTATATTTATATTTATAGGGTTTTTTGGGCCATATTTAGTCGTAGGTTATTGAAAAAAAAACTTCATGTAGAGATAAAGATAACAAAAGTTCATTCCTGACCGCTTTTTTTAAAATGTGTTTCGATAGTTCAAAATAAATTATTTTGTGTTTATCCGCATTGGGACCGGCGAAAGACCGAGAAGAAGCGCGCACGGCGCTCTCTTCGCACCAGTGTCGGAATCTGCCGTGAGTGAACAATAGAGTAGGACGCCACGATAAATGCCTTTCTCGCGCCAATTTCCAATTTGTAAACAAGACCGTATGCCCCTTAACCTTAAGAACGTTAGTTTTTAAGTAAATGTATGCAGGTTGTCCCAAGACCATTCTCGAAGACTTAAGGAGGATTTTGTGCAACCTATTATGAGCAAGAAATGACTTAATGGCTTTTACGGCGATGGCGGAGCGTTCACAACAAAAACATTATTATTACATGATTTTTTTACCATTTTCACTTAAAGTTTACATTTTTTTTCCGGTAACCATGATGAATTTTAATATAGTTTCTTAAACTAGTAATATAGTTTAGTAAATTAGCTGTTTTTTTTATCGGGAATGGTCTTGGGACACGGTGTTTATTATGAAGATATGATTGATGGGATAAGTGTATATGTGTGAGAAGTTAAAGGAGAGAGTATAATATATATTTTTTTAATTATGATTTAGTTTATTTGTTGATTGTTATTATATTTTATATTGCATAATTATGAGTCATAATTAACGTGACACGGAAATCTTGTTGCAAGCGACACCATGACACTAAAGCACGGTAACGAGTTTTAAAATCGCGTATAACGTCACCTCGGTTATATGATTATCGCGTTATCGCCCACCGCTATTTCTGTGTCCAATACAGAACGCGATAGAGATCAAAATGATCTGCTCTCCTTTTCAATTTTATTGTATGATAGTTACTCTGTTACTGCTCATATTTTAGCTCTGATTCAGGCTCAAAATGCTTCAGAAAAAATATAAAACATCTTTGTTTTTTGTATAAAATATTTTTAATGATTAGTCATGCAAGTTATAATTCACCATAACTTTTTTCATTTTACAGTACTAACTACAGTTATCGGTATATAATCAATGGTAACACTAACAATTAGCATTATCAGTTTTTTAAAAAATACATTTTAAAATAAATTTAAAATACGTCAAGTTGAATAATTTGATAGTTGGATTGACCTCCAATAGACCCCGTAACTTTTTTATTCTTACGGCACTAACAAAACCCATTATAAATAATAGTACTTTGCATAGTCTAGCTTAAAAAAGTTCTCTTTAACCGCGCATTCAATAGTAAAACCGATAACATATTTTAAGCTGCCATTTCACTGCCTTCAATGTTGCTTAATCATTCAGAGACATCCTATGATTGTCAAAAAGACTAATTAGATTTAGAGCACATACGTATGTTCGAAGTAATCCAAACACAGACAATATTAATGTGAACAACACGTATGACAAAACCGAGCAATAGAAAGCATTATTGGGAAAAAATAATTGAAGATTTTTTCTTGCAATCGGTGCAGTTTCTAGGAACTAAAAACTCAGGTAGTACAATTTGGCAAATTTGTTTAATTTGCAATGTTTTTTTATTTTAATTTTAGACAGAAAACCTTGCAATTTTTTTGTGATAAATTTCAAGATGTCTTTACTGAGAGTGCCGCCGTCGATATGGACATATTTTAAAATAAATGTTTTTATCGTTACAGAAAAGTTGAAGCAATCGGCCCCGTGCCGGATCATAAACGTGTCGAGTTCGTTGCACAAATATATCCGACCGCCAACGAAATTGAGTAGAGATTTGTTGAAAGGGAAAGGTTTCAATTCAGTGCAAAAATATCCCATCAGTAAATTGTACTTTCTGGCTGCCGTTAATGAGCTAGCCAGAAGACTAAAGCCATACGGTAAGAGATTATTAAGTCTGCAGCACTTTTTTTATTAACCCATAAACGTTTAAGCATGGGTAGAATACCCAACCCAAATTCTCAATAATTAACCTATAAAATGGTTGCCCGGATAAAAGTTTAATATGAAGGAAATTTAGGAGGGTACATACTCACGATTTTCTGCAGACCCGAACAATAATCTTGAGAAACTTCTGTGGTCTTGGGGACTCAATGTGGTTATTTCTCCATACAAACGCTGCAGTGTTGTGACTCTTTTATTTGTAGATATAGAAAAAAATATACTAAGTATTGTTTATCTCATAAATATTGGTCATAGTATTGATTATAATTATAAATTATAATGGTAAACCCTAATAAGTCGTCTCATTAGTAACTAAAACACAATGCAGATGCCGCCCATCCAAACAAACTACTCAAACATCATAATTTGATAGAAATAGCACAGTTTCATAATTTTAATTATAATCGTTCACAAATGGAGGAAAGACAAAGTAGTCACTATGATTTGGCAAGTTTGGTTTCCAAACTAGTACACGGTTTGCGTCTCGCCTATCCGACATCAAAATAATACTGTGGTCCTCTACGGTAAAATTTGACTCCAAAGAACAGCGCCATCTGGATTTCGAAGGGCATATACAAATCTTGTATTACGATGAGCTATCTAAAATCGACGGTCATCGGCTAAACTGTAAATTTGGTTTATTCAAAGGTGTGACGGCCAATTCTCTACACCCAGGAACATCGAGAACGAACATCTCATCATGCCTGCCACGTGTTGCGAAAATGGATAACTTAACGAGATTATGTTATAAGGTTTGTACCTAATTTTATTCTATAAAAATAAATGGAGATGATATCATCAAATCGAAATTTCATCTTTAGGCGATTTAAAAAAAAATATAGTAAATCGGCCAGAATCGGCCTAGGTGTATTTAAAATCAATAGCTCTCTTTCAGGTTTCAGGATGATTCGGAACATCTTCGGTGTTACTAATATAGGTATTACTGATTGGCATAGATCGGCAGAAAATTAGATGAGTTATATAGTTATGGTTTTATAGTTAGCGGTATAGTTGGTTTATGGAAACCGTTATATAAAAAAAAATGTACTTGCTCTATTGTACGATTATCATCTACTAAAAGTTCATCCTCTAGACCAGGGCATTAGACCCCTTTTCCAAAATGAATTGATACCTCAACCCCTCAAAATCAGTTTTCGTTTATGTCGACCTTTGGGAAACCGATTTCGATCGAAGGGGTCGATATCGACCACTTTGGATATTGAGTCCATTGGCCAGTGTTATGGACTTTTTACAGTCTACTGGTGGTACTGTGGTGCCAGAATGCTTAAGCGTTAGCACATTTCCTAACCTTCTACTTTTTTATCCCGAGAATAATGACCGAATGTCCCGGTTCCCATAGGAGTTGACTCTCCATTAGTCTATAGTTTTATGTACACAAATAGTGAGCTAATTATTGGATTTGGGGATTTGAATTGCGTATTTATTTACAGACCGAACATGAAAGTGCTCAGACTTCAATATATTTGGCCATTTCATCAGAAGTCGAGTGGCGGAGTGGTGAATATTTTGCAGAATGCGCCGCAGCCAAAATGTCACCTTACGCAGCGGACGAGAACTTTTGTAAAACTGTGTGTGAAATAAGTGAAGACATCGTCGGATTGAATTGCATCGATCAAACCACAACGAATCTTTGATTATTAAAATTGTAAAAGTAGATATCATTTTCTATTTTTATTAATTTTACAAGGATATTTTTTGAAATATGTTATATATCTAAATAATATTTCTCTATTTTTTGATATTTCAACTCATGTAGAGTTTATCATTTAGAAAAATGTAACTATTCCGATGGGATTTGACCAGTTGATTTGTAGTATTGAGTATAAAATATAATCAATAATTGCAGTTTTTCAGTGTTTTTTTTTATCGGTGTTAATTTTTATACCATGAGATCAGTCGGTTGTTTTATATAATAGTGTGTTTATTCAGAAAATTCTAATGTAACTGGTAATCAGATGAATACACTACAAGACTTAACGTCAGTTGTGGATTGCTCTAGTTTTTAGTAATATAATTCAAAATTAACTTATGTGGGTAACATAAACTAAACATGATACTTTGATTTTAACTTATCCCGGGTTCGCGCGTCAAATTGACAATGCCAAAAACCACATTCTTCAGTTAAATAGTTTGGAACCTGCCCCGCAAAAATGTTATTTGTAAAGAAAATAGTCTATCAAACGCAGAATATAATGCGATCGTAGACTGGTTATTAGTAGTCTTGGTTTGCGTTTTTGCTATACATAGAGGTAACAAAAAATGCTTGATTTTAGCCTGAAAAACCTGTGGACTCGGATGTGTTAAACTTCCACGATAGTCATTTTTATTATAAACATACACATAGTTTTGCAGATTTTTATGACATGATTATTTAACACATTCCACTCCATATGTAAAATGTACTACACGATGCAGCCATTCCGCGAAGGTCGTTTACCGCACGCGAAATATTGCACACAGAGCGCCATATGTTTTTTAACGTCTTATAATTGGCAAATAATAAGTACAAAACTATGAAAATGTTTGTTTTTTATATTGACATAGCTTTTGTAAATAAAACTTGAATTATTTACCGCCAAATTCGTTAAAAACACTTTCTAATCTAAAAAAAAAAATCGACCATTAGTCTATGCCTTTTATTCAGGTATATGCAACATGCCACTTCGGCGGTAAGTTTCTTAATCCTGACGTTTTGGACATTAGGCACATTGGGATTCGTCTTATACAAGTTACTTTTTCGTTCAGCGAAAAACCCTAATCTTAGAGGTCATGAAATTAAACTGCCCCGTACCGGATTCAACACAAATACAAAGAATAGTAACATTTCCAACAGTTTACCATCTAATGCGATTAGTGCAGTGTCAGAGAATCAATTTAGGAACAGACGAGATGACATTTCAATGAGAAAGATTATCTGAAGCTGTTCGCTCATTATAAGATGAGTCTAGGGGAGCACTGTATCTCCGGACGTCCACCGTGTACAGCTACCGGCAACTTTACGTTCATAGGAATTTTTGTTACCACATTGTTGTAAATTATGTCATTCCTATGTACATACACTTTTGTAGGTTATGGAAAATAAATTATCTTATTATCTTATCTTAATAGTTTTTTAGTTTTAAGTGCACATTAAAAGTTATTGTATACAAATGTGGTAAGGGTGTAGTGGCCATGAAAATAAATACATAATGTCACACCCATTGTGAAGGGTAGAAGGTAAATTGTGTAAACATGGGGTATGGATGAGGCATTAACGATTTGACGTTAAAATGAGGAGACAGTCTTTCTTTGCTGAGGATTGTGGGAGGGACGCAGTCAGCTTCCCCTCTAGTAACAAAACAACGTTGAGCATGATGGTAGCCATAAGTACATGTGTCAAAAGAGTGAGACAGCCCATTGGCATGCGAGCGAAATAGGAACGGGCAGCTGAGAAGGCACATTCAGCAGCTCACAATGCCACATAGCAATAATTCATCCGCGGTAGGAAGAAATTAAAGATTTGAGGTCCTTAGAATAAAATTTACATATTGAATACGTGAGCAACACAGAGGGGCGACATCAGAGTATATCGGAACAAACCGTTTGGCATAAGTACAGTTTTAACATTACTACTGCAAATTAATTTCTCAAAACACTGCTGAAATCGCTATGGCGATTCCATTCACCATCACAACACTTTTACTACGTAAAATGTAAAAATAAACGTCGGTGGGTTATGCAGTTGTACACATGCAACGATCACTCCATCGCTGATTTACAGTTAATAAATTAAGCAATGCGTTGATCGATTCAATTTTATTCAAAGTTATTAATGTATTAATCAGTATTTTAACATAGTTTATATAAATATTATTAATTTAATCATAAGGAACGCTCTTTGCAATTATCAATTTTATGAAAAGCATATGCAAATGTTTATTAGTGTGTTGCAACAAATATAATATGGTCGATTTAAGACATAAAACTAATCACTAACAGTTACTAAAATTAAAAAAAAACATTATTTTCATCAAAGCAAGCTCTTAATCCTAGAAACACATGTTTTTTCTTGCTTATGGATTTCTCGAATATTTTATAAACATTAAAGGTGTTTTAACAGTTAAGAGGTGAGAGCAGAAATCAATATGAGCTCAAAATACCTATAAAATGTATGCAATTACGAATGCACATGTGACTATTTGAATTAAAATTTTGTTTGTTGCTCGCCCAATAGTAATGCGCCGGTCAGTATGGTTGTACTTTCCACGCGTAAATCCTACCGAAAATTAATTTTGACTCAAGTTGTAAAGATTTTTATGCCGTGCTGAAATCCTTTTGGGGTCTCAAATACAAACATGATCTAAACATTGGTCAAATTATAATTAACCGAAGTTCAAAATTCTAAGTGTGAGGAAATACTTTACTCGCATTCAGTGTCCTATCAAAATGTGCAATCCTTGAATAGGTCAGTTGATTTTTACAATCGTGTATTAAAAGGTGTTTAGCTGCCCTGACCGAATTCGTTAGCGCTAATCGTATGGTCATTTTAGAGCCGCCAATGTGCGAGTGTTTATGGTTTCATTTAAAAACGTATGACTTGCATATTTTACAACTAATTGAACCCGTTTAGAAATGATTCCCGCCAAAAATTCAGGAGCACAAACCGCGCCGTACGTAGCGATTTATTTCGATAAATAAATATGAAAACTCACCATTGTGAAGAAAAATCAGCTTTGGCGACCTGGGATGTCCAATTGCCACAAATTTGGTGTCACCTGGTTGACCAATTCTCTATTAGAAAATATTAATTTGGTTACTATATGTCTTAAACTTTTTTGTTAATAAAAAACTGCTTTTATGGATTTTTTCACGTTGGATACCCAACTTTTCACTATTTTTGATCATTTTTATTAACTATTTGTTAGATGTATAAACTATACATTACATGGATACCCTGTTTTACAAGAGTACAGTTGTCGAAAGATGATAAAAAAAAATATTAGCCTGTCACTAAATAATTTCCATAGGGTAATAATAATATTCCATAATTTAGTGATGATGATTATAATTTTTTATCAATGTTTAACCAGTGATTGTTTATTTGTGAATCGAATGGCATAGACAGTAGAGCTATCGGATAAACAGATAATTAAGCGGCAATTTTTAAATGCATGACGGCGCCTTGACGTATATACACGTCGGCCAACGAATTAACGCTATGAGATGCCGGTCGATTCGACGTGTAAAGATGTTGTGTAATCTATACGGGTTAATTATAGGTAGTAGCTATGTGTTTTTCTTGATTAATTGCTGTTATTCTTTGTTTTATTGTTATTTTTAATGTTGTTTTTTTTTCTGTTATTATTAACATTGTATTCCTTTGTTGAGAATTAAGAACATGCGTACATGGGAAAACCTGTCAAATAAATAAATAACAGATTTGTGGGATTTTATCTGCTTCTAACTACAGTCGGAACTGCGCATAGAGTGCCTATGTTACAACACAAGCTATATAATTCTAACAAAATCATACACATGTTGACACCTGTCAATATGAACACCTTTTCGCTGTCATAGAGTTTAACTGTCACCTCTCAATGTAATAACCTTTATAACACATTCAGCAATTAATAGTAAGAGTACAGTGCAGATAATTTAATATCAAACAATATATTTAAGACCTCAGCTTTTATGAAAACAGGAACTTAACAACCTGAATGTAATAATACATTTGAAAAAAAACCTTAAACTCATAAAACAAACACAAATAACATACACATTACACAGATAGATATATTATAATAACAATAATAAAAAAAAACGAACTGAAATTTACAAACTATAAATCAGTCGCATTATAATAATTATGTACATTTTATAATAATATTAATCTTATTTAAAAAATTAAATCTGAATTAAAACAACACTTAGGTTGACAATCGGAAAAACTGAAAATGTGTATCAACAAAACGATTCCATTAAATATGAATTCAACAAGAAAACAACACTCAGGATACAAATTTCTATTGGTGATATATATGACAGTTCGGTTAATTGGTTATTTGTATTATAATGCATAATATAAAAGATTTACGCATTTCATATCCGTGACAAAGTAAGCTATTTGAAATATTAAGTAAGCAAAAAGTGCCGAGTGCCGGGACTCGCGGTTATGATGTGTAATACATCCTGTGTAAAAAGTTGGTCTTCGGGAATGTTGTTTTACCATGAAACGGTTAAATCAACTATTAGGACTGTTTTTAGGGACAGCAAAAAAAAATGAATATCGTGTATTGGGAAAGAGTATTATTTTAGAATATGATCTACTTATTTTTGATGATATAATGTAACACTGTTTAATGCGTAAAAGAAAGTATCTAAATAAAATATATAGTACAGCATAACTAATTATAAAATACATATTTTTTGTTGAATAACAACTAGATTGTATATTCCTACACAATTTAAATAATGAGGTATATGTTATGAGTAAAAACTAAATGCTAGTAGTAAAAAAAAAAATGCAAAAAATTTCTTTTGCGCGATAAGGTCACTATTTAACTCACAGCACAGCAAAATGTTTTGATCTTGTGGTATCAAAAAATATTTTTTTTCAATTTTACGCTAACAAACAAAGAATCTAGTAGTCTCTGATTTAGAGCTCGTAGCAAGTAATGAACAATATGCAATCATTATTATCAAATAAAATTTATAACAATTAATTATATAATATTATGAAGATTGCGTAAGATGTGAATATAAGTAGCTCCAAAAAATGTCATTAGATTGGAATTTTGGAGATGGTATTCAGTAATAATTTTGTGGTTAGCATAATATCAAACATGCATATGACTAAACTAAACTAACACATTTTGAACATAGCACATTTTTTTTTTAAATATATTTATTAATTTTTACTAGGGTGATTGTCAACCGATGAATTTAGATATCTAAAAAAACTATTAAACGATAAATTAAACAGTTTAAAAACGTGAGCGTGAAAAAGTATTTACTATTATAAATATTTTGTTCCACTACAAAATGTTTCGTAATGATGAGGGAAAATATTGAACTTTGAATTATTGTCTGTGCGTGATTTGTACAAATTTTTAAATTATTCTCTATATTTGGTATTACTCTATGATAATCGCATTGGGTGAATTTATCATCTGTATATAACCATGAAGGTACGACGCGCGCCAGTGATAGGTTTATCATTTGAGCAGTGAACTCCACGGCTCACATTTAGAAATACTGTGCGGCAAAGTGCGAGATAACTACTGTTAAGCACGAGCGAGCCTCGTAGCTTCATAATTGTATTGTTGGAACCACTAATGCAGATCAAGTGTGTTTTGGGTTTATGGAATCTACTGTTTCCGATGTCTTTAGTGAGAATTTCCATTTCCACCAAGCATGTTATAGCACAGGGTCAATAAAATCCACGAATAGAGACACACCCAGGTGACCCTGAGGCAGGATTGATCAGCATCAGTCCAAGAGTATTGCATCCAGCATCGGACACGAAACCAATACACATGCCTACTATAAGATTGGGGTATTCATACGTATCTCAAAAGGTTTAGGTCCGCTCCGTTATCACAAGGAAGCAGACTCAAACCTGTTCCATTTGTTAAATGGCGACAGTCGGAGGAAAGAGTTAGTATGAACGGTTAAGTCGTTGATGTTGTCTGACAAACTTAAAGTTAGCTGGCCGTCGCAACACCATTTTAGTTGCACCATTGATTAAATAGTGGTTTTTAGCTCATTGTTATACAAATTACTAGACACCGAGGTGGCACCATAATCTTGCCAAGTCATAGATGGAACTAGTGCCATTTACTTCATTTGCTAAATTCCTTTGAAAATTTGAGCAATTATGCTGCAAAATCTTACGTTTTTTTTTTTAATAAAACAAAAATACAGTATCATGTGAAATCTTGTTATCCGAATGTAGATTATGTGAAAGAGCTAGTATGTTAGCATAAATTATTTATCACTGACCAGCTTCATATGTTAGATAAAAAAAAAGGAATCTTGTTGCAAAAAAAGATGCAAATTTACAAAAGCAACAACCGCTGAAAACAATAATGGTAACGTTAACGTCTGAATGAGGTTAAGAAACGGACCAGGAAATTTTAAAAACAACTATATACAGTGGAATCAAGTTTTAGAATCATAGGGCAGAAGCGATTGAGTTCTTACGGTCGATGAGAAGATGCATGACTTGGATCAAACAGATCCTAGAAATATATAGTATATGCAGTAGATGGATTCTCTTATTCTTATTGTACGGCTTGTCATCGGGGAGGCGCTATTCAGACAACCTTGTTGCATTACGCGCTGACAATACCTCGCAAGTCAGTTATTGAAAGTCAGTTGTATGTACATCTTAATACTAAACTCTGTCGGCCGTGCTGACCAATGGCATGACCTAGCTGCTTCAAACCCGAGACTGGAAGCGGCCATTCGCACCACTGTTACATAGAACCATGGAATGAACTGACGGCTTGGTTGGTTGTATATTGTCTATTAATTCAGAAAGTCATCTCAATAATTATTGATTAGAAAGAAAAGAATAGATTCCATAAAACATTATTAAAGCTATTATTGTCGCTGTTCCGGACTTTACAGTGGTAAACACAGGAAATGAACGTATGCGTGTGAGGGGAGGGGAGCGTTAAATTACAGAAAAGATATGTCATACGAAAAAAAAAGCAAATGTCGTTATTTAATCACTCAAGGTTGTCGTCAAGTTGGCAATGATAGGAATTTTGACCCCTGTGTAAACCACTGTAGGTTCGTTTTATAGTTTATATTAATTATTTAATTGTTGACCAGCTTCGACTATCCTATTGACTAAAAATTGTAATTGGAAGTTTGAAATTCGGGATGGATTGTTAAATATATTAAATTTATATTGTATCATTAAAATTTACCCTTAGATTATTGCCGTTATATTTCTGTGAAAGCGGTTATTATTAGATATAAATAAATCCTTAGCTTTACGAGAGAATTTAAAAGAATGATGAAAATTGTGCGATTAGATTATATTTTCGGTACAAAAATAAACTAGATTCCTACTGATTGAAGATGTTAAATCCGCTTTTAGGAGGGTATAAGGCTATTTGAAATCATTTAGGGCAGCTCTTAAAAAAGTCCACCCATAACCATATCGCAGTGCAGTTTGACTTTAAATAGTTAACAATAAGTCGTATTATTTCAGCGGGAGTAAAATACCACATGACCATTTTTTAAGTATTTTTTTTTTCATTTTTGCACAATGGTTATTTAACAAATTTTATTTTACTTCCATCAAAGTATGATAAAGTTTGTTACATATCTCTTCGAGTTAATTTTTAAAAAGGGTATGTGAAGTAAATTTTTAATGTTTAGAATATCACTAATTCTCCAATAAGTGTAAAGCTCTGTAATAGGTCTTATGACAACTACTTTAGGTAATCTTAAATAGAAAAGTAGAAAGATTAACTAGTACTTAGAATTAAAATTGAGGTGATTAATTGAAAACTGAATGATGAAACTTTTTGCAATATTTTTCTATTGGATATGAACAAGTGGTCATACAATTTTGACCATGTCTATTTTGTTTCACTTTTTACTTAAAAAGAGACCTTGGTAGCATTGATTTATGATTAGGTATTTTATATTTTATTACTATTTTGTTATTTTTGTAAATTAAAACCACTTTTGTAAATGCAAGAACCCACAAAGAAATTATTAATCAACGTTAAAGTACATTCTTTGCGCTAACCGCTAAATATCCATTTTTGAAAGGATCAAAGCATTCGATGCAAAAATTGCAAGAACATAAGATACCAGATAAAATTATTTTGCGCCTTGCTCAATTAACCTAAAAGTGCCTGTTGCTTGAGTCCGGGGAGATTATCACAATGGAAACTGATATCTCTCAACCCAGGACGGTATGATAAAATGGCGGCCATTATGATTAAAATGTTAATTTGACATTTGGCTATGACATAGAATTAGAAAACAGTAGGTTACTAGTATTAGATTTCGTCCAATTAACAAATAATCTCAGTTAACCTTTATTTTTATTGAATTTTCAGAATTCTATTATATATATGTCAGAGGTATATATTGTCAAAGCTGTGATATTACAATTCCGCCAGTGAAATTATAATTCCACGGTTTATTGTTAATCAGCTTAGTTATAATTTATTGGCTTAATTTTAGTGTCATTGTAATTTCATGAGGTCACTATAGTGAAATTATAATAACACTAGGTATATTATAAGTGGAGTTGGTGGTGGGCTACATCGAAAGTTTTGATTGGTCAGTTCTTTTCCATCTGCCATCTGCAAAACAATAATAGTAAACAAAGGAGCGTGCAAATTTCCGTCTAAATTTACTGTTTAAATAACAGTTGGAAAAATGATTTCCCATTACCTACTTTCTATAATCATACAATAAAGTTTATGATTTTCATGAAAATGTGTATTTATTTCTAATTATATGATTGCAATATTGTCATTAGAAAACGGACCAATCAGTGACGGTCTCATAATCTAACAACCAGTGAAATTATCAAAATATCATTGGCTAACAATTTCACTATAGCGACCCCGTGAAATTACGATGACACTGAAATTAAGCCAATAAATTGTAAGAAATGATTGACAATAGACCGTGCAATTATAATGTCACTAGTGAAATTGTAATATCACGGCTTTGATAATATACCTGCGACACATACAAGAAAAACAAATGAAATGCTGCATATTTTAACAACGAATGAATAAGTTATTTTGATTGTATATTTTAGTAGCAGTGCACCGCCCGTCTATATATATAATCCATTAATTATTCAAGAGAAACAGTGAATGCCAAAGAAACAAAACAAATATACCAAAAAAAAAAACAAAGTAAAACCGTTGATAAGTAAATTTGTAAAAACAATATATTTTGAGGTTACGTGGCTGTGACCCTACATTAAAAAAAGTTTTAAACCATAGTCTATTCCATAGCTTCTATTCAGCGTTAATTATTTTATTCCATATTTTAACATAAACATTTTAGGATGGCGGGAATATAATTTAACTGACAATTAACTGCTATTTTCCAGTATATTCCAATTTGTTTCATTCTCAATATATTAGATATCTGTGTAAATACCAGTTTTAACCATTTTACCAAAGTATAACCACCTATATACTAGTGTATCTGTGTACTAGTGTTATCTAATATGATAATAAATACGGCCATTCAAAATGGTGCCAACTCTTTGAATAAAACTGTGTTACTTACATTTCTATATTTTTTTCATGATCAGTTTGCCTAACTTTAAATAATAATTAAAATATAGGGAAAAATAAATAATAGCATAAAATAGCATGTGTCCGGTGCAATGTTTGGAAACCATCTTGAGAGAAACCTTAGTTTTCATCATCATGTTGCCCGCATTTACGACTTATCCAGACATTTCAATTCATTCAACGGGGGGTGGGAGCATGTCTAGAGATTTTTTATTAGATTTTTAACGAGGAGATGGCTCCTCTAACCCTTCTCACATTAATCAACGGTGCTCGGATAATGTCTCCAGCCTAAAACTCTTTCAAATCCGATCACTTGTCCTGGGGAACGGCACCTCAGGAATGGCATCTTTTACAACAAGCAACAGAAAAAAACCTACTCAAGCGGGGTAACCTAACAATGGATCTGTTGTGTCAAGCATGGCATACATAGTGAAAAAATTATGTTTCGTAAGACTTTTTCAACTACTCGGCCTGGTTTCAAAACACATTCAGTCAAAACTAGGACTTAGCATGGATATTCCTGCCTCCAAAAGTTCTTATAAAATTTTATTAGTGATACGGTCTTAAGAAAGAAGGAAAATGAAAACTTTTTATTACAAACGAAGCCAGTATCCAGGATAATAGTAATTGGGTGCTATCAGTCCTAAAGGAGGCTGATATAGAAGCTACCCTGGGAAGCGTACGCTCTGCAGTGACTTCTCGAAACTGGTTAGAAAACTTTCCTATACAAGACAGCCTGAAGTGAAAACACTTCCCAAAAATATTAAAGGCGTAAAGTTGTAAATCAAGAATAGAGGATACCTATTCAAAAACATTTGTAGAAGGTGTTTTTAATTTCTAGTGTAATATGTACTTAAATAACTATGATAAAAGTCATAGAACGGGACCCATATTGGAATTTCCACCTGGTGCACATGGGTGCTATAATGACAAAATGTCACTGGTGGCAGTCAGAGCGCACAAGATGGCGGGAACACGCGAGAGATTTCGAATGCTCATGATGACGAAAACGAAAGCTTCCCTCATTCCAGACATCTAAGGGATTATAATAAGAATTTTCATGACAGGTAAAATTCCAATATAACCTTGCAAAAAAGTTATATTAGGAGAAAATTCATGATTTTTAAAAGGCGACACAAAAATAAACCAAGCCTTAAGAAGGAAGGAATGTTATTTGATTTTTGAGAAGACACTGTTTTAAAATATAATGAGAATAATCACAATTGAATGTGCGCTTTATCAGATTCACAAAATTCTTTAGTTGTTTATCGGAACACCTTATTAGTTTGCGCTCTTTAGTAATATATAAATGCATATATCTGTAATAATAATATAATAAAATATCTCAAATAACAACGGCTCTGTAAACTTAACAGTCTAAATAACAAACTTCAAAGCATTTGACATATTTTACTCATGAAAACTACCTAACGGGAACTTATCCTTTTTTTTAACAAACACTGAATACAAACGATATTTTGAAATTTTGAACATATTACACAATGTTACAACCTAACACAATGTAAAATCTATTCATAGGACCTTTATAAAAGAACGCTTTGTTATTAAAATCTTACAATATTGGACATTATGCATTATTAAGTTCTGGAGCGAGGTTCACGGTCCATAAACCAATGCATGCACGTAAGACATCTGTATAATAATTTCTCGAGGGATTTAATTAAAGAAATGCTACCCAATAATCTGCAATTTCTCGAATAGAGAATATCCTTAGATTTTTTTTAGATTACATAATTTGAAAAAAATTCAGAGGAGAATCAGCTTGCAAATGCTTCCAACTCCTTACTCTTAAGTGAATCACTCAATTAGTTTAGATTACAGATTTCGTGTTATCTTCGTAACTATGACGTTTCACCGGGAGGGAAAAAAAAACATCTTGCGGTATATACACTCCAAAATATTATCAATCTGATATATTAATAAATTTTCACTGCTATTGCGAGGCACGCATTAGGTTCCACGCGCAATTTTAACTTTTCCGTGAACTTGCATGTGCAAACTGTGTTACACAAAAAATGCAAATGCAATATTGCAATCACTAGGAAAGTCTATTGAAAAACAAAAAAACAATTCTTTTACGAAGTGCCTGCATTTTGAGGCGATAAAAACCCCACCGAGTAAAGCCTTCATTTGCTTAATATCAATTTTTCATCCTTTCATAACGTAAGTAAAGCTATAGATCCTTCACTACGACAATGCGAAAATGTCCCACGACACTATTAAGGGTCCGAGCATAGAGAAGAGCACTCCGGAGAGGATTCCCGTCACGAGGCACGCAGCGCCAAACATGCCCGCCGTCGCTGAATAGGCGGGAGCCACGGTTCTGCAAATGGAAACGTAGGAAATTTTAGTTAATTTGTGACAGTGGTCCTCAATAACCCTACCTATACCCAACAGTCACCTACTGTTTCACAGACCTAATGTCACTAGAAAACTTAATGTCCCAGAACAAAAAAAAAGAGCTATATCTATAAAAATAAATAAAATGCATTTTATAAAATTCTGACTGATCCACTGAAAGTTTCATATATCTACAAAGAGTCACAAAACTAAAACTGGCAACCTCTTTAAGGGACATTTATAGATAGATTAATATGGTGTATATAGATCAAGCCGTAAATCTATTGATTAGTTATACTAATCCAAACCTGTAAGATTCATTTTCATTAAAAAAAATATGCATGAAAAAGTAGATTGGTAAATATAAATATAAAAAATAATATTGTAATATTTTTTACTAATGTTAATACTTTTTGTTAGTAGAAACCCATTTTTAGTTTAACAAAGGTTTTTATTGTTCGATCAAATGTATTTTTTCTATGTTACTGTGTAAAACAGTTGATTTTTCTAATAAAGATAAATAAATAAATAAAATCGCTGATGATAACCGATAAATTACCAAATTGGTTTTCTTCTTACCACTTCTTAACTATATGAAACTTTTGCACTAGCTCCTGAAGTATCGTTATTATTGCATGAATGTAAGTTTAATTACAAACGAATTACCACGATTTAATTATAGGTATGTTACAATTTTTCCTTTTAATTTGTTTTGAAAACAAAATGTTTCGTGAAATCTGAGAAAGTTCACTTTATGTAAATATATATATTCGTTAAATACTCACTTTCCAACATACATCATAGCTAGCGAGGAGAGATGACCTGAAGTGATGGACATGGCCCAACTGAGGGCCCAGTAAGCCCAGTCATTGTCGATCCACACAGGCATGAGCCTCGTTTGGTTAAGAGGTCTGTAGTTGCACAGCAAAAACGCCGGGATGAACAGACCGCGGAGGAGCACGGCAATTATCAGGTATTTTGGTTTCGGCTATCCAAAGGTAAAAAGACAATAAGAAAATAGTTTATTCGCTCGGGTGGGAATTTTAAAAGATTAAGTGATATATTTTTTTAAAATATAACTAGAAAGGAAATAAAGGCAAAGGCAAGGAGAAAAGTTATAGTCAAAAAATCAACGTTTAGATAACTATATTTTATTAACTATTTTATATTTTTCTTACGTAAAAGTTCATGTGTATGTTTTGAAGAATAATATAGAAACTAATATAGGGATAAATCAGCGTGCTATTGGTTCATCCACTGCTACATTCTGGTCCTGTAGCACCGTGCTAGATAAAGAAGAGATAGCCTCTGTCTAGCATCACAATACCGTCACCCTTGTGTAGAGGCAAGTGTATCACAATACCGTCACCCTCGTGTAGAGTAAGTGTATCAGACTCACTCTTGAGTCAAATGCAAGCATATCACAATATCATCAGCCAAGTAATTACAACACAAAATGTATTAATGGTTACAGCTAAGACGAAAACAGAATCATTATTAACTTCACTTTCCAAAAATGTGTAATCAGCAATAATCAGTAATAATATAAAAATATATATATCGGAATATGTCACGGAATGCACGTATTTTAACGATGACGATTAATTTACTTTAACTTAATCAAAATATACAAATTTTATTTGGCCATACGTAAGAACCTTCAATCAATTTACCTGATAATTAAGGTGAATTCAGAAGGAATATTTAAAAAATGCTAAGCCTTTAAATAAAATAGTTTTGATTTGGAAAATTATCAAAATTGTCAACATCGTGTTGCATCATAAATTTTCATTTTTCGGCTAAATAATGCCGCGGTCATAGTTAGAGACGTGTGTGCGTACGTTCAGATATCTGTTTTATGTGAAAAATACTTCACATTGAACAGTGAATAAAAGTGCTATCAGTTTTGGGAACCAAACATGACTTATTATTGAATCCCAGTGTCACCCATTTAGATGTTCCATGGTAGGTCCATGTAAATCGAAGAACGATAGCGTTGTTCTTGGATGAAAAGCTCACGGACATCTCATGCAAGAGAGGCCCTCATCACGAAGCAATCGTTAGGTACCTAATGAGGCCAGGTGGCGACCTAATTCAATTGCAAGAGATGAGTAACGTAAGCACGAAGATGGTTCATAACTTATTTGTGTTACAATATAATATATACTAAAGGAGATGGTAAATGGATAAGTCAAATGAGCGCTGAGTGTAATTTTCTACTGCGAGGTACACTTGTATTTTCATTATTGGAAAACTGAATGGTATTAGAACCCATCACCAGAACAGTGACCGTGCTACCTATGGCACTGTGGTCTAAGCACTCGAGGTGAAATTGGGAATTGGGTTCGATTTTCAGTGGTTTTTCTGAAAATATGTTAACAATTCTTTAATTTATTGTAAATGATCATTTAAAAGTACCTATGCCTCTTTGTAAAATGAGGATTTGTTATATAATATATATAAATTAAACAAACCCAGGAGAAAAGAGTAGCGGTGAAACTGCCCAAAGCTGCTCCAATGTTGAATGTCAGATAACACATGACTTCGGTGTAGTGTTCTAACGATAGGAAGAAATTCGAATCTGACCGTTGGATGTCTAAAATAAAACAAAGTCAAGATTAGGCTAGGAAACCATAGAAAAAAGTTTGACACTCAAGTTCAAACGAGTGATAATCTTAAAAATGAGTTTGTTTTACAATGAATATAAGATGGTACGAACAAAATTTGTGAAATTATTTTATAATCTTGTTATACAGAATGTAACTAAAATCACTTTTGTCCTTTTAGGGGAGGGGTTGATCTGGTCTTATGAAAAAAAAATTTATACATTTTTAAAACAACCACAAAATTAGTTTGAATATCTGCAATGCAATAAAATATATCAATAGATACAAATTATCCTATTTACGACTATAAAGAATAATTGAACTGAATAATTATAAGGAGAATAAGAATTGTGTAATATTATAAAGAAATAATAGCTTCTAATCACTTACAAACGTTTAAAAACCATTGCAAATAGAAGAAATGACAACTAAATAGATCGAAGATATTTAACATTTTTTTTAATGTTTCAAAATGGTAATATATTGTTTTTCTTTTAATCATGTGAAAAATTTAATGGAGAATTTTATGGCGACAGAAAAGAACACCCCTTGAAATTAGAAGTATTAAAAATTAATTAAATAAATAGCCTATGATCTTATGACCCAATGTTTGATTGTTAATATAAATTAACCTCCTGAAAAAACGAAAATGAATTTAAATACAGCTGATATAGAAAACTTGAAAAACCATTTACAATTCAATACATTTTTTAAAAATGTTTATTTTTCATTTTTAGTGAGGAGTGACAAATAAACTGATCTATGGAGTGACTAATATGATAATAAAACACTGACCGGAATGTACGGCAGGAAAGATGGCGAGACTGACGAAGAAAATAAAAAACACATTGAAAAGTTGAACGCTGGCCTGTCTGACGATGCGAAGGTAGGGTGGGTGCGAGCGTGTGCTGGTCTCCGTGGCTGATACCGCAGTCAGGCGCTCGTGGTAGCGGTAAAACCTCTGAAAAAAAAAAATATTCGAGTTTAATTTACAGGACAGCATAGCTCAAAACAGTTAACGGCCGAGCCAAAAGGACAATAAGCGGTTATCATAAAACTGTTTATAATTAATTACCTACGGGTTGTCGCGGCTTCACATAGGGATGTTTTCTTAATCTTGAAAAATCTTCCTGAACCTGCCTCGATGATCCCCGAGAATAATGCAAACATACACTTACCCCTTGGTAAGTGTATGTTTGCATTATTCTCGATGAAGAAGATAAAAGAAAGTAAGGACTTTCCTTTACCTTCTTCTTCTATTATTGCAATTCGATTTTTAATTTAGGCTGTACGCCAGTAAACACATTTTTTTTAAAGTCAATTGGAAAATAAAAAATAAAAATAACACGCTTGGTCTTGTTTTCCGGGAAAAGAGAGAACTAAGACGAAGTGGTAGGACAAAAAAAAAGAAAAAATTGTATTTTATACTAATTTGCAAAAATAGGCAATCTGGTAAGTAGGTATGTGATTTTTTGGCGAGAGAGTTTTATTTCATCTTGATTCAAACACACGAAATATGTATTCGATTTCTCATTCTGATACGATTAAGTAAAATATTTGCATCCAATTCTTTAAAATAGAGTATATACATTTCAAGCAAATATTGTATAGCCTATAACCTTACCGAAGATCCAAGCTATTCAGAGTAAAACCCCATTTAAATCCATTCAGTGGTTTTAGAGGAGAAGAGTGATAAAATGAAAAGAAACTTTTATAGCAGTGACAATAGTATAAATCTCATTACGGTTTCATATGAGTCGTATAGAATCAAAATGAGCAATATGCCAAAATGATCATTTTGCATCAATTTTGAAACTTCTTCATCTTTACCACAAATTGAAGCAGGAAATAATAATCTAAAACAGCAATCTGACCCCATAAAACATCATTAGCAACATGTTTGAAACAAAAAACAGCAATATGCAAAACCCACTTTGAAAAACAGCATTAAAAAATAACAGGAATAAAAAAATATTGATGATATTACTTATTCTAGATGTAAATCGTTTTTATTAAATCGCCACAAAATACATTTACCACAGAATGCTGCTTTTGATTCTATACGGCTCATATGACACCTATGTAACCATAGAAATAGTTAATCGCACAGAAGTGCTGTAAGCGAGCTACAGCGGATATGACAAAATCATGACAAAAGTGTTAGTAGAAATAAGCTCCGCCCGGTGACTACAGAGGTATACACATACATAGAGGTAGCCACCTGGCTGCCCTGCAATCCAATCCAAAATAACATTATTGTGATACCGAATGAATTGTTTGTGAATTAAAATTAACATTAATTGGTTAAAGTTCGGTCCTGTGTTCGCCTTTTACAAACACACGCTAATCATAACACATATTATCACGAATACCGTTCCGATGTCTGAAAATGATTTGACTTAGGCCGAGTCAACTTAAATGAATGTAACCTAAACATTGCGAGAACAAATGAAATACTCACATTTAAAGGTAAAGCAAAATATGTATCGAAGCAGGCCAGCAGGAAGAGCAGAGCGGTGAGGAAGTAATATACGGCAGCAGTTCGCTCGCTCGGGGCCACCGAAGAGGCGAGCATCATCAGGAGCGAGGTTAAGACTCCAGACAGGTTTGAGCCAAGTATCACCGCACCGGTGTACTTCGCGGGCAGCCGCGCCGCTATACCGTACACTGTATTCTGAAACACTCCGTTGAAAACTGCAAAACAAAAACATTTTTTTCTCAAACTCAAAGCATAACTTAAAATATTTGCCAAAACCAATACATTAAGTTTAATTAACCTTTTTTTTTTTAAAAGAATTGCTATGACCTAGTTCATAAACAATTATTTTGGGCCCTACTCAAGTAGGCCAAATGTGCCAGTGCTAGTCAGGGGAGATGGTGGTAATGAAGCGTTAAGACCATGTGCGGATTCGAACCTGAGACCTTTGGGTCAAAAGTTCAATGCTTAACTACTAGACTAGTCACCCATGACAATAATACGACTTTGCAATATATTTTAAAGTACATACGCCCAGTACACACAAGAGTACACTGAAGTACAGTCCTCCCGCTGGAAGTCTTCTTGAACTAGCTGAGTTATATACCACTTGCAATAGGGATGTTCCAGTCGAGGAATACAAATAAAACTCCCTTCTATTGTTTACAACACAATATTCTTATATTATTATTAAAGTTATTTATTCTGAATATTTATAGTATGTGTAATGTCAGCTTAAAGAGATACTCAATATTGCTAGAAAATCTCATCTATTTGGTATTTTAGACATCCATACCCCGTTTGCTCGCTCATACTATTGGCCTTGAATGCATTTGAATGTTTGATCCGCCCACTTCCCAATAAACTAATCGGTGGATCCGATTTTTAAAGAGTGTACACAGCGACAAATAATATTTCCAAATAATAATAAAATTTTATAATACAAATTTTCATGGCGAATCAAATGAAACCAATTCTGTTGAAATTTGACGTCTCATGCCTGCACAGCTCGTTACAGTAGACGGGTGACTTTTCTTAGTTTGCGTTATTAATTTTGGAGCTAATTGTAGCTCAAAGTGAAAATTTTCTTAATGGGGCAGACATGCGTCTTGTAAAGCAACTGAATCGACTCCAGCGTGGGATAGGTTGAAGATGTAAGGATTACGACATATTCCTGAGACTTTAATGCAAGAGTTTCTAGGTCAAGATAGGGTCCTCTAGTTGTTACTAAAATAATTCAAAAAGCACTTAGGTACCAAAAACAAAATAAGTCACTTTAACATAGTTACCATTCAATATGACCACAGAAACCATAGTCAGCCAGAAGAAGATCTCAGGCCATTCTGAAGTGTCGATCATAGCCATGATTATCGTGAAGACAAACACCAAAACTTCAACGCTTAAAGACCAAACTATTCGAGTTGTCAGGTTTCCACTGCAAAAAAAGGGATGTTCAAAGGGATTTAGATCGTGTGCTACGAACCCAGTTCCTAGTACGGAGGGAGGTATGTCGCGTACTCTATATCTTTTAAAAAAATATTGGTAAAAAAGCAGTAGGAAGATTGTCAGCTACTTTCGAAAATAAAGAGATAATATATGTATAGAATGGAGCCCATAAAGTTTTATTGTATTAAATAAAATTGTAGAGTTATCTATTGTGAAAAAGGATATGAGAAACTATGAAACTGATGATCGTACGACCGGACAGAGTAGTTTCACATTGTACAAATTGTATATTTTGCATTTATTGAGGTGAGTATAACTTGACCTGGCATTTATCGTTCACTGAGGATGGTTCTTTTGAACTACCAATCTCCAATTCTTGAAGACACTGATCGCTTTATCCGGTGAGCGGCTGAGAATACCCACACTATATATTAGAATTAAGATATGCTTTACTTATTCCTTTGATGGTGGTATCATTCATCCGTCAGATGAAATTCTTGATTAACTTTCGTATCACCTTTCACACACCAATTAAACCATGCAATTAAAGCTTCATTAAATGGTTACAGCAATGTCAAATGCCATATTTAAGAGACTTTAAAAAAGGAAGAGGTTCACAATTGTGTATGTTTCTTTTAATGTATCACTCATTACTCCGGATTTACTTAAACAATTTCCAATATTTTTTTGGCTTATGATGGAGAATTATTCAGGGGCGGTTACATTTTATTTCAGTCACGTTACGTCTTGTGTAAGTTTTACGTCCAAAATAGTTTCATATTAAATAATGATTATTTATAAAATATACAAGTAAATATTAAAAATAAAAAACGTTCAAAATAAATAAAACCGACTTAAAAAAAAAATAAAACAAACTTTTTATTATCTGATTGACATCATATTTATATTCATGTCATCATCAATGCTGAAAAACAATTGATTTTTCAAAAACATAGTGTCAGGATTGGTAATTTGGCGTATTCCTTTTAATAAGTAAAATAATTAAATAAAACAAATAAAACAAGCATTAGAAATATTTTAAATTTTTATACTCCACTTTTCTTATAAAAAGTAAAGAAGTTAAATATTCGGAAATCAATGAAATTTGTTTAGGCATATGGGGTTGAATTTTACGCTTATAACCTATACAAAGTATCACCCTTAAGTTTAGGTCCTTATGGTGCAACTGATTGGACATTAATAGTTTCAGGTTCGATTACAGGTATGAGCTGTACAGGTGTGGCTAAACTGTTTGGTGAATAAATAATCATGTTTAAAGCAAAAAATTCTCACCCCATTGGTATGAAGATGTTCAGCCAGTTGAAGAAAACATTGGGTACTTGCGCAGCGAATCCCATGTAAGCCAAGAAGTTGGACGCATAAATAGAGCCTTCGCCCAGCTTGTACTTGACAAAGTAAATCTTCGCCGTGATGAACATGTTCCATGGCATTAAGGTTCCCATTCCATGGAGCACAAGCGTTAAGTAGATGAGGCGGAAACGGTCGACGGGTGGTGCCATCTCCATAGGAATATCTGGAAACAATACATAAATTCCTTCAGCTTGAGCTAGTACTTCAGGATGTATGAAAATATTGAAAAAAAAACCCATAGTTGCAACATGTGCAGTATGCTGCTTTGTACGAGGGTTGTCTGAAAAGTTTCCGACCTTAACATGAAGATGGCAGCACTCGTCAGCAAAAGTGGGGGATTGCGTTGAAAGGTACTCACCGAACGAGTATCAAGCTTTCATCAAATACTTGTTTTTGAAAGGCAATACGCCTACGCAAATCAAAAGACGAGTTGAACGCTGTGTACCATCATTTACCACAATGAAATTTCGGGTAGCACAATTTAAACGCTTTGTTGGTATAGTCAAACCGCAATAAATCAGAGTTTTGTCGCTGATTAATTACTGTAGATGAAACTTGGATACACTATTACACTCCAGAAACAAAAAAACCAGTGAACTGCAAAGGAGGAATCCGCTCCAAAAAGTGATGACGACTGTTTTCTGGATTAGTCATGGAGTTATTTTAATCGATTATCTTCAAAAAGAAAAACCATTGCAGGAGCATATTACGCATCATTACTTGACAAGCTGAAAGCAGAAATTGCGGAAAAACGGCCACATTTCCAACAACTTTTTAACTGATGTTTGTATTGCCGGACGTATTGTTTCATGACAGTTTATTATTATTGTTTGCTGAGCAAGCAGATATTTAGCTGATATCCTCATCTCATTCTCAGATTATAGTGAATGTTTTATTTTTTATATATAAAATAATGTAAGTATGTTTTTTTTCTATGTTGTATTTGAATTAATTTTATTTCTTTGACTCACGTACCTGCTCACGTATCTGGGAGTTTCCACTCCTCACGCGGGGCAGTGAATATCTTAATAAAGGCTTCCATTCTGAGATTAATGTCATTTTTCCATTAAAAATGTAGATTTTATGGAAAATATAATTAATAAATAAAATATTACTAATCAGTTTGTAGTTCGCTTCAGGTGTTGTAAAGCTCTTTTAAATTATACCATTCCTATATAATAAAATAAAATGTTTTTGCATAATAAATTTACACTTAAACCTGTATAATAAATTTACACATGTAAATTTAGTCACCGGCTTTATTTACAAAGCGGAAACCTATTACAGACAGACAGATAGATTGATTGAACAATGGTTATTTTAAGGGATGACCGTATTTTAAATGTAGGCCATCGTCTTCACTTATTAATGTGTCCGTATAGTAGTACAATTATATTTATGTCAATAAAATTATATATAAATAAATAAATGATGTACCGCCACTGTTTGACATAAAATCTGTCCAGAATATTGAAGCAATAAAAAAACAGCACATCATATATTTTTCATTAAAACGCATGCTATAATTTCCTTCGTTGCATTTGACATATTCACCAATGCAGAAAGTTTTCTTCTTTTTATTTAACGGCAATCGGCGACAACTATATGATCACATGCCAGAACATTGTTCCTTAGAACAATTACAAACCATCGCCAGAAGAATGGTTAGCAGTAAAAGATAAAAATAGAAATATTTTAAAACAAAATTTAAAAAATTATCTACACAATACATTAGTTAAACTCCATTTAAAAACACATGAGTATCAAAAAAAAAGATAAGCTTATTCAGTGCTAAGCATGCTTAAGGGTAAGATTTATTTTTAGGGAAGAATGAGTATTGGCCTTGGTCTGAGAGCAGCGTAGTCTTAAGCCTCGTTCGCTCGTGCTGTGAATATCTCGCATCGCCGATCCTGTTGCGTTGCGCTCGTGTAGACAAGGCTTAATGTGAGGGTTGGGTTTGATGTTACGTATAGTTTTGACTTTATGAAATGAACAAAGTCTGTATGAAGTTAACAAAGCTGTTGTGCGCAGTTTCGACAGCCATATTGTTGTTTTGATGCAACACCCATTCATTACAAGCATTCACAAAATCTCGAAGTTTGTAAGACAGACAAATGGTAATTACTTACTTTTTAGGTTGAGCGTATCATTGGGAAGGTTGTTGGATTCCCAGGCGGGTGTCAGCTTTACAGGCTCACTCTGTAGGAAGGGGGTTTTCTCAAAGCCCACCCCATCGCTGCCACCTAAAAAAAAAATTAAAAACCGGTAAAACCGCTACCGTAATTTCTATTAATATTTAAAAGTGTGGCACGTCGCGTACACCTGAAAGGCATAGCTAATTGTTGTTTTTTTATTTTATTTTAGTTCGGTTTGGACGTTTGATTGTTTATGTGAAAAGTGCGCCAGGTAATTGGAAGTGATTTTGATAGATTTGGCGGTAGATAATTCGAGTTTTATTTACAAAAACTATGTCAATATAATATTACATATAAAAAACAAATATCTTCAGTGTTGTATTTATTTTTTGCCAATAATAAGAAACTAAAAAAACGGGTGCCGGTCCCGCGTGCGATATTTTGTTCGATCAACGACCTTCGCCGAACAGTGGCAACGTGTCGTCCGCGCGTTTTACGTATGGAGCGGAATGTGTTGCCCACCATCGCCTTTTTTGATCTTTACTATTTACATATAATATCGGAAAGATACAAACAAATGTGTGAGTCACAGAAAAAGGAAATACTTGAGAGGAAATACGTCAGCTCCGAGACGAGGAGTCTGTTCTTTCAGCGATCGCCATTTCTCTAACATATGAGTGCAGCACTGTTAAAGTAATACTTCTAATTAGTATTTGCTAAATGTGTTTCCTGAAAACCTTTGGTAAATTTCTAAAACAATTTTTAAAAAGCAATCATCCATATCTGTACACACCAATTTATGATTAAATGCCAACGTTGAATAATAGCCGAGTTAATAAATGTTATATGACCGTAGCATATTGATTAATTTCTTTACTTAATCAGAATTTTGTTGATACTCAAACTTCAATTGGCTCAGAAAGCATTAATTTATTCGGTGAGTTGGGTTTGTTAGTCTGTGTGCGATCTTCCTCATTTCCATTTGCTACCGACATTGCGAGATGGACCCCACAAAGGTCTCACCCATATGTATCTTAAGTAGTGGGCAATTAATAAATTATGCAGTTTCTATAAAATATCATATACAACTTATCACAAGTTACACCTTACACTCACTTTGACTATAATTGTAACTTTAAGCACTGAAATACTTATTTTTTAATTTATGTGATATACAGGCTGTATTTAAAATCACTACTGTCTTTTCAGGTGGTTGAGTTAAGCGCCTGGCCAAGGAGAGGACGGGCTTGGTACTACTGGTTGGCTGTTCCGACCACAATAATAACAACAGACTGTGGCGGACAGAATATTTGTCAGCGAAAAATAACAAATAGCTATAGAATGTATCACCTATTACAAAGTAACTTCAATTTCCATTGTAACCTAACCTAGCTTGTTCTGTTGGTTGATATTAAGTATTAATTATATTATATTTATACGAGTTTTGATTCTATTACCCATATTTTTGAGAACAATTCTTAGATATGATACGTATCGGTATATATATTTGTTTGAGCCCTTTTTCAAATATATTCAATTCAAGTAATTATTTATGATTCACAAGGATATACCTGTCTTTTTCCTACCCACAAAATATCCCCGGTCTCTCTCTTTCGCACCGAACTACAGGCAGACGATTCAGTATTGAACGGTGCGGTTATACCTCTTTGTTCTCGCGCAATTCTGTACTAGTAACTATCGGCCTATACACCGTGTCGCGAGTGCAGAAATATACCAAAGTGAAATCAGTGAAACTAACAGACGCCGATCGCAGCATCTATATTCATCAGTGCACCAGTCAACGAAAGGTTGGGAAATTTCTTTAACGGTGTATTTCATTTAACCCTATTCCTTTCTGATTGGATATAATCCAGGACCTATATACCTAAACCCACAGATCACTTGTTATATCGAAAATATCTCCATTTTGTGTATAAGTTCAACTCCAGCGTTCTTCCAGTCGGCTGGTCATCAGTGCTGTGAAGAAATTTGGTAAATAACATTGCCAGAATTTCAGAAAGATGACCGATGCAAAGTTTAAGATTTTTAATATATATTTTAATCAAAATTTATTTATTTACTTCAAACCTAAGCGGATTTCGTTATGTCCATTACACATACACACTTGCCTTTTTAATGAAAAATGTACAAAGTACAAAATTTACAAATAAAATTAAGCTAGCCACAATATTAACTAATTGCCATTTTCAACAATAAGGTTGTTTTAATCTGCAACTTGCCCGAGCGACACCGCACCACTACGTGTGCTGCCCGGCAAAGTGATCAAAAATGGTATAAAACCGCCCGGTTTAGTAAAATGCTTATTTTAGAAAAACTATGTATTATTGATAACCTGCATTATTTTGAATAGCTTATGAAATTCTCAAGAATATGGTTTTATTATTATATATACTTTATATATTTTTTAATAAAGCACCTTTACATTTCCCCACAAAGTCAAAAGTTTATTTTTTCATAACAAATAAAAAAAATAGACCCCTCTTTTTATTTTATAATTTTTATATATTCTACATAATATTACATTACCCCCTCCCCACTTTAAGCACATAACCTCAAAGGTACTCCATTTATGAATGACGACATAGCTTCTGAAATGGTTTTAATGGTTTATATTTGGATACATATTCATATTTGAATAGAAGTATAATTCTTGAAAAATAAAAGAGGGGGAGGCGCCCTAATAAAAAAAATCTTTGTAAAAACTGCTCGTTTGGATATTCATTTTACTTTGTTTTATATTTTACATGTAAAAGTTGTATACAAATTGTAGCCTTGAAACAACAATAAGGCAGTCGGAACTGCGCCACATAGCACCTCCCCGACAACACAAGCCATACGAATGAAGAAGAAGCCTTGAATATAGAAAATGGGACCAAACTGGTGTTTCACTGACTCAATCCCAGCAGTTATAATTTAGTCCTGTATAGCTCCGTGCTATAGATCCTGAAGATATCTTACATTTGATGAGCCTCTGCCAAGCGAGTTTCATTACAAAACCTATGCAGCCAACTGATTAACTCGGTTAACCAGTTCTTGTCCAGAAGTACCGTACATTTTTGATCTTTGAGCTCGATTTAAATAATTTTGAATCTAGATTTAAATTGGGGTAGATTGGTTCGAGTAATACAGTGGCCGCAGGTTTATAATGCCCAAACTGGGTCTATGTTCTTCTTTAAAATTTATAAATAGGATTCATCTACCCAAATGTCATTTTATTGCCAGTAACAAGAATAGCAGAACGTGAATGTTACTGCCTCATAAACTAAAGTAGTAAAAGTTAATTGCGAGACTGACAATATTATTATGCGTTTTGCAAAGTAAAGACGGCTGACATCACATTTTCAACTAGAAATTACTATTTCATATAAAATATATATTTTATTGAATTATTTTGCCGGCCTAGAGACAGTCCTCCGCCGCAAAATTATTGATGTCTATAATTTATAACTAACCTTACATTTGATTTTAGTTTCTACAAAACCTTGTGTCTTTTGTTTAGGTATGAACACTCAATTTGACATCTATCTATTTTCAGAGACAAATTGAATAGGTCAATGATCACCATAAAAAATCTCAAGGCGGCTATACTATACAATTATGCTATGCTATATGCTATACAATTATAAACTACAGATGGTACAGTAAGTAATTTTATGAAGACTCCAGATAATGGAACTATACTCTAATATACTCCTCACGAACGTGGAGTAAGTATAAAAGCGAGATTGATTTCAGCTTACTTGAAGATCGGCTGGTTCGCATGTGCAAGTGAAATGTTAGACGCGAGTCAAAAAAAACCCCCAGGTCGCAAATTTCATCGCATCTGTGAATGATTTAATTGCCCAGAGTACTCAAAACTTACTTTTTCACACAAGGCTCGTGAGAAAGATACTGCTATACATTAAATTCTAATTTATTATCTGCAGGCCACTCTAAGAGACAATTCAAATAGTGAAGTCACTGATCGGTAAATCTTCACATCACCCACATACAATAACAAACTACAATTTCTTATTGCGGTAAAAATATTATTAATAAATAAAATAAAAAATAAACCACTTAGCGCGGCTCTTTGTTGGATACAAGAACGCACATTGAAAGTCTCAGAAACTGACTCTCAGCAAGATACATTGTCGTTTCAAGGGGATGTGTAATGCGAAGATATGTCAAAAAACCACGACATGGTACCCAATGCTATAAGTAGCTTTCCTCTCCCTAGAAATCTACCTAAAAATACATTGCATTGCCATATTCAAAATAAACGCAAGAGCGGAGTTTTAAAAAAACAAAAGCTCGAGATATCCATAATCTGTACTAATATTACTTAAAACCTGATTTGCATTGTTGTTTTCATTAAATTTATAGAAAACGACAATATTAACCTAACCTAACCTAACAAAATAATTAGTTTCCATATAAAACTACGCAAGGAAAGATTAATAAATATTATAAATAATATAAAACATACCTATCCTATCTCCATAAAATGTTCCATATGAGTTCATTTCATGTGTAATTTTATTGTCATTAAAGATGGTAGAATTGTGTGAAATTTATGAAAATATTGTGTTTTTAATAAACATATTTTTTTTATTAAAATACCATGCAGTGACAGTAATTGTCATAATATACTTGCATCAAAATATTTAAAATGCTTCGATATCATATATAACCCAGATTAAATGAAACTGTTTGTTTTATGTTATCTACCATATTTGTTTTACTTCAATCGAGAAGGCAATAAAAATAATGAATTAAGGTGAATACGAACTAATGAAACCTGAATAGGTACAATATACCCTTAAGGTTGCTTAAGATACGTTGTCAGCACGTTTTTGCCTCATTCCTTTAATATTTCTCTAGGTTTAGGTAAAAATCTTAGAATTGCCAATTAATAACTGACTGCGAAATTTGTCATTACCGTCAGTTTTCACATTTGCAGACTTTGTAAACAGCAGTTACAGCTTTGCATCGGTGATGTAACGACAGTGCTTTTATAGGTAATGAAGTTGAAGAAGTGGTAGGCCATTTCAGGCGACTTCCTATTCGATAATACAAGTTTCTAAAGGAATTGTTTAATATGTTTATTGTTGTGTTGTGATCATATAACCTTCGATAGAACCTTAGTTTCGAAATTGTTGGAACCGAAGGTTTAACATCAATCGGAAGTTCCGACCTTTTGGAACTGAGCTCCAATACATCGCCACTTTGTATCTGCCCAGTAACAGTATTTTAGGCAGAAAGATTTACATACGCTCATATACGCAGTGCATATACTCGTCAAATACAGGGTGAACTTAAAGTCAGCAGTATCCTTTTAAAGAGGTGATAAACTAACATGAAATTGAATAAATAAACAAAAAAAAATTGGTCTAAAATGGCAAAAGAAAGACTCTTAAAAAGATTTTAAAGTATTTTACCTAATAAAATATCAAACCGCGCGGCGTTGCAACCCAGAAACCGACTGACTCCACAAGGCACCGTACCTACAAATGTAGTGACGACATGAACAACGGGTAGGTTCCCGCGTGCAAATATTGTAATATAAGTCAATTGGATAGGTCAGAAACACAACAATGGAGTATTTATATTTTTATATGGATTTTTTTTGTTAGCTATATAAAAACTTATTGAACAAAAGTTGTTTAGATTGATACCCAGAATGACCCCTTAAAAGGATACTGTTGACTTTAAGTTCACCCTGTACTTATTTACTACTAAATATCTTGACGCTTACGAAAAGAATATCGCGAAGTTGTCCACTTTGCAATGTTCAGCGTTGTCAACGGTAGAGATTGGGAGAGAAGACTTTTGACCAGGTGGTACATGCTATACCACGGTTAAAACTATACCAACTCCTACTTAGTTGCTTTATCCCTTTGAGTGGGCGTTATAATACTCGATATCCACTGAACTGCGACCCAATCGAGACGAAACGCGCGAGAATGCGTTTACAGCATCGTTAAGATTAATTGGGTGTAACTTCAGCTGTGCTCGATTTCAATTAACAGAAACGGAGTACTTAATTGGATCTAGTCAGTGGTCTTACTTATTAGACGGTATGGCTAATAGTTGAAATTGCGATGGGGAAAATTACAGAATAACAGAAAATTGGTAAATACCTTATTGGTTACTATTGTTGGTTAAGCGCCTAACGTTTTTAACTACTAGTTATTGCTACACAAAATAGATATGTTGCCGAGAAAAAACAGTTTTTGCCTGGTTTTAGATCGATCATTAATGACTAGTGTAATGTTTATAAAAACAAGAATGGCTATAACACTTTGTAGCTATCATATAATATCAACCGCTTCTATACATTGTTTAGTACTAGTAAATTATTTAACCTGACATCTTACAGCTAGGCCCTACAGGCGTCATTACTGGCATCTTCCCCCAACTTGCTATAGGATGCTTCACTCCCTGTCTCCACTTGTGCCTGCGGAACTTTTAACCCGTTCGATGTGCGTTTTGATGGCCATAGAGCCAAAAATTTTGGCGGGAACGGATTCTAAACAGGTTAAGGACATAAATATTTTATACCTATTATGGACACAAATAAGAATTTATAATCTAGAAGAAAACAAAAAAATTGAAGGTGAAAAAAGCATGAAAAACAAAAGATACCTTAACAAACGAATTAATTCTTTTTTTTTTCTTTTTTTAAAAAATAATTGCTATGACCTAGGTCATATACAATTATTTTGGGCCCTACTCAACTAGGCCAAATATGCCTGTACTAGAGTCAGGGGAGATGGTGGTAATGCAGCGTTAAAAATGGTATGACCATGTGCGGAATCGAACCCGCGACCTTTGGGCCAATAGTCGAACGCCTTAACCTCTAGACTACCACGATCTTATTAGAGTAACTTTTTTGGTAGCGCACATGTTAATTTGGGCAATGTCGTTTTGAGGCGCAACTAGTAATGAAACAACCTTTCTCCTTTCTACTTACTGAATTTGTGATTTATTTAATACTAACTTGTCCCAAATTGATCTTTTTTTAATAACTTTTTTTTTAATAAAAGTTACGCTACACTGTCTATTATACCAATACCAACACCAATACAAATACTATACGTATGCACAAAACCACGGACAAAATTCCTGGTTTAGTTTGTATTAAATCAGGTTTTTTTTTCAATATATATAAATAATCGAACTTTAAATGAGTGTATTTCATATTTTTTTTGTTGTATATTTTTTTATTTGAAATTGTTTTTCTATTCATTTAAATTTGGTTAATATATTTTAGTACTATTTTTTTTACGCCATGGCTTTACGTCACTACCTGTATTGTGTACAATTTATAACTGCATAACCACAATAAATAAATATATAAATAAATAAACATGGACATAATATTTCAATTTATAATAATTATAATGTGACAATGAACATTCTATTTTATATTCTATTTGCGCTCATAGATGAATATAATATATTAATTCTATCTGGTTACTAATAAATAAAACGTTCCAGTAATTGCGTTGTCATATGTTTGAAATTCGATCGTACCTTAATGTGAGCGCTATGTCATATTATTTTCATACTAAAAAAATAAATATCTATATTATATGACCTGCTTTCAATGTGATCTAAACGGCTATGATTGTTTTTCTTGGGTCTCAATCCACAAACAAAAATTCAACTCTTTCGGATTTGTATTTTTCGAGTTGAAAGTTAAAATGACATTATAGTAGTTGTTAGTGTTAGTAGGTAGTAGGTTAGTAGATGTGTGATGAAATTCAAGTTGAAAATAAAAAAAGTTTGATCTATCTTCGAGGCTACTCTTATTTATCAATAAATTTATATTATTTATGTATTGTTTAAGTCGTAATAGCTATATATTGTGCTTACTGTATCAGCCAATTTATCTTTTAAGATAAAATTAGTTCACAAGGTCATTTTTTTTGTAATTGATGATACCATGCAGTGCAGTTAATGATTACTCTTTGCAATTAATAAAGACAAATCCTAAACCTCCTCCTCGTGATATGAAGTCCTCGTTGGAACCTAATACTAAAAAGTTAGTCCATATATACCTATATAATATATAGATTTCATAAGAACTATAGATGAAACAGGGTTCTCATATTTTGTGGTAAAATGGCCAAATTTACGATTTAATAAAACCATTTTCTATAACATGCATAGTTGACTTAAATAAAACAGATAGGTGTATTTAATTAAATAAAATTCTAGTAATTTTTTCTATATTAAAATAAATATATTAAAAAACAATATTTAAGTACATTTAACAAATAAACAACACAACAACAACAAAAGTACATTATATCAAAAAGTGACCAGGATTTATATGACGTAATTTATGCAAAGCTAGTACTCGTTTTTGCGCTTTTTACTGGAGCGAGCAACGCATTCAGTGTGTACTAAAACGTGCGATGCTGTTCTCGAGGGTGGGGTGTGGTGGGATACGGAAGCGGTGTATATTTACTCTCTTAGTCACTCAGACCGCAACTTAATACGTTAGAAAGAGAAAGAGATGTCCCTTTGGTTATTCGCAATGCATAGTGCATGCGGTAACTAAAATATCGCCATTTGCCGGCTAAAGAGTCAACTATCGCAATTAATTATATTTACAATTTTTTTTTTTTTTTTTAATCACCATCTCCCCTATTACATGCAAAT
This sequence comes from Neomicropteryx cornuta, assembly GCA_020383195.1. Taxonomy (NCBI): domain Eukaryota; kingdom Metazoa; phylum Arthropoda; class Insecta; order Lepidoptera; family Micropterigidae; genus Neomicropteryx; species Neomicropteryx cornuta. The sequence continues at coordinate 10,776,152 of JAHKQU010000005.1, read as the reverse complement.
TAACAAACATAGAACTTACTTCTTCGATTATTTGCTGTAAAAGCTCCATTGTTCCTATTATCTCGGAGTAGCACCTGCCCCTCCGCACCACCTTTGTATTGCATCTCCATAGTTCCCGGATTGTTGAACGTGAATCGTCGCACAGATATAGCAAATTGCGAGTAAGCTGTCACAAGTTTGTAAAGCGATGAGAAAACATTAAAATCAAATTGAATCCTCTTAAATTCGACGGACTGTTCATAACTTGCTCGATTGCTTCATCCAGTCAATGAAAATCTGTAAGGAAATTTAGAAAATGCATTATTTATAAGGCCGACCTTTAAATTTAATATGGGGGAGTGTCACTGCAGGCGGTTAATAAATATTATTTTATAACTTGTTTTGTCTGTTGGTACGCATGCGCTAATCTCTGAAATATAAAAATATTGTTGATGACCTTACCTTTCTAATCGGTTTCGGGAAGTCATCAGGTCAAACAAAAAAAAAAGGTCATCAAACTTAATATTTTAGCCTTTCAATTACTATCTTTTCTAAGAGAGAAATTCAACTAAAAAAAAACTATTAGCAGTTTATCATTTATTAAATTTCTCAGAAATAGAATTGAGTTTTAAAATCTGCCTTTACTATGTTGAAGAGATAAGATCAAGGCATCTAAACATATTTTTTTATGATTAAATATCCAATGGTTGCTAAATGTCAGCTATCGATAAAAGGGTCCAAATGAATCGAAATTAATATTTATCCTTTGACTTCGCCTTAATTGTGCCACAGAATGATTTTTTTTCTTGGTAAAAAAATATATGAACAGCTATCGATGAATTGGATTGAATTGAATTAACCTTTTTCTCAGAGGAGCCTATTCAACTGTGCCATAGTGCGCTAAAAATAGTATAACAGCATACCAAAGTATTTCCATAAAACCGAAACGCGAGTACTGTTCACACTCAAGATATAAAACAATGGGGGCTTGTCGCTAAAGTGCCTCATAAAAATTAATAGGTAGGCAGAAGTGAAGTCAACCACACAATGGTGATATTATTAACCTTCTATTTCCAAGCAAGAACTTGTTTTTAGTCCATGTTGCATTTAAACAAACAGAATATCTACGGTATTACGGTAAGTACCTAGAGACATCATAGGTCGGCGGTTCCGAAAATGCTTCGCTTGATTTTCGGTATCACTGGTGCTCGCTGAGTTAGTCGCAGCACAGGCATTTAGCGAATAATTTATAATTGAAGCAAAAGTAAACCACAATATAATCAAATTAACCGTCTAACAAATAATTAAAAATTTTACATATTTATCTAGGTAAAAAAATAACTTTTATAGCTTCGATTTTTTGGAAAATACAAAATCACTAAGAAGTTCAACAATGAAATATGTAGTTCATTCATATACTTAATAATCTGTAGAGTTTTTTTTTAGCTTAAGATATTAAATTAAATTAAATAGCTTAATTAAAGTGACAAGCGACTGTTACATTGTACAGATGTTCTGAATCTGCACTAAGGGAAGCAGTTTGGGTTTGTTTGCTTAATGCGCCACTTCGTCATCTGATCGATGCTATATAAATATAAGTAAAACAAATACAGCAAATCAATAAACAATAAATATATATATACATTTTACACAAAAATTGCATGAACACTTTTGAATCCAGTTTGATTTCCACGCCTTGTATTATTGAAACACATGATTTGTCTGTGTTATGTCCTAAGTTTTGTCCAATTGTTTTATTTTTGTGTACACGGCACTGGTTTCCATGCTGATAGAGGAGATGGGGCCAAGAATTGTTTACGGTATCAACATTTACCCTACTGTCTTATACGACTTTTCATATTGACATGTGTGCAATTTGAATATGATTAAGGGGTTGATCGCGAAGCATAGTTTGAGAAATGCAGCCAGCCACAATGTGGTAAGAGCATAGAAATGGTGTGGAAATCATGAAAGTAGAAAGGACATAGTATAGTGAAAGGTTTAGGCCTAGGTTTAGGTTTAGCCTTTAGATTTAAGTAACAAATGTGAACGTGATTAAGTTTGAGAGGAGTGTTTAACCGTTCACCCCACTAACCAGTCTCCCTTTTCCATATCCAAATGTGGAATGCTGCTGCCAGAGTGTGGTTTTTGAAGTACGATTTACGCGGAATTATGGAGGTATTTGGCAGGGCCACTACCTACCTTAATACAATATTGATATAAAGTATGTGTCTGATTTCAATCATATATACAAAATACATATAGCTGTAAAATTAGACCAAAGGCATCAGAAAACCAAAACACGCAACTTCAGGGTAATTCAATGAAGTTATTTAAATCTCTTCGTTCCACTAATCCTAGGAAGAACTTTATCTTCAATAAAGTTCTAGATAATTGGTATCGGCTAGCACGCGAAATGGTGGAAGCTATAAGTGTTAACCAGTTCAAGAACCGCCTTGACAAATTTTTTAAATCTAGGCAAATCGCTGGTAACTGAGAATGCGATATGAGCATATCAGCTAAATAGCTGTTTTCTCAACAAACAATAATAATGATAAATAAATTTTGTTTCTTTCTCAATTTAAAATAGTACCAAAAGCCTAATTAAAATATAAACATTTAAAAAAATAACAATGGAATATGAGAACGCGATAGAATCATAGCTCTATTATTACCTTTTATGAATTACGAATTGTTACAATATCGGCTAATTAAGAGGTACTTACAGCAAAATGATATTTTAATGAACTCTATTTATTTTTTAAGTTTACTGTTTCAGTGATGGTAAATTTGGGTCTCCACCCACTTTAGCAATGCAGAAGTAAAGCTAAATAGCGAAGCAAGCACATTTTAAAGACACCTATATTAGTATTAGCACGTGGTTTGATGAACGAATAACAGTACAAATTGAAACACAGTAGATGCGCCAAATCTGATATTTACTTTCACAGTAAAATAAACACATTATCGTTAAAAATATATTACGTACGTACAATCTCAATGATTCAAAACTGGACGGAGCACATTGAGTAGGACACTTGTATACACAACCGACATTTCCTTGATTCAGATAACCCTGGGCCTACCCAAGCCAGAGATAAAATAAATATTGGCGCGATCGCAACTAAGGGTGGTGACCCCGGTGGACAAACGCACGTTGTATATGTACAAAATTAGAAAAATCCGAACAGCCAGCGCGCAAAAACCGACCGCTACCCACCTCTCGACTCTCCCATTAAACCAACCCAGCACAGTAGAACAAAAATCTTTTTAAATCATGGTGACACTAGAGGAGTGAAATGGCGATGGCCTATCTCGCTTTAAAAAGTTTTCATTGATGCTGCAATGTGTAACATTAAACAAAAAAAAACACTAACATGCAAAAATACATATTTTGCTTCAATTAATAAAACGGAAATTAATCTGTGTCATACAATGCAATGAATAATTAGATCCTATCGACCAACGCGTAAGTACGCTGATATCCATATGAAAATGCATTCGCTGTCAATGAAGAAGAAGGGTTCTTTTTAAAAGTTGTGACCGCCAATACTTGACCCGAACAATAAATTTTACTATGGTTTGCTTTCAATATTTCTTGTTTTATCGGTAATACGCTAGACGGAATATCCGATAAGTATAAAAAAACAGTGGTCACTCTAGGAGTTTCTACGTAGTTGCCTCTACGGAAGAAATAATTCAGGAAATTCGAGTCTTAGGCCTCCTTCAGACGGTGTAACTGTTGGTCGGATTTAATATCCGGCCCGGCCAAAGTAGGGTACAAACCAACGATCTTTTAAAACATATATGTTGGTACAAACACCAAAATGTCGTAGTTCTAACTGATGATAGTGATTCGTTAGTCGTTGAATCAAGAACGTCTGTATGTTCCCATACTGGCCAATGTTGCAACAACAGATCCGGCTGAATGCTTCGACGGCCAAATTCATAGTCTGAAGGAGGCCTTAGTGTTTGCTGTTATCACACAGTGTTGAACTTCATAATTAGTTAGTGGAACGGCATAAAATTTTGTTTATACATTAAGTCATGTGGTATAATAGCGTTATACGGTATCACATTATTTGAAATACGGTTTTTTTTCTAGAACTTCCACTATTTATGAGGAACTAGTTACTCAACACCGAGCGGCGCCTGGAACTAGGCCCTACTGGCGGCTTTGAAACGACTTCGGCGCACGACAACTCGTACCTGCGGCAATCGGGATGGGCGCTTCTTTTAGCTGAATCGATTAAACAAAAAAATCTGTGTTAGGAGAGAAATCAAAAGGAAGTACTTATGGATTACAATCAACGTTATAAAATATAGAAGTGAAATATTAAATTTCGGCGAAATGTTAATAGATCGTGTTGCTGTCGGTCGTTTCGAATCAAAAGACTACCCGTTGAATGCGCGCGCTCCTCTGCTTACGACGCCCGACAATGTCACAGTTAGTGACAAAATGTATCAAATCAAATTAGCGCCCGGCAAGCATTTCGGATTTTAAATAAAATTTGCTCCTTATGAACGGAAAACGTGATGAACCAGCTAGTGGAACGAAACAGTTTTATTACAATGCATTCACAGATGAACGCTGATGGGTACACATCACCGCGAGTCCTGGCACTCATACATTTTTTTCAGATTCAATTTACACTAAGCCTTATCGTATGAACAGTTTAGTATTATATTTTTTGATCAGTGTTTGGCGATTTTGTTAGAATCCATGTTGTATTTCTCAGAATTGTAGATTTTTTTCCACCGAGTCGGTCAAGTAAACTCCAATTTTTTATTATATATTTACTTCAGTAACTAAAGAAAAGTAATGTAAACATAGTGAAACGAGTGTAGAAAGTAGTCTGATTGAATGTGTTGGCTGAACACAAGCTGACCTGACAAGTTTAAGAAAAAAAAAACACTCTTTTTTTTTATAAACTTCAATGCGGTCTTTGTTAGTCGTGCGTGTTTTTGTTTTAGCTTTTTAAGTGAAAAAACAGCGAAAGGTTACGCATACTTTTTACCTATTATTCCCATGTTATTTTAAAAATACATGTTTCATTCATATTTCATAACCTCTCGCCTAATTTTATCTTCACTCACTCGCCAACCAGCTGTCAGTCGGATTCGCTTTCACCGAGCAACGATAATCTTATGTAGCGCGTACTTTGTTTAGTAGAACGCCGGAAGTGCTCCGTCGTGGCTGTTGAAAAATCAGAAATATTTGATATCGCAGCGAAAATAGTTGACTTCCTTTCAGTTTAATAAGCCTGCAACTTTGTTTAGGTTACAATTCCGGACGAACGGTGTGATGTGATGCAGTAGACAGTCTTGGCATTTAAAAAGGTGGAAGCAGCAAATTAAGTGCTTTAATAATGGGGATTTTATCAATTAAAAAGGTGAGTTCTTCATTTCCTACTAACCTAGTAACGTCGGCGAAGTTAATTTATGAAACACTAGCTATTCAACCCTGGGCTTCGCCCCGGGTTGGCAGCTTTATTTAACGTGAAATCAATTGGCAGTCCCGGGTTGTAGCTTAATTTCCGCCTTAGTATCTCAATCTCAATACAATAGGATCTGCAATTCTCAGCTCATTCTCAACATTCATCTCAGATGATGAGCTTTGAGTCCTGTAGAACCTTGGCTTTTCCCGAAATATTTTTACAGAGCCTGCGGCATATTTTATCTGGATATTTTTTCCAAAATGAATATACAAAAATAATAAAATTCAAAAGTTCTTGCCACTGTTGACATTTCTTATGCAGTTATGTATTCATGTTTCTTATGCATTCGTTGCATTTAAAATTTTAAGATTTGTGAATAAATGCATTTCATGGCAATTTGGTAGATGTTATTATGGGTATATTTTCTGTTTATTCTATATTTGAGGTTTCCACCTGTTCAAAGGTAAACTACTTTTTGTTTATGAAACAGATTTTCCTATGACTTGTGTACAGTGTGCACTAGCTTTATTTTCATTTTAACAATAAAACAGTATCGTTTCATTCTAGTTTCTTATTTATTTTCTTATCTCATGTTTAGATTGTATGTTCATTTTCTATATATTTAATACAATAAGTAGTGTAATATAAAATAATCTAATTTTATATATAGAGGTGTTGGATGGGAGCGAAATAAAACACTCTTTACGAGAAGGTAGCGTTTATTCAATTGCCGCGGCTGACCGTCGCTCAATTCTGTCAGTACCTACATTACAATATCTGTGTACATGTATCACAGTAGGCATATATTTATTTTTATATTTTTATTCACAATATAATTATACTTACATACAGGTAAGTTTAGGGTCATTTGTGATTTTTATAAATTAAATATTGTATACAGGATATATTTTTATTCATTTTGCTCCTATCAGGGGGTTGATCTATATAGACAGCTAAACCGGTCTCACAATAAAAAATACCTAATTTGGGAAAAAATCACACTAAATATTGATATATTAAAACATTGAGCAAAGATCAAACCCCTGAATGCAGCAAAGTGAATAAAAATACAATCTGTGTATATAATATGTTAATCAAGTATGACATTCTGTTAAGAAGCGTGTACTCATATAGAATGCCCAAACGCCATGATGATTTTAGGTACTGGTAATGGTATGAAATATGTTGATGGAATAATGTCGAAGAACAGGTAGATTGATGTAAGTAGATTTATTTATTGAAACACAATTTTGACAAAACCATTATATGAAATTTCTGACTAAAATATAAAATGACTAAGTTAAGTCGAGACATGTAAGAAGAGTACTGCCAAGAGCGAAGGCAGGTATGAGTAGAGTACGGGCTGAGCGTTGACTCGGCGAAGAAAATCTATCTAACAGCTCTCTCACTGAATAGTTGGGATTGACGTCATCGGCGTGTAACTTGCAATCTAAGCACTTTTACACAATAAAATGACTCTGTTTTTAAGATAGGTTTTTGAATATGAGACTGTAATTCGATATACTTGGATCTGACATCAATAGAGCAAATAATTCTGCTTAGACAAAATGTGGGACATTGTCAGTCGCCTTTGACCCGCTGTTAATTAAATTTCTATGGAATGCAAAGTGAGGGAAATGTGAATTCAGCAATCTCGCAAGGCAAATAAATGTGTACTCGGAATCTTGTGCCAGGTGTTACAGGTGTCTTAATGTTTCTTAAAGTCTTCTTTACTAAAATTAATAAATAAATATTGCTTAAGTTGATTGGTATATAATAATAACTGATTTCCATATTCTACTGTGTGAAGTTTTTGAGGAATCGACCATCGAAGTCCTCATAGTAAAGTTCTGACATTTAATAATTTAATACTAAAACGTTTAAGATTCATTTTACAATTTTTATTTAGAGATGAATTTTTTTAGTAGGTGCAATTTTTAGATAATCTAATTGCCACAAAATTATCACTTTATAGTTATATTTTTTACCTCATGCAGTATGTGCTAGCTGTATCTTAAGACGTTTAGTTTTTTAACAGATAATACAATCGACGTCGCCATTTGCTTCGAGCTCCCAAAACCAAACACCTACAGTCCCCGAATTGCCCGACCAGCCTGCGCAACCCGTCCCCACGGTCGCCCCATCGCAACCGCACAGGATTCCATCGGCCCCTTCGCTCACCAAGAATGTACCGCATGATCTATACAGGAGACTGCTGCCTGCTGGATTATTCTTGATAACATTTGTGACCGTTATGGCAATGCTCTTGATCTACATGGACACCACCGGTAACTAAATAATAATTTGTTTTAAAAAGCAAATTTTCAATTCATATAAAATAATGCATCTGTGTTACATGAGCTTCCTTTTTTTAATTACATTTTAGGACATGTTTTCCATACTTCTCTTGCTCATGGTCGTCAGCATGCACCCGGTACCGGATAAAATATTGTTGATTTTTTTCATGACGAGAGATTGTGAGCGTGGTACGAGCTTCCAACAAACCATGAAATATTTTACCACTCAGTGGAATACAGTGTCAGTAAATCAATTTAAGATCAGATAAGATGACTGTTTTAAAGACAAACACATTAAAGTATGATATGAGCTAGCTGCTCGCTCATTCTAATATATTAATAGTAATAATTCATTAACACTGCGACTTGCAACCTGTCCAACAATGAAATCTACAATGACTGTTGTAGCTGTAACTCTGTTGCCGACGATCGTTCGAATGCCATTGGTTAAGCCTGTCGAGTGGGCGCTTATTCGTTATTAGTTAGTAAAATGATGAAATGGCAACACGTGATAATAAGCTAGTGATGGATGTGAAAAACTGTTGAGGTCTAAGAACATGAGGTCTACGGTACATGGGATGGGCTGTGTCCTACTGGTTTCTTTGCGATTGATTGCTAAAATATATTTTATGCTTTAAGAAAATACACCTTTGGTTAAGGGATTGCTGCATTTGGGCCGAAAGAGCAAATTTTCAAAATAAAATGATCTCTAAGACGAGCAATAAGTGTATTCAAGTGCATAATTTGAAATATAATTTATATTACGGGTGGGTAAAGCTCAACCGAGCTCAAAGCTGCGAGTCAATCTCATATTTCTTGCTCGAGCTGTGTTACGCCCTTAACTTGATCCTTATCGCCGTGACATGACTGAAGACTGATATGATTTTGCCATTACTTATAAACTAAAACCTTGCCGAAAATCTAAGCTATCCAACAGAGCAAGCCACATTCAAATCCATTCAGTGCTGGTCTTGGTGTAGAAGAGTAACGCAAAAAGCAAATCTTATTAGTAGTAGCAATGATAAAATAAAATTTCTTACTAAATGGATAATTGAAATAGTATTTGGAGTATTTTAGAAATGAAAGTATTTTAGTCTTTCGATCTCCGAACAAAGTTAGCACCGATCCGCTTCTGAAAGAATTGTAAGAAAACAAATTAAAAACTAATGCGAAATTAATGCAAAATGGCATTGTGACAGAATTGCGTATTCGTGTAAAAATGCTTGAATGTTAAATCGCGATTCCCATACTTGCTATGTTAAATCCGAATACGCCAACACGAAACGCTGTTTGATTGCACTTGCTCGATGCGCAAAATTAACTACCGTAGGTACAGCGGTAGATATTTGTTGATATAACAGCAATAATTCTATAATTCTTCTTGGAGTTACACATCGATTATTGTTACTTGGTTGCGAGTACCATAATTTCTAACATATTTCTCAATACGAGTACCATATTTTTTGGTTATCTTTAACAAAATATTTAGCTATCACTACAATCATTTTTGTTTGCTGTTTAAATCACAACAAATTAAATTGGTAACAAGTAAATAACAAAATATTATGGTTGCGACCATAAAATTTTCAGGTAAAGCCGTTTTATTTTGTCAACTATTCACCCGCGACGCCATATTATTTTGTAATCATAGCAAAATGTTTTGCTAAAATATTTTTTCAGCACTGGATCAGATCTTTTGAATTTTTTATTTTTTTAATGCTAATTAAAAAACACCGCCTTAAATCTTTTAGAAAAGAAATGATAATATACTGCCTATTATGATACATAACCGACGCGAAAATGTGAAATATAATATAAACAATCATACCTAAAATATGTTAGATTGGTTGTTTATAAATATTGTAATTATGCATAATTTTGATTATAGAAAAAAAATGCTTGTCCAAAACAAAGGTTAACACGGGTTGCGCGCGGTTGTCTTTAGCGATAGAATAACAACCAAGCACGATTAGTATTTATAAAAAATTAACATTTATAAGTTTCTCGTGCCAAATCGAATGAACAATCGAGCTTAAATTTGTACGCTGAATAAATTGCCAAGGACAGATATGAGTCCAGACCATAATCAAAAGAATGAGTGAGTGTCAAAGACAAAAGCTGAAAATAGTAGGATATGGTCATGTTCACAGGAAAAGTGCATAAACAGAATGCTATTTCAATTTACAGGTCTCAAATAACAGTTCATGCAAATAATTTAAAATTCCTCCTTTTAGCGATGGTAACACAACAATTCCGCGTGAACATGTCGCGCGACTATGAGCTCCCTGCCGTCGCGCAGGACGACCCCAGCCTAGTAGCCTACGTGAGACAGTGGCACCTGTCCACGGACCCCCCACACCACCACGCTGGTCATCGGGGGCACCATATTGACATGATCATGGCAGATGAAAGTGGATTACCACTCGATGAGAAAGCACTCTTCATATCCAAGCTGACAAATTTTAAGGTAGTCTCTTTTTTATGAGGACTAAATTTAACATTTGAGATAATTTAGCAAGTTACGTTACTGCTATTAAAATATCACAGATCTAGACATAGCCAAAACTAGCAGACTAGCAAAACTAGCATATATTGTCCTTACCACCAATTTTCAGGAAATGTAGAGGATTTTGGATATTTTTTTTAAAAGAAATATTGATAATAATCGGAGCGTAGCTCCCGTGGATCGACTCCAACAGCGAAATGTTTGTGATGTCACATCTCAATGATTTCTCCGCCAATTTTAGATTTTTAACGTTTTAATCTAATAATCTACATGAAAAATACTAGGTTGTGATGGAGCCGGAATTTTAAAATTCGAAATAATAAAAAAGTTATGTTTAAAAATATTTTCTCTTGTTAAATTTTTTCACGCGCTTTTTTGTTTGAATTTTAAAAAAAAATATTTATTTGAAGTTTGCATTTCTCCACTCCAATATGCTGCTAGCATAGGTTTGACATTTGCGATTGCGGCTACCTACTATATTTGTGTTTGTTATGAAACATGGTACAATTTTCTTATAATAACTTTGGAAATTTCAACTCATTGAATACAGTGAAGTTTATTTATATATTTTTTTTATTAAGTTGCAATTATTACGTTAATATTATTATAAGTTTCTACAGCCATACACTTACCTCAAAAATATTGTGAATATAAATTCAAAGTGAAAATAGCCTTGTTGCACAGTAATAATAAATGTTCCATTAATATAATAATATATGTTGTAGCACAGAATTTTTGTATTTTTTTTGTGAGTCTGCTGTTGTGCAAAATTCAGTTTATAATAACACTTGTCTTTTGCTTACTATGTAGGGTATATTTATATACATATATTTAATATATGTGGCTTGAAAATAGCCAATGAATTGAGTATTGATTATTTGTATTGCATTCATTGCCTACCGCATTGTCATTGCCATCAAAACGCTGCTAACAAAAAAAGGAGACAGCTGTTACTTCCATCTGAGTAAAATAAATACTTTTGATCGAACTGCTTATTCATAACTATATATGTGGCACGTTGTTCCAAAGGTGGCTGTAAGTCGTAATAAACGATAATAGGAACTTGACATTTAATATGTTCGTTTGATTGCAGAGCAACGGCACATTTGTGGAGGCTCTAATCAGCGGCCCTGCGGACTTGGTGACCTACTGGCTGGAAATGAAAAAGGGCTGGAGGGGTCTCCGAGTGAGGGCCGATCCGAGGGACTATCTGTCGCTTCGGCCCTTGGCCGCTCCGCAGGCACCCGCTCTCCATGCGTGCTTGAGCAATGTTCCACATCCTAAGGAGGTGATTCGAACGTTACTTGTTTTAAATTCAAACTTTTATTTAGCTTGCAATGTTTTTAGGTTTTTCAGTTTTGATGACAATGCATTTTTATGCTAAGCGTGACCTGATCCTACACCCAGGAATAGCTCCAGACGAAGGAACTCTTCAACGGTCAACAGCATAGACGTAAAATTTTGTATACGCATTCAAATGAAAGCATGTTTTTAAAAAAGTAATTTTACTATTAAATTGTATATGGGCATATAAACACCCCTTAAGTCTTCGGGAATGGTTTTTGGGACATTCTGTATATTAATGTTGGTTTTGAAATGTTGTGATAACTAGCTTGGGTTTAGGCACTGTCTTAAATTAAGGTGTACTCCAAAAATCTAAGAAAGCACTTCTTGCCAAACACAGTTGTAGAAGCATGGAATTACTTGCCGTCAGAAGTTATTGTGTCGTCTACAGTGAATACTTTTAAAAACAGACTCGATAAACATCTTGCCGAACGTGAACACTAACTCTGCTTATTCCCTGTTAAAATTAAATATAATGACTAATTCACCAAGTTTAGCACAGATACAGGCACAATCGGCTATTAGTTGCTTGTTCGTAACTTAATAATAATAATAATAATAATAATCTATATATTAATAGGCGAAGAGAAAACTTTGTACCAATTTTTAAGCATATTACGCGCACGGAGGAGGGTGAGATTTGGCATAGTTAAAGTTTATATGGAGAAGGAGTGTAGAAAGATAAAATTGTCTATAGTATGTGTTACAAATAAATTAAATTTAATAAATAAAACATTCATAACTGACAGCTCATTGACAGAATTAGTTTCGAACCGTGAATTTTGTGTGATTTCAAATGTTCCTTTTTTTAATAGTCTGTCAATGTCAAGCATAAATAATTATTAATATCATCTTATACTTTTATGAATGTCAAGTCTCATTTTTATAAGGCAAACAACTAGAATAATATTAAAATATATATATATATATGCAATGACTCACCATATAAGAACCTCAATATTGCTCAAACTTAAAAGTTTAAAGAATTAAAATGGAATTTCAATCAATAGTATTAATAAATGTGTATGTAGCAGACTATAGTGACACGTTTATCAACGAAATGGTTCCGTTTTAGCACTCAACGTTAGCGTCAGATTTCTTCAGCTGACAGTGATGAAAGTTATCCTGCGATTTGTGACTTCCAAAGAATCCATACAAAGCGATTTTAGAAGACACTCTTTATACATTTACGCAACAATTTTTTTTTTTAAAAAATACTTAGGAATCCTGTTGAATATTGAGTAAAACGCATAGGCGCTTTTATGAGTTTGACTAGAAGCGCCATCAATATTTTCCGATAGAGGCCACTGCACTCAATACACAACTGAACATAACCCCTAAAATCTTATCGTTTAAAATAATAAAAATGTTTCCAAAGAAATAAAATTGAGTGATTAACGCACTAAGCGCCGATGACGTGATATCCCGTCATTGCTGTATACACCAGATGCCGTGTGACGTTTAAAAACGTCATCTACACATTGCATTTCTAGTAATATTTAAAAGCGTGTATAACCTGAATTTTAGTTCGGTTTTGACGTTTGAAAGAAAAATGCGCTAATGAATTTTTGACGGATTTGGCGGTAAATAATTCGAGTTTTATTTACAAAAGCTATGTCAAAATAATATCAAATATAATTGTACATATTATTTGCCAATAATAAGAAACTTAAAAGCGGGTGGTGACTCCGCGATATTTCGCCGTGCAGTGGCAGCTTCGTGTGGTATTCGCATTTTACATACGGAACGGAAAGTGTTAATTTTAATTTGCCTTGATCATCCGGCCCTGCGTTTTTCATGTCCATCCGGATTATCAAGGTCCAAGTTTTCCACATTTTGTAAACTATGGATATAACTCATCTCAGACAAATAGGCTAAATTTCAATATAATTAACAGTTATCATAGTCTCCATTTTTAATCTGTTCTAGATATCGTACCGTGAGCCGTGGCACACACGCCCCGTCGGCGACAACTCCATATCGGGTGGCGCATCTGATGTGTCCGTGCATGCTGTTATGGGGGGAGAAGATGAATTGTTCAGTCCTAGGTAAGGTTACAACCCCTTGAGTTACATTAATGTAGTTATTGTCAAATAAGGAAAAGAATCAAATTAAAATTAAAACCATTTACTTGAGAAAGGCTTATGAGTTTTGTGTGCCCTCCACTGGAGTGAACACCGCATATAGTTTTTACTAAAACATGCAATGCCATTCTGAGGATTGGTGTGTAGAGTTCCACGTTAATGCGCTGAAAAGAGATGTCCTATTGTAACGTTCATTCATCATCACTATTTCACAGTTCATGCAGTGACTACAAGATCGCCATCTACCGGGTAAAGAGTCAGTTGTTACCTAACCTCGAAAATACTTCATAATATTAATAAGACTTTTATTATGTACTTGTAAATGTAATACAAAGACGAAGAAGGTTATTTCGCGGAGAACAGTTGTATAATAATTGTACCGCACAATTAACTATTTTAAACAGTTTGTCGAATAATCGGGAGATATGCATATGATAACGCATGCACTTAGTCTGTTTGAAAAAAAAAATAAGTGTGTAGGTGTGTGTTAAATTTGTCTTTCCTTTGGCACCCCGGGAATAGAACCATGCTCACTCTAGTTGGGCAATTTCTAGCTTTATGATTTAAATTGTGTAATACTGTTAATATATTTCAGGGTAAAGTGCTTCCCGTTGCTAACGCTCCTGCTGGCGGTAAACGCAACTAAATGCGACTATTTGATACTAGGAGCTGGTGGAGCGGAGCTTCATGTCTTGAAAACGCTGCCTTTCGATATACTACACATACATGTAAGTTTATCTTTTATTAGCAAATATAGTTTTAATCGGCCTCTTCCTTGCGCATGCATCTGTAATTGTACTGTCTCAACTAACTGTATCATAAAATCTCTAAAAACCTAGTTGAATTCTTAGGTGAATGCCTAAAAACCTAGTTGAATTTGAATCTTTTTGAAGTCAACTATGCTTCTATAGTTTTATTTTCTCGATTCTTGTATCCAGACAATAAGATATTTACGTCTAAACTTTTGATAAAATGTATGAACTCTCCGAGGCTCTTAACTTTTAGAGAAAGTAAAAACTTAATTTTGTTAATTTTTTAGAAACCTATGTAATAGGGAGATAAAACATTATTTAGTTTATTTTTTCTATATCTATAAATAAGAGAGTCACAATATTACAGCATTAGTATGGAGAAACGACCGGGTTGAGTCCCCTTAAGCCGAGAAATCATCTACGTATCAAGTACTGAACTATATTAAAATGAATAATGCACTATGGTTATATTATTTTTTTTGCAGATTATCGAAGTAATCCACCACTCTGAGGTGGATTCGACAGCCCTCGCAAGTTATCTCCTGACATTTGGCTACAGACCACGTATGACGTTCGACTCGTCCACCATGTTCGTCAAATCACCCTTTCCCCCACTCCTCAAAATATAAATTACATTGCAATGACACATTCATTTATCATCATCAATATTGCAAGCAGTTCAGTGGATTAATTCAGATTTTGAGTCGGTAGAATCTTACACAGGTTTATTTAAGTTTATTAATTAGGATTATTTCGGATTTTGAGTAGGTAGAATTTTACGCAGGTTTAGTTAAGCTATTAATGCTATTGACAGCATACAGTTTTGTTGATCTGCATGCCTTTAGAGTTTGAAAAGCATAATGTTTCAATCTGATATAAAACCTATTATTACAAGTCCGTTGGGGTCGCATTGGTTAACAGGTTAACTGGCAACATATAACAGTTAACAACTTTGGCAATTGCCAAAGCCAATGCCAATGCCATATATTGCCAATGGCAATATATTTTTACGGTAACGGTATTTAACGGTAGGTGTTGAGGGAGTGAGATTTGTTGGCTACATCTCCCTTCCACCATTATACACCGGAATTGAATCCGGATTACCGGCGGTTCAGCTTTTTGACGTCCGGATTATTAACGCTCTAATGTATTAGATGATTTTATGAGCTTTGCAGAATTCTCTTTACTGCAATCCGCCCGTCTTACAAGCATTTTTCCTTTGGTAAAAACTACGATATTAATTTTTAGGTGAAGACTGAAGTGTGGAGGTATTTTTTAGTAAGAAACGGAACTTTATCCGGAATGCGGCCGAGCGCCGCCAGGCCCCCAGTTCTTATGACCTAGTTTTTAATTATAATTTTAAGTTCAATGACAAAATACCTATTATACACGATTCTAATATTAAAAACGAAACTTATTGATTTAATTTGCTAATCGATTGAAAATTTATGTTTATAGGCATTACATACGTTTACCTGAATATTTCACATATTATTTATGAATTAATTTTTCAGTATTAATTTTTATTTCAATATTTTCTGATGCACAGGTATAAAATTACCATAAAAATAATTAAAATTGTATTTCAATACTATTCAGTATATTTTTAATTATAAGATCAAAATAAATTTATCGCTTTTTAAATTTTTTTAAATCTCTTGATATGATATGCTTAAACTGCATCACAGTAAAATATGAAATTAAATGAACAGTTTAATAGAATGAGTAAACAGACAGAATTACAGAATTCACGTAGAGAACATAAGTAGCATGGAATTTAGATTTTAATTCAGTGGAATTCTTTACTTAATTTTATTTTTTTATTTAAAGTTGCACACACACACACACATACACTTACACTTGCATAAAGCATTTTTTAAACCCATGCAATTTGAATGCTGAAATACTTGGCCTAGATGATCAGGACGACGATAGAACTGGCAATCTGTTTGCAAGACAAATAATAGACAAACGGGTTTTTGAAGACCACGATATATCCACGAGCTGTATATCTCCGGATATCTGTCGCATAAAGCTGTTTATTTAACTTCATATTTGATATTTTCTCGAATTTTGATATTTCTCACTAGTATTGAGGTTCCTTGTAAAATGACAATAATACTGATTCGATTTAATTGGTTGTGGTTGAGAGTAGATTTTACGCGTATCTTTGAGGCATGTTTTGTAGACGGTCTTCATAAAATATGTCAAATGTTTACATTTTTTTTTTCAAAATCGAAACTTTGCATATGCACCTGTATGCAGTATATATTTAATATGTTTTCTTACATGATTCATATAGATTTAAGTGTGCACATGTTATCCTGTACAATTTAGTAGCCGTAAGAACAAGCAAGTGAACGCAACCAATAACCCAGTGCTTTCTATAAGATAATTAGTTATTGTTAAACTTTAGTAAAATAAATAGTTTATGACCTTATGTCAGTCTAACGTTAGGAAAATATCTTATGTCACCGTTTTTCTAGTGCACACTCAGCGGTTGTAAGAACCTTGATACCTGTCAAGCGCCTGTCGTTAATCCGACCGAACGAAGTTCCAAACTAAAAGTATCAGTACTAAATAATTTGTGACTAGCCGGCGCTTGACGAATTAGGTACGATTTAAAAAAAAATGCTCAAAATATAATTTTCCATATAATATGTCACCTTTTCTCATTATTAATAATTAGTAGGCTTTGCTTTATTTCACATTCGTATTTTGACGACTGCCCTGGTAGTCAATTTTCACATCATTTCACAGAAAGAAGCCAGACAGTAGGGCGACCAAACGAACCCTTAACGACGAGTAGCACAAATAGTTTAATTTCATATAAGATACATTGCTCTCTTCTAAAACATAGCGTATGAAAGGATAAAAAATATGAACATTTAAAATTGAGATATTGGACCGTAAGATGAAAGTGGGATATTATGTTTTATTTTCTTCGACTATCTAAATTGCTCAAAATTTAATTTAAAAAAATATACCTATTTTATAATTCAGTGAAATAATCATGGTGACTGACCTAACTGGGCTTACCGCCTGTTCTAATGTAGGTAATATTTAACATTTAAAAATATGTTCAAGGTTCATATTTATATTTTATTAAGATTTGGGAAAGTTAAAGAAGCGCGAGTATCACGAATAATAGTTTAGGTTTAGGTTAGGTTACTATTTTTATTTTTAATGCAGCTGAAGGCCGATTTTGAGTTTGTGATATGTATTTTCTCGCAAATGAAGCGTGCTAAAAAATATGAAACACTCAAAATATGTCTCTTCTGAAGATCATTTTGCGTACGTGACAATCTTATTTAAGAAAAACAATTTGTAATATTAATACTTAGTTGAAACTTCATTGATGTGTTTTTATTACCTCGTATTTCGCACTTGTTTGATCTCAAATAAATTATTTAAAAAAAACTAGAGGTTACCTACCCTTCCCAATGTGGTTATTGTGAATGTTTTAATTCCTTTATTCAATATTATTGACGGGAAAATAGCAAGTTGCTTGCTATGCGTAAAATAAAAGTCAACTGATCATCAAAGTTATCAAATGTCGCTTAATTGGTGTATTGATCGTAATTCCCTAAGTAAATTTAGAGGTTAAGGAGTTTGACTAGTGACCAATCTGCCCATTGTACTCATACTATTATCAACGCTTCATTACCACCATCTCCCTTGACTCTAGTTGATAAGGTCTAAAATAATTGAACATGACCTAGGCGATAGTAACGTAAAAAAAAAGTGTGACTGAATATTACCTAACTGTAGGTATTTCAAATAAGTCTTGAAACAATCTTCA
Organism: Neomicropteryx cornuta; assembly: GCA_020383195.1. NCBI lineage: Eukaryota > Metazoa > Arthropoda > Insecta > Lepidoptera > Micropterigidae > Neomicropteryx > Neomicropteryx cornuta. The sequence continues at coordinate 10,757,950 of JAHKQU010000005.1, read as the reverse complement.
CTGTTCGTTCAAAATGCCTGGACACTTTGGGTATGTTATTATAATTTATTTGTTTTAATTGACATTTTAATAGGTTTGGCATTTTCAAAAATTTTCAAATGTTCATCATTCTTTGGTGTTTCTACATATTAATTGTTTTGAATTAATTTTATTTTTTAAAATAAAAAATCATGTTCGTAATCTATTGTAATTTTTATAACATCAAAGTATAAATATTTAGAAAAGTTCATTTACTAGAAGAGTAATTTTTCCGTATTCTATGAAAATCGGTGTCTCCACTTCATATCTGGACGTAGCACGTGTCTTTTTTACTTGCATTCCTAATATTTGCACGCCAGTATAATAAAAAATGTTTGACCGGTGGATTGTTTTTACGGTCATATGGAGTAGTTTCTTCTGGTGATGCTTGTAGAGGTATACTCTAACATTTAAAAAAACAGCGACTGTTATGGGTAAATGAATCCATAGTAGTTTCTCACATCAGCACTTGTGAAAAAATATGTGCGGAGACCGACACCTCGCACAACACGAAACTCTTCTATATTCTATCCACTAGAGTATTTATTCGTTTAGGAATGATTTTAAAATATGACTTCTAAAAAGGCCTTAATTGTGCCTTATTTTATAAATATTTCCAAATTTATGAGATTTTTGATCTGGTGATGGTTGTAACGTATATATTAAATAACGTAATATAACGTTTATTAACGTATATACAGGTTGTCCCAAGACCAATCCCACAAACTTTAGGGGGTGTTTAAGTTCCCTATTAAGAGTAAGAAATTATGTAACAAAATGCGAAAAATTTTCATCACCAAATTTATTATTTTTGTAATAAAATTGGTGTAAATCGATCTTATCAATCGATAAATCAATATTATCTGTCGACCAATAGCATCCCTCTTACAACCCCAGAGAAGGGGAAAGGAGTTACCCCTTCTTCTTAGACCGACCTCTGTTCGACCAGTGGCATCTGACAGCAATCATTTAGCTCCGCCCTAATAGGGCGTTTCGAACAACGCGGCAGGTCTTTAACCTCGATCTTGACTGACCGCGGCCCAGTGACCCAGTGACGTAGTTATCCGAGGGAGGAGCCTTTGAAAAATATCCGTTTTACACGATTTAGAATAGAAACTTCAGTATTTTTTTTCTCGAATACCATAATGAATTTTGATATAGTTTCCTAACAAATAACACTAGGAATCGTAGAACCTATTAGCTGTTTTTTTTATTGGGATTGACCTTGGGACAGCCTGTATAATATATTTCAATATGTTAAGATAAGAAAATAAAAATTGCTTATTTAGCAATAATATTATGAGGGTGCCGTATGCGGCATTGACTCAAACGTGAGACTAAGTTATGAAAATAAACTCTATGTAAGCTAGGCTTTAATTTTATGTTCCATTTTATTCATAATGTTTAATGTATCTCAAGCTTTATGAAAAAATATTTTGTCACAAAACTTAGCTTTTTTAATACATATTTGAAAAAATCTGCAATTGCAATCTCAAGTGCTCAATTTTGTAATGATTCCTCTTATTGATAATTACATTTTTTTTAAATTTCACAACTTCTTTTATTTGAAATTATGATGTCCACTGTGTGGTTCCAGCGAGTACCGTGTGCTGCCGAGTAAATTCTTCTATAAAGATAATTGGATAATTATTTTTTATATTTGCATAGATGTCTCCAGGAGATAATTCTCGAAAGCAATCCACAAAAATAGTATGCCAAATCAAGCATTTTTAGAAACTAAAATCGGCAAAACCGAACTAAAAACGATTGATTTAGCATACTAAATTTTCGGATTTTTTTTAAGAAATTTCCCCCAGATGCTGTGAGCGATATCGTGTCGTCTAACTGCATTTCTATTAATATTTACAATGGTTGCACGTATACCCAAATTCATGAAACGCATAAACTAATCATCTTTTTTTATCAAGTTCGGTTTTCACAGATATTGGGATTGTTTGAGTAAAAAGTGCGAGAGTGAATTGAAATTGTTTTTGGCAGTTTGGCAATGAATAATTTGAGTTTTAAATACAAAAAAATATGTCAATTCTTTGCAGAACGTCGATATTGCCGTTTTCAGCTCCTTCGTTCGGAGCGGAATGTGTTAAGTCACATTCGTTAGCGTCTATCACATTAATGAATTTAGTCGTCGGTGCAGTCCGAAGCGCAGTTAATTTATTCTCAATAGCGAAAGATGATTTGAAGATTGAAGAATTTGATTGGAATACTATCTGAGTATTAATAAAATTAGTATATTTATTAGATGTATTAAAAGTGAAAGCGCTCTTATCTGCTTGTAAATCAAAAACACTGTTTAATCACGAAAGTGTATTTCAAAAACTTAGTCGAATTAGTATCTTTATGAAATCAACTATGCTTCTGTTGTTTCATTTTCTCGATTTGATAAAATGTATGAACTCTCAGAGGCTCTTAGAGAAAGTAAAAATTTAATTTCTTAATTTTTTAGAAACCTATGTAATAGGGAGATAAAACGTTATTTAGTTTATTTTTTTCTATATCTATAAATAAGAGTGTCAACACTGGTTTGTATGGAGAAAGGGTTGAGTCCTCCTAATTGGATAAAGTTAACCTTTCTTCCTAAAATAATCCGCAAGCAGGGCACCTTACTAATACTGTGACTGGTAGAGTATCACTTCGTAACACCAGCGAAACCCCTGGAATTAACTCCTAGATACAAGGTAAAGTTTCGCCATTTTTGGAAACAGGCGGTTGCTTGGAGAGAAATAATGCGATCCTGGAATGAATACTTTCATACAACTGAAGGTACTGCGTCTGTTCAGTACTCACCGAACAAAGCAGTAAAAAACTGCCCAGTCCTCGAGGAAGTGAGATAGTTGTATATTTATTATAATAGTTTCACCCTATTTCCATGATTTCAATATGCGGTTGTAACATTTTTATACATACTCGGGTGTAAATTGAATTTAATGTTTAGGATAGATATTTATTTTTCCCCGTTTCTTTATTATTTTAGATAATTTCCCACAATTTTTACAATAAATGTGGAAATTTGATACAATCTTAATAATAAATAAATGCTGCCAACACAATAGTGAAGACGCTATAAAAAAATAAAATTAATATAAACTCAACCAACACCACTGCGTGCCCACAATCACGTTGAGTGGCCAACTTCACCATTTAGCTGGATTATCCAAAAGAGTTGATTCATTTACTAACGCAAGAACTTTTTATGGGGTAGCTACAGAACGGCCATTTGCCCTAACCAGTAGGAATTTAACCACTGATTGGACCTAAAAATCGATTCGATAGCTAGTGTACGGAATGACCTAATATCACAGAGGCGATTTGGCATTTTCTGCATAGCGAAGAGTTACAGTTAATTGTGAGGTTAGTAAGTAGCCAGTATTCAGTACTGGACCGAAGTAGTATGAAGATTGTGGCTTCGTCCCCAGCGCACGCGTGAGTGATGAAATGAATCAAGCAAAGAACTTCAATAATTAAATTTATTATTCCCCGTAAGTTTATGGTTCCCAGCACCGAATGAGCATTTTCTACGTTTTCAATTTAATGTGTATTTGCAAAATACACCTGTCCTCGCCGCCAAAGAGACAAAGTTTAAAAATAATACAGGTTATAAATACAATACATTTGTACCTGTCTCTTTGGCGGTCTCGGATTCACATAGAACAGGTTGATATATAATGGAATATTGTATTAAGAGTTACGTGTAGTCTTACAGAGTTTATTGCCATTTCTAATAATACATGTAAAATATCGGAAACACCAATCGCAACACAAATATACACTAAATCACAAAAATCAATTATGGAATGAAGAATCAATACTGATTTAGAAATTAAATAATATATTATAACTAACATTGCCAGGTTATCTCCGCACTTATGCATTTAAAAAAATGTTAAAATTCATTGAATGTCCATTGCTTGGTAATCAGCAGTTCTAAATGCCACAAAAATACAAGTGTCACATACTAAGTAAGTAAAATTTTGGAACCTTTTCGACCACACTACAGTTATTGTGCTGGAGTCAAAGGCAACGAAGTAACTAGATGCTGTTTCGAACGGATCTCTACTGTGTTACCCTCAGGTCATTTCAAATAAACGCTTCGCTCAACTGCACAAAGAGATTTTTAGCCAAAAGTATTAGAAAATACGGCAAGATCATAATTAAATATTAATTATTTTTGGGACATTCAATAAACCCATTTTGATGAGAAAAAAAAACAAATCATAGTTATCTTTCCTGCATCGGAAAAATAATGAATGCAGACAACTTTGCAAAATATAATTAAGAATGCTCCGGAATATAAAAAAAAGTGGCAAATTAGGGATTGGGATGCATATCTTTTAATTTTAATTGGAAAGAATGGTTCGTTTGGATGGCTAGTGAAAATAACTATGTAAACGGGAACCAGGCAAACGAGTGAGAAACAGGAGGAAGATAGTTTGATTGAAATAAAACCCTCTGTGCTCTTTTTACTTATGGTAATATTGTCTATGTAAGTATCGAGGCCTACCGGCGAAAACCCTCCCCCCTAATAGCTTGTAAGGCGCAACGAAGACAGGGTTGTTTCATTATAGGCTGTTGTCTCAGCCCTCCTAATAGAGATCTCACCTCATTAATTTCTGCATTGCATGTAAAAAAAAAATATTTTAAATTATTAATTAAATTTTTCAACAGCTAGCGACTCTATTTAGTATCTGGACTACCTTCGTAACAAAAACTTGTTTTATTTACTATCTAAAATCTTATTTCAAATGTTAGTCTATGTATTTTAAAAATGGACAGGTTGGGTTTAAAAAACTATGAGTTCCGCTTTTTAAGCAAGAGCGGGATTATGTGGCCATCAGTATATTTAATTATATGTTTTTACGCTCTTTCGATGCAATCATTTCAGATTTCAGATTTGAAAATTTGGTTGCATCTTTTTTATCCACCGTATTGAACTTCTCTAGAAATCGTTGAAAAAAAAAATAAAATTCGCAGTTATTTTTGACAAAACAACATGTTTTTATAATGTTAGTTTTAGTTTTTGGCAGAGGGTTTTTTTTATTAGAGAGGCAGCGCTTTGGCTTTGACTGCTTATTTGCAAACTAGGATATGATAACCGTAACTATGAATGACAAGTGACATCAATATTACAAGTGATTTTTTTATTAAATTGTATAAGAATCACAAAAGAGAAAATGGCCCCACGAGAAAAATAAATATTTTAATTAAGTTTCTTAACAATCCTTTTTATCTTATCTCAATATTTAAGACTTTTAAAGGTAGTTTGAACTGCATATAACAGTTTCAAAACACGAACCGTACTAAAATAATAAAGTACCTTTGTGCGAGTGACAGTGGATTTTAAAAAGGCTATTTGTCGAGCGGATGCCATCTTGGAGGCTTTATCTTGTACAAGTGATGAACCCCCCAACGATCAGCGATTTCCACGGCAGTTTAAAATCATGTTATTAAACAATTTAAAAAAGATACAAACAGGGCAGATGTTACAATTCACACTCACAGCTAAAAGTGCTAGTTTAAATGCAGAATTGCGTAGGATAGTTCCTACGCTAGTTCGCACTAAAACTCAGTACTCACTACGCTAAATAATCAGTAATTATTGCAAAGAAGCCAGTAACGCATTAGCGACCCTAAGGGAAGCCAAACATCAGAGCTATGTTTAAAACATATGGAAATTGTGTATAATAGCATAATACTAGAATATTTCCAAAGAGTTTCCCATTTATTTGCTCTCTGTTACAATTTTGTTACTTAAATAGGACGATAGTTTAGTTATTAGTTGAAAATTCATTCCATCAAGTGACACAATTTTTATTGCATAGATTATGGAACTAAGATGCAGCACGTAGCGAGAATAAAATATGATTCAAAAGAAAGTGTTGAAACTAGAAAGCGTAAAGATCATAAACGACCAAGAAAGGAACGGCTTGATCATTACTGCAGCGAAAAAAGAATGAAATGGTCCTTTCATCTGTTACGTTAACTGTACTTCCTAGTTCCATAGGATCTTGCAATAGATTACCGAAAGAAGTATTCTTAATGATCATAGTATATACAAATGCATTGTATATCCTTTAAAAACTTATTCACTAATATGCACAGTACAACATAATACACATCTTATTTTTGACAAATTTGCGCTTGCAAAAACATTGCATTTCGAAATTGTCAATTTATAGAAGGTGTGCCCCCCATTAATCGATAACATTTAACTTAAATGATCACAAATAAAATTTCCAAAACATAACCCGCAGAGAATTTCACTCGCGAAAATATATCTATACATGAAAAACTTTTAAAACTGTTAATTAAAAGTATTAAAATAATATGTACTTGTCGAGTAGTTACTCACGGGTTTTTCCAAGTGTATACAATATTATTTATTATGACAATTTGATTGCAATTCAGAAGACGATTGATTGATAACTTTGAAAGCAATTCTTTAAGGATCCCTTTGAAATATTAAATAATGTCCGACCAAGCAGAATTCATAATGCTACAATTTAAGTGTTTGGCATCGCTTTACACTATATTTATATGCCTTAGATTTTGATATGAAAATATACCCATTCATTTCATAAAGATATTCCCCAAGTAACCTGATTTATAACAAAGACGATGCACGTACTTTCACGGAGCAGTCAATATATGCTTTGGCGAAAAGAGATTTAAAAAATAAATTGTACTATTTACTGATTGCGTTACGTATTTTCAACTGAACGCTATGAACCGATTTTAAACTTTCATGGTCGTCATTCATTAAAACCACCCTCCTGGGATGTGTGATCATCGCCGAAACGTCAGCATTAGTCACGGATTATTACACATTTAGCAATGAATTCAAATTAAAATGTTCATATTTATGCTTTTATATTGGGCACTCAACATTCTCATTGGAAGGTTGCGAGAGAAAAGGGTAAAAAAGACACCCATATTTTACACGCTTATCTAAGATCATTATAATACGAGAAGAGATTTGAAATACTCTGTGACATTAGACAAGTCCTCCATTATTGATGCAGGACAGTTTTTACAGACAAATAGCTCATCTTGACACACTCGCATGTGTGTGTAAAACTCATAAATAATCAAGTTTGTAAAAAAGTGTTGTATGTCAAGGGCATTGAGAAGAATACTAGATTACCTAATACTAACACGCAGAAAGATGCTTTTGAACACCTCCTTTTTAAGACAATGATTTTTATGCATTTAAATTATTAATTTGTTAGAAAATTGCTTAAACATTGGCCATTAGAACACTCGTATTAAATTTCCTCAATAAAATGAACCACGCTGTTGTTAAATTATTTAACGCGAATAAAAACAATGTTTTCATATATGTATAATATAGACGTGCGCATTATAAAGTAACACCGTTTAAATCACACTATTATTCTAGCACTGCTGTGTTACTGAAGCTGGCTCATACCGGTGATGGATTCGCATTCATTCACAGCCATAGCTATAGTCGTGTTCAACTAAGCCGCTTCGCTTGCCTAATATTGCTCATTGCCTGGCTTGTACATTCCACAAGATGGACACCGTATGGTGCATTAAGGTACAACTATTTTAACCTGTCCGGCCAGACCCCAGCTTCAGTGACACGGAAATCTCGTTGCAAGCGACACCATGACAATGAAGCACGGTGAAGAGTTCAGCTACAAATAACACTGTTATTTTGTAGTTGTTTAAATATTAGGCTATTTTTAAATCACGGATAACGTAACCGCAGTTATATGATTATCGCCTTAACCCTCACTGCTAGTATAATATATTGTCATGTAAATGGTAGTAGGCGGAGGGGATTAACATAAACTGAGTAACTATTAGGTCTTACTTTACAAGGATTTGCAATAAAAATCTTCTTATACATTAAAATAAGATTTAAAATTAAAATAAATGGAAAGAAGCCATCGTAATATTTTGGATATGCTTTAAGAATTTACAAATAGATATAAATAATTTAAATATTCTCGCAGATAAAAAAAAAGAAGTGAAATATGCAACAGGTTTCAAATATAATTATGTACAAATTTTACATTTTTGAAACAATATTTACTTACTAGGTAACTTATTTAACTAATAATTGATATAATAATATTTATAAAAACCTTAAAACCAAACTCGATTGGTTCTTGTAATATTATTTATATTGCCTTGTGTCAGAGGAATAAAAAGTCTATTAAAGTAATAAGGTGCGGATACTGAGGTTTTTCTTGTTAAATATTCTCAAGTCATCCCATTACACATTAATCTGACATTTTAAACGAAAAACAATTACAGCTCGTCTGTGCGACAATGAGACCATCAAATTTTCATACACCTTAAATCTTAAAGACAGCAGTAACCTTTTACGGAGTTGTCCTGGGACACTTTTGCTCTAAACTTTGTAAATAAAGCAAAAATAAAATAATAGGTAAAACAGGTAAGAGATAAAATCCTGTTAACTTTTAAAAGCATGGTTACCTTGCTAGCACAGCGCTTGATTGCTGATACTTGATTCGCTACGGCCAACACAGTGCATCATAGACTATCTGTATTATTATTATTAAGTAATTTCAATAATTAGGAGCCAGCCCCGATGATACTGTTGAGTTTAGTAGGTGAAGAATAATTAATGCTTAACTCGCAGCTACGCTTAAGAACAGCCTTAGAACCAGGAAAAGGGTCAAATACTAACCCATGAAGAGCATTCCATTGGTGAATTGTTCCCAGAATTGAACCCAGTGTTCCGTTTTCTAAAGATAGGTTTTATCTTGGAAGGATGGTCATTACGAGCTTAGAGAGTTGGGGATGTATTATTTAACTCAATTGTTAGGGACGAGTAATTCGCCTCGCTCATCGTTTATCTAGAATATAAATATTTTTGTATGGATTTATTTTTTTTAGCGATATGAAAACTCACCCCCAGTTTCATGGCAGAACTAACTAACCCCCCACAACCACCTTTAAAGGATACTGCTGACTTTAAGTTCACCTGTATTTTGTCTATATATCTCAATATATTAGACAAAATTAAGGAAATCATCAGGAACAATAGCTTAGCTTAAACAATGCCAATCTGCATATCGGACCAACCAGTCCCTCAGTTCTGATTAATACGAAATAATAAATAATAACCGATATACAGGTTGTTAGGGCTTTGGACCAATTAATTCTTATGCTACACTCTGTATATCAAAGCATGATCTACTCCAAGTAAATAAAAGCGATAAATAGATATTAATTAATGTAAAATATTGTATAATTACACACAAATTTATATATCAAAGTCGACATTATTGTAAGGTCTCCCAACTTGGCAATTGTCCAAAAGATTGTATTATATATAATACACTAATGTTAATATTTTCAGCTTCAAACATTCAAAAAAATATATAATTTAAATATACTATAAAGCCATTGGCTTGTTTGTAAATTATCAAGATTAAATTTGGCACTTTTATAGCAGAATGGTCGAAAAATGTTTCGGTTTGACGGACAGAGCTGTAACATATGAATTTGTCAGGATTGGTATCCTGAACATGATGGTAAATTGAATTGTCCGACCTCGGAAATAAAACATTTTGTATGATGCCAGGGTCTGATTCTCTGCCATCACGTCCGTATTTCTATAAGTCATCATTTTTAAAGTTATGATTATGACTAGTATTGCACCGAATCGCCATGCTGCCGAATAACTGAATATTCGGCACCAAATGCTACCGAATCACCGAATATTCGGTAGATCTTGAGGTCACGGTTCTGCGCGATGGGCCAATACCGTCTTAAAAATACTTTGCCCTCTAATGCAGACATTGGTCTTCATTGAAAACAACTTACGACTCCTGAAATTTAATTACAATTGTAATATGTAATATATCAACTGATAAATAATTAAGAAATATGTTATTATTTTATTATAGTTGATAATGAAACTATTTTATTTTCACAATAGTTTCATGACTACTAGTGGTCAATTTGGCCGAATAGTTGACAATTTTTCAGTGCATTACTAATTATGACAATGAGACGGCGGATTTGTTTTATTATGGAGTGTCTGTACAGTATACAGTAGAGTAGTAGTAGTTATATACAGTAGAGAATCAGGAAGTTTTAAAATTGAATTGATATTAAAAATTGGAATATCTAATCAATATTTATTGACCTAATTTTAGTTTCAGATGCTTGATGATCAACAAAAATGGACAAATATATCTACAAGAGTATTGGTAGAAAGATTAATAAAATAAGTAGTCACTACTTGTGAGCAAACTGTTGTTTTTTTTAAAATGGGTATTGTTAGTTGGAGCTACAGTATAGCCACAGAGCGATTTTGAAGTAGGTTCGGCTCAAACGGGGAATTTTGTACATCCCGTAATAAAGCCATGGGGGATATGTGTGTAGTTACCACCTCTAACACATACAAACTCAAAGACTTGCGGTTGCATTGGTGATAATTAGCAAATCAAATACTGACAAAATGCATACATAGAGTATATTAAGGAATTGCTCGCAATACTATGGCTGTGATGCAAATTGCATTTTAAGGGGTTTAGGTCAGTCTTTTCGTTTATGTTTGAAACATAACATTGGCACATTGTTTAAAATACAAAAACAAAACTTGATGAGTAAATACTTTTGTATCCACAAATTAACAATACTGTATTGTTAAATTGTATCATATTTGTATTTTAAATAAAAATAATATTGTAACAATATTAAAACCCACAAAAATACTCTCAGTTTATGGGTTTGTCTGAGAATTTTCACATAGAATTTATTATTGAGTTGATAGAATTCATTGCGAATGTATGACAGATCACAGCTGGTTAACCTACCAGATATACTCGTAAGTGGTGCGTTGTGCTCAGTGGAGTAAACATGTGGTTGGCTATAAGCTTCACTAGCTTTATCACCAATGGCAATCCCTAACAAGTCTTGAAATTTTGAAAAAAAAAACAAAAACTTAACACTTAAAAGTCTCAACTCATCTAGTTACACTGAATTCATTCCGCGCACACAATGGGCATGTATCATTTGAACAGATTGTTTGCCGCAAACGACTGATTGACGGGCAAATTTCCATTGTTCGCAAACGCGCCAAACTGCGAGCCGAATTGGTTCGGTTGGAAGCCCTTCTGAGCGTTTGCGCTGTGCACGGGGCTCGTAGGACTGCTTTTCAGCTGGTTGATCGAGGGCGCGGGTCCCGCTTTGGTACGCGGGCTCAGCAAGTTGTCCAGGTCGAGTTTTATGGCGCTGGTGCTGTCGGCCCACGTGGCACCTACTTTGACCTTGTTCTGTGCGATCGTCTGCGCACCGCCAGACGGCTGGAGAGTAGGTTGGTGCGGAATGGAGTTCGCTGAGACGGGCTGCAGTAATCCTACGGGGGACAAACCTTCAACAAAAAGAAAAACAAATTTGCAGATGATACTAAGGTATTCGCTAATCCCTTAATAAGTAGTTCACAATTACAAAATGACTTGAACAGAATCACCCTATGAACATCTGAACGGTTACTAAGCCTGAATATTGAAAAGTGTGTTATTCTGCATATCGGGAAGAAAAACCTAAAACATCCATACTTCATAGGAAACACTCGACTCAAAATAGTTCAATCACAAAAAGATCTCGGTGTAACAATCTCGTCAGATCTTAAGTGGGAACAGTAAATTACCTCAATCGATAAAAAGGTAAACTCCTTACTTTTCTTATAAGAAAGGTTTTTCATAATTTGACAGTGGTACGTAGTCTTAAAGATCTATAAATCATACATAAGAACAATAATGGAATATGCTTATCAAGTATGGAATCCCTATTTCACTAAAGACATAGATCTCATAGAAAAGGTGTACAGACGCGCAACGAAAAATCAATCTGAAAAATCTGGAATATGAAGAAAGGCTAAACATACTTGGATTACCAACATTAAAACACAGGCGGGCGAGAGACGATCTTATAGAGACCTATTCACTATTATGATCTTCTAAATTTTGAAACCCTTTAGATAATTAATACAAATTCGCAATTGGGAGGACGTCATTTACAACCTTTAGGTCTAATCCGAGGAAGATTACTGATTTCTTATTTTTATTTTTAAATGAAGGAATTTTCTTATTTATTGGCCCAATTTTGAAAAGTTTTTGGCAATCAAACTAAATCAATCTTATTAGATAAAAAAAAGGTCACTTTGTAAGGTATTAAAAGTCTCCCATATGTTTTTAGGAATTTATGGTCGCTGAAATGAGTTTTTTTTTAAAAATTAACTAATTTTGGGCCCTACTTAGCTACAACAAATGTGCCTGCGCTAGCAGATGGTGGTAATGAAGCGCTGAAAATGGTATAACCATGTGCGGATTCGAACCCGCGATCTTTTGCTCATTAGTCCAATGTCTTAACCACCAGACTACCACGATCCCTACGATTTCCTCGTATATACTGTGAAAGGTGTTAACGAGATATTGCTTAAAGTATGTCTAAGGTCCGCCAACAATCTCAGCTGTAAAGGTTTTCGGCGGTTCAGTTTTAGTTATTAATCCTAGAAAATCTTCAGGATGTTTTATTATTAATTATTTAGGTTGACGTTTTGTTAAAGTATCATTATCAGAGTCTTCCATTCAAACTAAATAGGTCCTAATACTGGCGACTCGCTGGTTTTTGAGGCCTAAGTCTTGACCCACATCGTCACCAGTCACCAACACTTTTTGAGGATTTTGTTAAAAAAAGGGTAAAACACAAATTCAAGTAAGTACAGGGTATCATTTTTAATAAAGGTAAATTATTATAGATCTTTGAATGTGTTAGTCACACCCTGCGTTGTAAATGCAACCCAAAACGCATGGTGCGATTTTCGCGAATGCGGCAACACCACAACTTGCATGCACAAATTATTTACTTTTATTATTTGTACATTTGTTAACCTGACGTTTGCCCAGCCCGTAAAATTACGTGCTCTCGAACGCTCCGTCAATTGCCCGTCGAATCTCACCGGTAAATCTGCACAATACTCCATTGGTTGGTATCTAATTATTATTAAAAAGTTTCCATATCGGGCGTTGAGACAAAAATATACATCATTCGAATCCGTTCCATCATTTTATCATCCATTTAATAAATAATGGTAAATAAATTGTGAAAAGTAGACTTGCCCTACTTTAATTTTTATCTCCTCGAGTAAACGTAAGTTTAGATTAAAAGCTATTATTTTTTTATAATAATACATAAATATTGTGTTGAAAGTATTATAAAAGTGTTTTGTGCATCAAAGACACAGAGAATTAACACAACTTACGTACTTACAAATATACTCCGACAACTCTTTCAAAATATAAATGTTTAGATATATTTTATAACGTCGTTACTAATTTCTTTTATTTAATAATGTAATTGTTTATCGAAACAAATAGAAGAGATATTAAATTTTTTATTACTTCTAATGTTAAATTTAAAAAAAATATAGATACATGCTCGTATTGAAAGAAAAAAAAATAAGTAGAAGAATAATTTATTAGAAAAAATAATAAAAAAAAAAAATGCTGAGATAATTATTTTTAAATGATTATTGTATGAAAACCATCAAATTCCATTTTTAATATCAATCGAATACAATAATTATTTCAAAATAATTATCACAGCACAAGTGACTGAGATTCTATTTATGTATCTATGTTTTTTTTAACCTATCTTATTTCTCATATAAAAAAATATATACTTATAATTAGTTTTATTTGATATCTAAAAACATAAATAAGAAACAGGTATCATCGCTTTTTTTTATTAGGTATCCTTAATGTTGTACGTACCATACCCATTGCATTGTAAACCTTCTTTACCAAAGCGTATTTTCCAGATGCCCGCTGTATCGTGTAGGATACGAATTAATTTCATGCGCAACAACAGGTAGTGGTACAAATATCTCATTGATAATTGCCAAAAGTAAAGCATATACTACCTCAGTAAAAAAAACCATTCTTATTTAAAAAAGAATCTGCACGCGATTGGCTGACCTGCTGATTTTATTATTTTTGATGTTATAAGATTCTAAGCGCTTCGATAGAATGAAGCTGGTGGCGATGCTGGAAATCTGCACATAGAGGGTTGTGAAATCATTTTCATGCGTAAAATATTTAGCATAGTCTCGGTAAAAAATATATATCTTTGTTATTTATTAAGATTTTTGAATTTTCTAGATGGGATTTTTAAGAGATGGAATTTTCTATTCGAAATGCTCATTACTAGGGCTTTGCAGCTTTCAAACAATTTACATGCGGAAGTTTTCTCTCTTCCCGGAAGCGCTCTTCTCTGTCTTGCGCGTGCGTCATAAATTATTTTAACTTATCTCGTAAAAAGAGAAGCACTCTTGTGACGTTATACAATCTCATATTATAGAATCAATGTGGTTCTATTTTATCGATTCTTGTATTCAGCCAAAAAGATGTACTTTTATTTTGATAAAATTTATGGAAAAATAGAGACTTTTAGAGGCTTCAAGAAGAAATTTACTTCTTTCATTCTATGTTAACTCAGATAATTATTAGATAAAATAATATCCAGTTTTATTTTTCTTCCATATCTACACGAAAAACTTATGTAGGGAGAAAATTGACTGGGGGGTTGCACACTCTTAAGCAAAATGCTCAAATAAATATTTACATTGAAGATTTCGATAAGTAAGCACTGTAAAATATTCAATATCCGTCTGTGTTCTGTTTTTATAAATGATCATTATTATTTAAGCTCTCAAATTTTATTGGCGTTATGCCGATGTCACGAGTTTGTAACGTAAGTATCTTTCACATCTGTGAAATTGCCAGATATTCAGTTCGTATGCCCAGTTTAACTGGAAGTTTAATATTGACGTTAAACGCAACTAATTAGTTTGCAAATTCCTTCTTAAAAGTCACAAGCATTTGTTTTGTTTAGAAAAATGCTAAGTGAAATGCAACACGTTGTGATGTCAAATCAGACCACCATGAGACGAGTTATAAATTCCTTTCTCACGGTTTAGTTTTCATAATATCGAAGACGGAACATTCAGTCTTCGATATTATGGGTAGTCAAACTAACATACAAGTATTTCTACTTCCTCCTACTCCTACTCCCCCTTCCTTCTTACTACTCCTTTCCTTAGTATTTCTATTGAGTCAGAAACTGGTTAAGATAAGTGTGTGAAACTCAATAAACTACTTGGTGACCCTGTCTGAATTCTATCTCTATCCTTACCTTACCACACGTTAACGAGAGAATCATCCAGCGTTCCAGTGTTAGTACAACTCTTACGATATTTGCTTAGGCGTTAATTTTTTCCTCACCTACTAAACTCAAAAATATCACCAGAGCTAGCTCCTAATTATTACAATGACGTAATAAGAATAATAATATTTGTATATCCTTTATATTATGATTTATGTGCATACGATGTATCATATAAGTAATTATCGTTGTATGAAGTGTTGTTACAGTGCTGTCAGGTCTCAACCTAACTGCCTTGCTGTTGCCTTCTATTGTGCAAAAACCATTCAATATGGGCAGATAATACAGGCTAAGTCTGTAATTGTATCTTTTGTTAAATAACTCAGTCGATAGCGCTCTGAATCATAAGCAGGCGATCTGCCACCGATCCATTGAAGAATCCTTTACAAACTGAATTTTTGAGCAGGCGTTGATTATACAGTGACAACATCCTAAAAGGAGTGCCCTAAATTTAAAAACAACCTGTATAGTGGTTTTAGATTGCCCAACTGCCAAGAAGAAATTGAAAACAAGATGCAGGTGTCGTCATCCATAAACATTGCAATTTACGGGTCGAAGCGCACAGTTTCATAATTTTAACAACAGATGCGCCATCTGTGAATTGGCAAGATAAACTTTTCTAAACTGTAAACATGTAAAATGCTTCTATGTGGTTTTCATATAAGCGGCTATTTGCCAGCAAAATATTAAAAATAAAATGATATAAACTAATATTTCATTGGCTAAAAAAAATTTAGCGCCAACTATATCTGGGAACTATTTTTTGGGTGCCTTATATATATTATAACTGAAATTCTATTTCAGTTGCGGCTCAAAAAGTTCTTTCCAGTTGAACATTACCATTACGATTCACTTGTAGAGGAAAAAAGGAATTACTCTCTCTAAAAAAGGAATTAGGAATTATTAGAAAGGAAGTGTAGTCTCTGTAATCCGAATATCCAATAATCTGAACTCGAGAAATTCTAAGCAACAAACGGTCGGCGCCTTAAAAGGTATACATTAATTTTATTACGATCAGTATGAGTGGCGGAGTGGGGCGGGCGCCGGTCGTTGTAATTGTAGCTTCATCCATATTTTGTGCCGTTGCCGTTTATTTTTACATGTTAATTAAGTATCAAGACTAAAGAGGAACAAGCACAATGTTTTAAGAGTTTTTTCTAGTTTTATTTTATACAGGGTGTCCCAAGACCATTGCCCAAGAATTAAGGGGGGTGTAACCTATTATGAGTAAGAAATGATATTAAAAAAAAATCATCCCCAAATTTATTACATTTTTTTACAGTGTTAATTCGGTTAGTGTGTGAATTACGATGCTGAGCCGATCAATAATGGCCTTGACACCGTTACGGCGACAACTGTGCACTCGCAACAAAGCCATTATTACGTGATTCTTTTACTATTTTCTAGTAAAGTTTACATTTTTTCCCTCGGTAACCATTATGAATGTTGATATACTTTCTTAATAAGTAATACTACAAATCGGAGAAACAATTAGCTTTTTTTTATCAGGAATGGGTCTTGGAACACGGTGTATAGAATTCTAATAACTTAAAAATTCTCTAAACCGGACAGCTTGTTTTTAATAGTACGGATTATAGAGAATACTGTAGTTTAAAAAGTGTAATAAAAAGTGAAAATAAAGTTTCTATTACCTGCATATTTATTGGAATATGGTTATAGTTAACAAACATAAAAAAACCTAATTAAACGGCCACATATATTACGCGTTGATACAAGTTGTATCTTAATAAATACTGACAAAGAAAACATTTGTTTCGCATTTTTAAATTTTAAGATACGCCGATTAATATTAATAAAATATTTTTCCCAAACATGGCACTGTAAATAGAATTTAAACCAGATTGATATCACATAGTTGTTAAAACTATATAGCAGGTTATAATATAATTATTACAGTTGAATAATTGATATATTTTTTACGTATGTACGTAATGAATTTAAGCTAAAACGGCTTGTAAATGACAATTGAACACGGTAGATTTAGATATACAGTAAAAATAATTTCTGTTTTGCAATAATACAGGACTATGTGTAATTCAATCTATAATACATGCTAAAGTCAAATTTATTGTTCAGCATATGTGTCTTTCGGTTATGATGTACGACTGTGAACTGTAAGGATATTCGCAGTGAGATTAAAGTGAGTCATGGCCGTCACCAGAGCAATCTCTAAATTAAAATAGACATGGCCGGCTACATACATTATATGTAGAAAAGACGATAAAAATAAGTTGAAGATTATGAAAAATATTAATTATAAGTCAAAAGAATTTTATCACCATCACCATTTTAAAGTAAGGTATAAATACAGGAGTAAAATAAGTAAAATACCAAGTAAACCTTAATGAATAATAATGCAGATGACAAATACATCTAGGAAATTCTGTGTAGTGTCAGTGTAATGGTGTGTATGCATGATAGAGATGAGCGAATCAAGTATATGTGTGAATCATGAAACCGGTAAATTGAACCGGTAGTGCCATTTGTAGCTATCTGCATACAAGCTATGGGCAGTCAGGTGAGTTAAAACATACGAAATATTTATTGTAACTGATGATAAATAAATACAGGCTTATCATCGAACGTACCGGCTTTTTGACAATTTCTTTATTCCGCAGAGTGAATAAACTTATTACAACATGTGCACATGAAAATAGTAACCTTTTATTAATTTATAATATATCTAAATTATGGGAATATTACATTTATTTATATGTAAAAAGTAAATCCCTGTATTTTCTATCTTACAATACACTATATACAGTTGGATTCTGACCTAACTCGAAGAAATTCAGAAAATTATTCCTGAGGACATTAGCAACAAAGGGATACATTTTTTATCTTCGAAGATATGGAATTTTTAAAGTTTCCGTCTTTGCATTGTGTAAAAGAGCGACGTCGCTTTGCATGCGCCTGCGAGAACGCCCATTAGTCTCATCACCGATTACGTACGCAAACTGCACGTGAGTTGATCGAAACAATTTCGATCTTGCAATCTACTTAAAATTTTTGATGTGATTTTTCGCATCATGAACATTTGGCGCAATAATTCTATGCATTACCGAGCCAATAGACTTGTTCAAACAAGGGGATTGTACAGCGAACACTATCAGTATAGAAACTTTTTAAATTTAAACTAAATCTTTTAAATTTCAAACTTTGCACTCCTACATACTATTCTAATTCCCTCATCAGAATAAATTGCATTCATTCAAACAATTTCACCCTAACTTATTGAATTGTTTGATAGAAGTGTTTTTAGGTTGAATTTT
Organism: Neomicropteryx cornuta; assembly: GCA_020383195.1. Classification (NCBI taxonomy): domain Eukaryota; kingdom Metazoa; phylum Arthropoda; class Insecta; order Lepidoptera; family Micropterigidae; genus Neomicropteryx; species Neomicropteryx cornuta. Next base: position 10,739,393 of record JAHKQU010000005.1, on the reverse strand, counting down.
GGAAATATGTATCAACCTCTTTTGTAGTCGGGTTAGGTCAGAATAACTCATGTATTACACGATTCATAATAGTTAACGTTGACTAATCGCTCACACAGCACTGGAAGAAGTGAAAGCAAGTTCTATGGCACATACTGTCTCCTTTCCTTTTGTGACTGTCAACATTGAGTGAACGTAACGGATGGATAGTTTTCTTTACAAACGTAAGCTAAAACTTAAAGCTGTCCAAAGCAAAATAGATATATGTATATTTTTAAGAAATTGTATCCCTGTGCAAATTTGATTTAGAGTCCACGAAGACTTTGTTAATTGATTGTTAGTAGCGATACTTGCATAGAAGCCGAAAGAATCTTACTAGGTGCCTCAAAAAAATTTCGCCTCCCGCAGTTATGGTAAACTTCAACCACCCTCCTCCCCCCCGGCGATATGTGAAAGTGCATAAGCTAGAGGGAGATTATATTGAAAAAAATCTTTTGTTTTTACTTTTACTACCTCAGGCAGTCTGAATAGTAAATATGAAATATCATTGCCACATTAAAGAAACGTGAGAAAATAAGGACAGGAAGACATGTAGGACCATATAGCTAGATGCGTTTGCTTTGGACAGCAGACTACTTAAAAAGTATTTTTTAAATCACAGATGTCTTTATGAAAAGTACCTCTAAAACCGACTAAAGGAAACTGTCGTAAGTGGCCAGTGAAATTAGACTTTATATATTCATATCTTCTGAATTAGTCAGTGTGCACTCGAAGGAAATATTTAGGTAGGTTATCTTAATTAAAATTAACGCAACTTAATATAATAATTTTAATTTCCTTATTACTAATGACCAGATTGATACTTCAGCCGGAATGTGCCTCATTGTTTCCACTTGTAAATCGTAGGAACTTTCCGAGTTATACGGTTAAAATTTCTCCTTAAAACAAATGGCTTCGATCAAAATGACCGATAGTGTTCTCTAGTAAGCACAGAACGTGCCCGGCGAATATTTTACATTTTGAATTTGGCTCCTTGGATCCGATAATCGAATCGACAGAACTCACGCAGTCCATCAGCCATTCTTTGAACTCAGTCAACTGTCCGAAGAAAATATCCCTTGCAATGATATTGGGAAGGCAAAATAGCACAGAAGCGACTAAGGACATGGCTCCTAGTCGGATTTGAGCATCTATGTGGTACCTCAAAGACCACGCTAGACGCAGAACCTCGTTGGATAAATATACACAGTTGGGGCTGTTCTTGGATGCTACTATTATGGTGCCGATTGTCGAGAGGAATCTTGACAGTAAAATATTTTCGGAGTCGTTCCGGAAGTTGGCCTGGATTATTGCAGATTTTGGTCCGCACCCGTATAGCAAAGGATGCACAAAGAATAAAACCACATTGTGGAAGGGGTTTTTCTTTGCATTCGCAAACGGGTGCTTGACTTTGCTGTGGAAATATCGCGTGTTGGAGCGCAGGCGCTTCCTGATAATTTGTTCAGAGATGCGTAGGACATCGCCCGAAGACACTTTGTCACTTTTGCCGATCGAAACTTCCGGGTTAGGATTGAATTGTTGGTCTTTTAGGTCGTCGTCGAAGTCCGACATCTTTGTAGCCGCGTCCGAGAGCAAATCGAGCATCATCATGCGTGAAGCCACATTGTACTTCCCGACTTCAGAGTGAAACTGCAGCCCCAAGTATTCAGCGCACTGTTTCGGATGGGCGAATAACACAGCGAGCGCACATCGAAATCTCACATTCTCGAAATCATCCACAGCAAACTTGCACTCGAGGTGTAAAAATAAATCTAGAAGTTCCAGGGCCAGCCCCGAGTCGTCATCCGGCAGTTGTTTATTGATTATGTCCTCAGCTGCCAGTAGGCTTTCATTGAATATTTCATAGTCTTTAGCTCCGAGGAGGCACTCCTTGAGGTCACGTAAATATAAAGGTATATTCATCATTGCAGACGGTGTATCATTGCTCATATCAAAAGGTTTAAGATCATCATCAGAATCTAAATTTTCTTCTACTAATGCATCTTCAATTACGGTGTCTGAAATGTCAAGTTCGACCACCACTTCTTCTGTATTTGATTCATTGTCCACATTCACAACATGTGACAAAACTTGTGATTTATTAAGATTGTCAAATATTTTGATTGCTAGATCATCCAGCAGGCTGTCCACGTCTAAATCGCAGGATTTAAAGTCCCGAATTATTTTATTGTCGAGAATGCAAAGCTGTGACACATACTGAAGCTTTTCAAGCACCAATCGGCTATTGGGACCTACTTCCGAATAGTCAAATTTCAAATGCGGTTCCTCTTCGTCTCCGGACAAAGATTTCGGTCTTAACATGTCCAGAATGATTTCGGTCGTAATCATTCCCATGATGCGCACTTCCAGCGCTATAGACTTCAAGTAAATAGGCACGCCATTGTAAATGTTAGCATGCAACGATTTAAAAAGATGTCTGTCCATATTAAAGTTATTTAAATGCATGTAATAGTTGATGGAAATGATCAGCCCAGCGCAAATATGCATATGCTGTTCCAGCCTAGCATGGATTCTGCTATTTTTGTCCGACCACAAAACGGATAATTTCAAAATTACATCGGCTAGAGCATTATTCCTCATATCTTCCAAATCTATAGTGTTTGAGATGTAAATGATCAAATTCTCCAGGGCCAATACATCACTATCTCTATAGTATGCATTCAGAGGTATTTTGGTGCAGAGAATAAACTTCCAGTTGGCATTTAAATTCACAGCATCGCCCAGAATATTGAAGATTGGGCTCTCCGAAATAGAAGAATAGTTAATGGGTGTTTCTTTAAGCATTATAGCAGAGATGATCTCGATTGCAGGCTTTGACAGATTGGTAAACAAGTTCTGAATGAGACGCTTCTTCAAATAAGAGCCGATGTCGGAATGCTTAGCCCGCGTCCAGTGCGCTAGAATCTTAAGGAGTATCTTCAGACCGCCTGAATGACGGGGATCGTTGAAGGCAATTATCGTCTTGGAAACAAAATGAGATAGGTACTTCAGACTGTACTTTGTATCCGTGTGATAACAACTGGATGCAATGAAGTCAATCACTCGAACTATATGGAATACTAGGCAGTAGCAGTATGTGTCCATGGAGAATATTTGGGGAAAGTTTCCTTTGGTTTTGTTGGCAACATGCTGGGGTAGTGCGATCAGCACATGGACCATATTCTGCCATTCATCACAGGGGTTCTTATTGCTGTAGGAGATGAGGCAGATCTTGATAAGAGCTGTGAAAATCGCATTGCTCTTAACATAATGCTCCAGCATACCAACACAGATTTTGCAGTCTATAGAGGAATTGTATATATTCGCCAGCGATGTGTAGGAAAACTCAAAACTATCCTCTATTGTAAAAAGCTTCAAAATGTTGTCACTTAGCTGGTTGTTTTTGTACGGCCAATTGTTGTCGAACATCTGTAAGATATTGAAAAGGATCATCTGATAAGTGTAATTAGCGAAGGACTTCATGGACGTTGAGGTCTCGGCGATTAGTTTCTCGGGTGTCAACGGTCCCGGCAAATATTCAATGAGTTCGGCAATGGCGGTCTCCAAGGCGTCAATATCGGCCTGGCACTTGATTTTCTTTATTTCGGAGATGGTGTCCAGCAGCCTTTGCGACACTTTGAGCAGGGGCCTTATTTCATTGGCGAAAGCTCTTTCAAAGTCTTCTGCCAGTAGCAGGTCTTCGTTTCCTGAAAGACAATCACTAAATTTTGCCCAAAACCATTTCACTTGCACAGTCATAGCATGCACATAAAAATATTACACAAAAACATAGAGCTTAGAAATAGAAGTCACAAAAAAAAAATATGACGGTAGGACAACCATATTTTAGTGTTTTTTAGTAATATTGTACTATCCTGAATTTAACTTTTTTCAACCTCTTTCTAAAATGCTACACAATATTTGTGTCTGTGTAATGCGGACAGAGAAAATAACATTTTATATTTGGCTATTGATTTGGGGCCTTTTGTTTTGGTTAAAAAGGACCACAACCTTCTTTATCTCCCAATCGGACAGCCGCCACCTAAGCCAAGGATGCCGTGTGAAGTCCGGTCTCGTTTCCTTAACAGTAGCGTATTCGTCATCATTTTCAAGTAAAAAATATACCAAAAAGACTTAAAAACCAATAATAAAGAAAGAACATATTAAAGATATTTATGAATTTAAACAGAATAATGCACAAGAAAATGAAGAAAACAAAGTGATAGAAGAAGAATTAAACTAAATTAAACATGACGTGTAATATACGAAGACATGAAAATTGGCAGGAGGTCCTGTTTACTAATGGTAGATTTCCCGATTTTCTTAGGCCGATTTACTATTTTCCTATATGACATGTGACCAAATCGAATTTGGACTGTTACATGGAGCTTGTCAATCAATTTAGCCCGATCGATGCCGATGATCGAATTTATCTATCGGGAAGATTTGTTTTTATAGGACAGGCCGATGGGCAAAAAAAAAAAAAAAAAAAAAAAAAAAAAAAAAAAAAAAAAAATGGCACCTTAATTCTGATTTAATAGTATAATTTATTTTCAGTTATCCTGGTATCATAATTGCCGACTAGTCGTAATTTTTTCCCATAAATCGCAGACTACAAAAGTGCCGAATAGTCGGCTTTATCGCCTGCCTAGTATTTACATCTAAATCTTAAAAAATGTATGGATGATAGATAAACCTAGATAATATTTTTGAGATGTAGTATTTTTCGTTTATATCGTCGTCGTTTTTAGTATCATCCTGCGAGCTAAAGACCGAGTTCAAGATCCAAGTTAATAAAAAAAAAAAAACTCAATCAATATTGGCTCAATAGCCAGCAAGAAACATTGCAAATATTAGTACGCATTAAAATATATTTTTTTTAAATTCTTTGATAGTTTTTTTTTGTTAATTATTTCACATATAATACAATATTTAAGAGCTAGCTTCGGTGATACTGTTTAATTTCGTAGGTGCGGATAAATTAAAGTTTAATTCTTTGCAAATTGTCCTGGAATGGTCATTACTATTAGTGATGTGCCGGATCGTCATAAATATATATATCCAAGGATACGGATCATTGTTGTCTAGATCCGCAAATACGGATACGGACCTTACAATGTCTACAAAGAAGATAGAGATATTTTACAAAAATAAGTGTAAAATTTGTGACGGAAAGTATTCCCGTAAGGATAAAGGGCATTCTTTAAAAAATCATCTTTAAAGAAAACATCCTTAAGAATATTTAATTTTTGCAATATAAATGTACTAAATATGTAATTTTAAGAAATAAAAAATAATTCAAATGGAATTTAAAAGTATTTCATTGTTACCTAATCATCTATTTTCAGAATTTCATATATGTCATGAAATTTATAATAATGTAAAGGATCCCCGTTCAAGATCTGCCAAAAAGTAATGGATACAGATCTTTCTTCGCCCTCGGATATCCGCGAATACGGATACAGATATCCGGCACATCACTAATTACCATCAATATAAGAATGCTAGAAAGTTGCAGTTAATGTAGTTAATCTAGTTTGCTTTTGCAGTTTACTATCTCATTTTTTCTTTACTTCTTATTAATTAGGGCCAAACTTTTTTTGAAACTTACAGTGTATAAATGTAGATTTATAGACAACAGAAAAACGAAAATTTAAAGATATTTTTTAACACATTTGGTGCCGATGACGAGGTATCTTGTCATAGCTGTATACACCAGGTGCCATATGCGCTTAAAAACGTCATTGGCTCATTGCATTTCTATCAATATTTAAAAGCGTGGCATGTAGCGTATACCTGAATTCATGAAAGGCATAGCTAATCATAAGCTATGTGAATAAAATATTAAATATAAAAAAGAAATATTTTCATAGTTTGCCAATTATAAAAAATTATAACTTAATTTAAAAAAAGGGTGTCAGCCCCGTGTGGGATATTCCGTTCGATCGACGCACTTCGCCGATTAGGCGGTAACGCGTGAGCCGCGCGTTTCAAGTACACAGTGTTAATTCTAATCCGAGGAAGAATTTCGTGTCAACAGAGTGGTTAATACATGGAATAAATTACCAAGTGCAGTGAAAGGTGCCGTGAATGTAAATGTGAATGAATTTAGGAACCGTCTATATAATTTTATCAGAGATGACACAAGTGCAGATTTAGGCTTATCAGGCATTAGCCTTATTCTCAATATTTATGTTATTGTTGTAATTATCTGGGTATATGATGTCATAGTCAATATTTAGTCATTAAAAAACTTGCAGTGTGTGTTTAATATAACACATATTGCGTGGGGGCTTACACTACATTTTGCCAAGACCCCACGATGCTTGGAAATCCAGCACTGGCTATTCTACACCTAAAACTGAACAACTTTTGTTAATTTTGACATATTTGTTCCGAATTAAAATAAAATACTTAAAAAAGTGCATTCGAATTTGGTGTGCCCGAGCCGTCCATGCAAATTCGCATTCGGCGAGGTCATAGACGACAAACCGCCACGCCCCGAGCTCCTATTCGTTCGAACATATTTTTTTTGTAATTGGATCCTCAGAATCCTTAGAAAGTATCGAGCTGAAATTTTAAGAGATTTGTAAAAGGTTTGCCTACTTGGTGGAGCGCCGAGCTGCATTTGAAATCCCGTCAGGACTGGCAATTGAAAACTGGAACTTTGCTGAAATGCCGGTGAAAAGGCGGACTGGTTTGCGGCTCCGAAAGCAACTTGCGGCGGCGATGCGGGCGTTACTGAATCGAGGGGGTTCATGGGCGTAGACGGCGGCGACAAATCTCCTAAGAGATCCAAGTTTGATTGGGGTGCAGCTGTGAAAGGTTATGGTTGTTTTATTTTCAACGAAGTGTAATTCTTCAGACATAGTTGAGTCACAAAAACAAGCTGTTATGGGAGTTTATTTAGCAGACAATAATACCTATCCAGGCAACACTTCGGCCACAAAATAGTGTCTTCGCATCGTAGCTCCCAAACGGATGGAACGATTTGATTTTTTTTTTGTTTAAAAGGTGACTTGATCTAGGAGTGTTAATACATATTTAAAAATTTATAAAATTATTAACATTAATAAATAATTTATTTAGCATAAAAAAGCAACTATAAAAAGATAATATTTGGATTATTATAGACAGCGTGTGATTATTTGTTTGATAAAACGTCGCAATCAGTCAATCTATCAGTTTAAAGTAATAATAAAAACATATTAATTTGTCAAAAATAATAGGAACATGCTATCTTTTCTACTCTATATCTACTACCCTATACCCTAGAATCTACTGGCGAAGTTATCAGGGATCATCATTGCATTGGTGAGTTCGTTGTAACTAATTACTTAGGCAATCCAAGACAACCTCATGTTTTCATGGAAAACAACAGAGCCGAATTTACAATGACTTTTTAGCAAATGTATATTAAAAGAGATTAATTTAAAGACATTTACAACTAAACTATCAGAGATACTCTGGTCTAACCTGTCCTTATATTGGAGTCGGCAACAAAAGCATTGCTGAAGTCTGCAAAACTATCATCCTTAGCCTTTGCAGCTTTTGGTTCGATAAACGCGTTACTGAAGTCGCCAAAGTCGCCAGAGTCTTTCTTCTTTAAAGACAAATCGCCTGACCTGAAAAGCAACATCTCAATATTAACATTGCATGTAAATTATTTGAAAGATAAACCCTGCAATAGGTTTTGGGTGGAAATTCAAAATGACGGATACAAAACAGCTTCAAGAAGTTCAATATTATGGGTAGACAGAAAGGATAGATAAAGGCGATAAAAGGAATAAATCGTAAAAGTTCCACCTTTTCACATCTGTATACAGAAAACGGGAGTCCGGTCCGTACTGTAAACAATGCTTAACATGTGCTTAAAATGCTCGCTCTTAACCATGAGGTGCCTGACGTCGGTCGGTAATTTTCATGGCAGCTAAGCTTTTCTATGGAGTTTTTCACATGTATTATAGGGTTTAAGACATGTTTTAAGAGGTTTAAGATGTTTTCTATGGAGTTTAAGACAAAGGTAGCAAAAGTGAGAAAATAGAGGCAAAGATCGAATACGGAGCTCATTTTGAATAAATTACATAGAACCTGAAAATATCTTAATTTTTAACCTGGGATTAAAATCATCAATATCACTGAGTAATTCTGGAATGACTGCACTCTCGGATCCGTTCTTCCTTCCGTCCTGAGCGCTATGGAACAATTCGTCTAAAAACTCCTGGGAATTTTCCGTGGCCGGGTTGATCTGAACGTTTACTGCAGGCGCAGAATCATCTTTGCCATAGTTCGCAGCCGCTCCTGTAATTAAAAATTAATAACATTGTAATTCAATTAAGGTAATTATTTTTCCAAATTAAGGTTGATAGTTTCACGGATATTTTTTTCAGGTCGCTAAATAACCATTTGCAGGTTAATATTTAAAAGTGTGGCATGTACCGAGTGGGATATACCTGCCCTGAGTGGGATATTCTGTTCGGTCAACGTACATCACCGATCGAGCTGAATTTGTTAATAAACCGTACACGAGGGTCCCGCAAGGAGCATGGACGTTGTGCTATAAATGGGGCCTGGTGCCAAATGCTGATCGCAAGGGATTCAGGGATTCAGGGGAGTTGCCTTTAGCCGACCTACAGTTTTCCGCTGAGATAAATACAAACCTAGATCGATTCGTTTACTGCGTCCTGGTTGGGTTTTGACCGGTGTGATGTTCTTCCCGGCAGCGTTCTTATGGAGCGGCGAGCTGCCTATGGATATGGCGCCCATGCGCGAGCTCAGATCCCGTTCTGGCTTGGTAACTGTTTTGCTGAACACCTTCTCGGGTGTTGTGGGTGACGTGGGCGTTGCGTCCGAATCTCTGTACACATTCTCCCTAAAAAAATATATTTTTATTTACATAATACAGTTATGGTACTGATTCAGAAATTTTCAGAATAGATTCGTTTTCAAGCTTCGGTTCATAAAATTGATTATATTCCAGTACCTTTCAGTAAATTCAATTGATAAATTAATTTGGCTGAAAATAATTGTGTAATAATTATTGTCAACCCGTAAGAAATTGCAAAAGGATAGTAGAGGGTAGATTTTTTTAAATTTATCTATTCTCAGTAAAATTCTTTTTGTGATTATTTATTATGTTATAGCTAACTTCAAAAGCTTTTACGGGCGTTCGCTAAAATTTTGATTCTGGGAAAACTATGTATTAATAAATGTTTTAATAAAAAATTGTAAAAAAAAAAATAATAAGACTTATTTTAAAGAGCTAATGAAATTATCTAAAATATAGTGCTAATCTGAATTCTGCAAACCTTAAAAAAAACAGCAAATGATAAAAAATCATCTTGTCAAACTACATGCCATTTAAAAATGTGTACTCGGTATGGATAATATATATCGACACCCCCAACGAATAACATCCTATGTCATTTTTAGCAAATTTTCAGGAGAGCCAAAACAAGTTTTTAAAAAAAATCTCCATACTTTGTTTTTTTGGATAATTACTTAGTCAGTTAAAATTTTATTCCATGTAAAAATAGTCTTCTCTGATAATAATACTGTACTTAACTAGAATTGGGATGTTTTTCCATTAAATATTACTTGAAAAGCTTACTTACGATATTCACATGCATATGATATCTTTGCACGTAGTAATGATAGAGATAAGGTGAATATACTGAAAAATAACCAATTTTTTTCTGACCCGGAATAACATCCTAACTCAAAACTGCCAAAAAGTGACATAGGATGTTATTCGTTGGGGTGTCGATATGATATATGGATAATAGGAGGGAATAAATTAAATTTGGTGTTAGGTAATAAGTAAATATTCACTTTGGGCAAAAAGTATGATGTACCTCTTAGGGCGGTGACCATATTCATCATCCGACCCATCTTTACGATGGTGGTGTTCTTCCTCTTCATCGCTTTGGCCGTAAGCTGAAAAAAATATGAATTGATATACATTTGTGCTTGGAAGTTCCTTTCTATGTAGAGGCTATTTCTGCATGGAGATAGGATGAGCTATTTGAAATCCCTAAAAACTATGGTCGTTCTTAAACGTTGATGCACGGTTTTTAAGCTATATTTTGACAGATTTATTATTAAAAAAAATATACAATATTACAAAAATTATACCCCATAATAGGATGTGCACGAGAAAAAGTTCACTCTGTATATAATAGATTTTATATCACTATGATCTTACAAAATAAACACGGCAAAAAATTATCAACTAATACGACCGTCAAGACGGCTATGGGTTGTTTTGCGTAATGTAAAGGCCACTTTCAGCTATTTCTTAGTTAGATGATTGCTAGAAGTAGATGGCTAGAAATTTAACTAAAAATCACTTTTGATCTGGTTGTATTGATAAAATATTAATGAGAATGTATTCATAAACTTATGCTGGATATGTGGATGTGTGATGCAACAGCATATTATTTATTAATTTATTAAAACAATAGCTTACATTTATCATATCCGTCTCCTGGGCTGAACTGCGATGTTCTGGTCGTGTCCCAGGGTTTATCGGTGTATTGCCCACTTGATGGATAGTTCCCAATGGCACCGCTACCCATGGAACCCATTCCACGTGTCATCGAAGCTTCTGCCGACATTCCTGGGGAAAAAATCACAGGAAGTTTTCAATCTTGTCAAATTTTGCTCAGTTGCTGCGTGAGTGATGTTGGTTAAGTACGGTTCGATTTGTATTTTGTGATGAACTTTCTGTAGGCTTCGATTTAGCGCGTTAAAAAAGAGCAATTCATACAAAACTCTACATAATAATTAATTTTACACATTATAATATAGTGCATTAGTCCAAGAAATGATCTCACATTGCGAAATATAATTTAAATACGTAAAATAATACGTAATCTTATAAAATTCATTAAAACCTTGGATCATTTATAAATAAGGTCACACGCCTCGCCTCGTGGAAGGAGCCTCGTGATGTCACACTTTAAAAATTAAAACAAAATATACATTAACACCAAAAAAAGAAATTTCTTTGTAATATTTTAGAGTCTAATTCTGTTTGCATTAACATTTTTTTTGCGTGTGATTTTTTGTTTATTTTAAGTATTGTTAATGTGAACAAATTCAAGTTAAAAATTGTCACGGAAATGTTGTTTTAATCTAAATTAGTTTTAGTTTTATAATTGCAAATTACGTGACGTCACAACAGGAAAGGGACTGTGACAAGGACGAGGGGGTCAAAGAACCACGAAATATACAGGGTGTTTGGTGCATCGTTTGTCAAAATGAATTGGCCGATAGAGGGGGTCATTTGCTATGTCTTGAGGCGCAATAACTTTTTTTTAAACCCATGGTTTTTTTTTATTTTAACATTTTATTATTTTTTTGAAAAATTCCAGAATTCAGCATATAAATTTAGATTAAAAAAAAAGTTATTGGTATAGCACCCCGATTTAATTTTTATTTGTATGTGCACTGTTGTATGGTTCTATGAAATTCAGTATTACTTGTGAATACTGTCTAGTTTTATTTTTATTAAATCATAAATTTTTTGGCAGAGGTAAAAATAATTTTAAGACTCAGCTTTACATTGCAATTAAAAAAAAACTTAAAGCGATCATGATCTTCGAATTCTTTAAAAAACTTCTTCTGTTTATCCCCTTTCCAACGGTATGCATTATGCCATAGAAACCTGCTAATAACTTTACTAATTTACTAAATTTGCGTATCGGGACACATCGGGTTGATATTCGATATTCAGGATGAAAACTTGTTTTTGCGGAAATAACACGGGCGAGACAGGTAGAAAGTACTATCTCACTCTTGCGCTGTAAAATCTATCTATCTTACATAGGGTATATCTATATATCTTATCTTATCTTATCTTCTGATGTACCTCGAATTTAAAATTAAAAAACAAAATTCCCTTATTATTCTTAATAACACAAATCTTGCTCGAATTGGTGACCTCTGTTGTGTATGCATGCACGACATCTTCGCCTTATTTCCACTGTAGTGGTGTGTAAATTTCTTCTTTAATAACGACGAAAGCCTGCTCAATGCATTGAACTAAATCATCCCTAGTTTCAACTTCTGTGGCGTATATAAGTTCTTAGGCCCGTCCCCACAAGTAAAAATCTAATGGAGTTAGGTCTGGGGAACGTGGAGGCCATGGAATAGGGCCACCCCTCCCAATCCATGAATTAGGGAATACATTATTAAGGTAATACCTAATGGATAATCTCCAGTGTGCGGGACAACCGTCATTTTGAAACACAATACGTCTCTCTTGATGGAAAATTGGCACCGCAGCTAACAATTCGGGCAAGTCATTATGTAAAAATTCAAGGTAATTATCCCCGTTGAGATGATTAGGGTAGTAGTGTGGTCCAATTACATGATTTCCTATAACTCCTGCCCAAATATTTATGCTAAACCTTCTCTGGAATGCCCTTTGTCTTTTCACATGTGGGTTCTGATCTTTCGGCGACCAGTGGTGAAGGTTGTGTAAACTAAGAATTCCCTCTTTAGTAAATTTGGACTCATCCGTCCAGAGAATACTTCTTAAAAAGTCGGGATCATCCACATCTGTATGCAATGTATCTGTAAGAAGTCGTGCATGGTCACCAATTCGAGCAAGATTTGTGACAGGGCGAGGTGAATAATAAGGGAATTTTGTTTTTTTAATTTCAAATTCGAGGAACATCAGTACCCTATGTAAGAAGAAGATAGATAGATTTTACAGCGTAAGAGTGAGATAGTACTTTCTACCTGTCTCGCCCGTGTTATTTCCGCAAAAACAAGTTTTCATCCTGAATATCGAATATCAACCCGATGTGTCCCGATACGCAAATTTAGTAAATTAGTAAAGTTATTAGCAGGTTTCTATGGCATAATACATACCGTTGGAAAGGGGATAAACAGAAGAAGTTTTTTAAAGAATTCGAAGATCATGATCGCTTTAAGTTTTTTTTTAATTGCAATGTAAAGCTGAGTCTTAAAATTATTTTTACCTCTGCCAAAAAATTTATGATTTAATAAAAATAAAACTAGACAGTATTCACAAGTAATACTGAATTTCATAGAACCATACAACAGTGCACATACAAATAAAAATTAAATCGGGGTGCTATACCAATAACTTTTTTTTTAATCTAAATTTATATGCTGAATTCTGGAATTTTTCAAAAAAATAATAAAATGTTAAAATAAAAAAAAACCATGGGGCTAAAAAAAAGTTATTGTGCCTCAAGACATAGCAAATGACCCCCTCTTTTGGCCAATTCATTTTGACAAACGATGCACCAAACACCCTGTATAGTTGGCTGTGTCCATTACTAAAGTTAGTTATGTAACTTCAGGATGTCGTTTAGACTCAAAACGGATCATATACAATTATTTTGGGCCCTGCTTAACTAGGTTAAATGTGCCTATCCTAGAGTCAATAGAGATGGTGGTAATGAAGCGTTAAAACTGTGCGAATTCGAACCCGCGACTTTTGGATCAATAGTTTAACGCCTTAACCACTAGACTACCACGAAGTTATCTGTTTTATTATTGTGAGCTACAAAAAAAGAAACATCTTCAAATCAATATGCATATTTTATATATCCACGTGGGGAGTGCACGGCTGAAAAGAATCACTGTTCCTCACACACTTCATTAATATCATAGGTGATGATAAGTGCCTTGACAAAGCAGACATTGATGAATGAAATTAACCCCGAACAACATTCTCCGTTGAAGGTTAACTAAATAAAAATAAATAATAATTCCTCTTAAACCATTCTTAACACAGATAACTGGACTATGCATATTTGAGGTTGCCATGTTACCCCCTTCAAAGATGGTCAGTCATCCCGGGACATCTGTATACGTCAAAAAATAAACAATTTCTTCTCATTTGTAGTTATGAGACCAATTTTGCATTGAAAAAATATTTTATAGTAAATTTTACAGCAAAATTACTCACCAATATATTTATCCTTGTTTTTCTTAGCCTTTTTCCTCTCTTCCCTGAGTTTTTCATCGTCTTGGATAAAGTCAATAAGTTCCCTAACTTTATGCCTTACATTGATACCCTACAAAGAAAACACAATAGAGTTTAAGAACCACTGGTTTTTTTATCAAAATATAACTTTTATTACTAGAGAGCTCATCTTCCAGGTTGAAGGAAGCTCTAACAAAACCAGGGCCGTAGTAGTAATTTTGTTTTATTGTTATTATTGATATTATAACTACTACTAATTATAATTATATTTATTACTGAATATAATTTATTATTTTTTTTCATCTTTTCTTTCTAGATCTTTTCTAAAGTATACATCTTCTCATTATTGACATTGCGCTATAATAAGCAATAACGATAGTCTTTGAAATATAGTTCGTCATAAATGTCGGTCAATTGCAATTAAATATTCGGCAACCTGATCATTTCCTTTGCGATGAAATCAACTTGTACCGGCTTCGTTGAGGAACGCTGCAATGAAGTACAATTCGGCTTTTTAACATCGGATTGTATGATCCTAAACGTTTAGAATGACAATTGAATCATAGACAATATACCAACCTGTACATATTTGATGGTGATTATATTTTAAACCACTTTTCGAAAGACTCAGCATGAATAAAATATCTAGATGGTTAAGAATTATTTGACTGTATGATTTACTTGTTTTCGCAAAATTTTCTACTAAGATTAGTATATTATTTAAGCTGAAAGTAAATAATAAAACAAAAAGGTTTTGTTTATAAATAATGTAAAAATCTTTAATGGATCAAGACTATTTATTTCAACACTCATTGAGCCCGCAGAATGGTATTTCCTAACAACTTAGGGTGGACGACAGTAATGACAAATTATATTCCGCACTTATCGTGTAAACCGCAGATGGTGAGCTTGTTAGTTGGATAAATTTTATTAAACAAATTACCTGATCCTTTCCCAGCTCATCAATAAATGTATAATTTTCTAAAGATCGCAAGTCATATATGTGTTCCCTGGCCGATGTGACCACCCTCTCGGAACCGTTCCTCACGAGGTAGCTTAAGAGAAGTAGGCACTGCAAAATAACACACATTTTTTTTCAAGCGAAATAATGTTTTTGTAGGTTTCTTAGCTCTTTCTAATTAATTGCTATATTTTACACAATTTTCTTATATATTTCGTATTAAAATGACTATCAATATATTTTTTTACAAGCTTTTATTTAGCTTGCAATGTTTGTATGTCGGTGTAGGTTAACGGTGGAGATCGTGGTAGTCTAGTGGTTAAGGCGTTCGGCTATTGGCCCAAAGGTCGCAGGTTCGATTCCGCACATGGTCATACCATTTTTAACACTTCATTACCACCATCTCCCCTGACTCTAGTACAGGCATATTTGGCCTAGTTGCGTAGGGCCCAAAATAATTGTATATGACCTAGGTCATAGCAATTTAAAAAAAAAAAAAATCTTGCCAGTTGAATTAGAACTACTTCCTCTTATCCTACAAAGTTGAAATTTGATATGTTGGTTCAGTTCCGATGACAATGCATTTTTATCGTAAGCATGACCCGATTCTACACCCATGAATGGCTCCAGACGAAGGAATTCCTCAACGGTCTATCAGCACAGACACGAAATTTTGTATAAGCATTCAAGCACATAAATAAAAGCTTGTTTTTACTATTAATTTTTTAACTCCTTATATCACTATTCTCCCATATTTTCACGAGTTTAGGTAGTAAAATATAATTTCAGTATCACCTTGTAAGTCCTCCGCCAATGCTGTCGGTTGTCGTGTAGCATCCTTCGCCAGAGCATAGACATGACCTCGGGGAAATGTTCATAAGTGAAGGTGGAAAGGGCCAGTTCCTGCATCTGTTGACCCGTTGGACCCCAGGCCTCGTCGCTAGTCGCTTCCCGCACTTTCCCCTCGATCTCCGTGTAGTTCATCACCACATTTGTACTGGAAAAACAAATGCATTCTGGTTTTAGTGAGGCGGGCTTTATAGGAATTTGTACAGTTGCTCATTATTAAAACATGCATTCGATTTATTTTTGCAAATTTTATAAAAATCATATCACAATGCAAAATATCTGCCTAACTAGGCTATCATGTTCTTAGGAAGACATTCTGACCATTACTTATAACGTCGAAAAATATGCATACATAATAATCACAAATACATGGAATATATGTGAATGTATACAAATACATACTGTAGGAAATGCGGCGAAATTTGTAAATGAATCGCAAATCACTCACCTAATGGTCGATCTTAGGTGCTGGATTTTTTTTAAAGATGGATCATGGAAATCAGGATCCTCTGCAGCAGTCTTTACAGGTTGTGGAGAACGCTGATGCCTCGCACGAATCCACACGTTTTCTTGCTAGCTTCACTTCAATAAGTGCTAGGAGTGAGGTGTTGGTGCTATGACTGACCATTTAACACTGAACTGACAGTTGTATTAGAGGGGGGAAATGAATTGTGGAAGGGTCATAGACCGAGGATATTTGAGGTAAAGGTGTGATTATACGACACATACAAATCTCACCATTTACTATATATTTTGGTCTTGTGATTGTTTGAATGTTATTATTCGATATTCAAAACATACTATTATATACTAATAGAAACTCATATAGGAAATGAATATTATACATAAAATTATATACGCACATATTAATACATATTAATCTTAGATACTCAAATGCTTACAAAAAGAAGCAAGAACTACTTAAACTGACTTACTTATTAGTTTTTTATATTTATAAAAAAACTAATATACTTGTTACGGCCAAAACGTTCCCCACCCAAATAATCCATTCATAATCCTTCCTTGTGTCATTCAAACTTCCCGCTCGACTTATATATCGACTGCCAGTCGCAACCACCTCCGCTAGAGAGCACTATTGAGTGATGCGCTCGCTACTGCCGACTGAGTCGAGTGAAGTACAGTACGTTAATTACAAAACGAGTGACGGCTCTCCACGCGCCGATCAGTCGACCAATATTGTCTATCTTTTAAGTTACTATATTTTAAATTCTAACATTTACATCAAACGGAGTGAATAGTGTGCCGCTAGCCGTACGCGAGTGTGTGGGACTTCAAAGTTACGCGAAAGAGCCGAGCAGTGTCCAAAGTAAGTCCTTATATTCTGTTTTGGCCATTTTGCATAACTACACAAAAATTATTTATCGAGGGAATTTTACGCGGAGTTTCATACATATTTTTGGTCCTTCGAGCCGGATCTTATTAATTGTTACGCCTAGAAATACATTATTTCTATCGCGTCAGGCAATTAAGTTATTCGCGATTACCTTCTTTTAAGCGGGTACCTACCGGTATCGCATTAACCCAGGCTGTTACAGATATATACGGTAGTACCTACGTACGTAAAATTAAATTCACTGTGTCAATTTGTTATTTAGAGTAACTTATCATTTTATTTATGCAATCCAGGCTATTGCTGAAAAACAACAAACATACAAGTAGCATACATATCACATTGTATTATGCTTAGTGTAATATTGTAAGTAATAAAAATATCGAAAGTATATTTATTTATTTTATAATATTATTTACATCTTTTTGTTATCACAAACATAACGATCCGATTGGCATTGTTATCGTACTTACACGTTACTATTCACGCTAACGAGTCACATCTACAAATTAATATTGCTTCACTATATACCTATATAATTTTATTTACGTGTATATTTAAAATTTATATATCAAAGTATAATTGTAAATTAATAAATATCTATACAATATGCCTACTGCCGAGGCAAACGAACTTCGTCTTAAGGTGTTGGTTGCTCGGAGGAAGCGACTGTTTCAAAAGGTACAAATATTATATGACTTATCTAAAAAGATAGCCACCGATCCAGACAAGGTCGCCGAGTTTAAAGTTCGATTTCAACAAATTGAGACAGTTTACACAGAATTTGTAGAAGCTACGGATGACATTTCTTCGGTCTCTTTATCGATCGATCCAGAATATAACATCGATGATCAGTCAGTTAATTCTTTCGAGAGTTTATATTTTAAAATTAAAATAAATGCTGACTGTTTAAATTGTCCAAATTTACCCAATTCGAGCGCACCTAACAGTATTTCGGATGCAAACAACTCTGTTAGCATGAGAGTTCAACTACCGAAAATACAACTAAAAACTTTCGATGGTCAACTAAGTCAATGGTCTGTTTTTTATGACACATATATGTCTCTAATTCAAAACAATAAGTCACTGTCAAATGTGGAGAAATTTCACTATCTTTTATCGTTCCTATCGGGAGCTCCGCTAAGTATTGCCAGGAGCTTGCAGGTGACTGAAATTAATTATCCGATAGTGTGGTGTATGCTTACTGAAAAATACCAAAACACACGTATTTTAGCGTCGGGGTATTTAGATCAAATGTTCTGTTTTAAAGCCCTTACACACAATTCGCTTTCGGATCTCAATCATTTTCTTCAAACATTTTATGAGTGTGTTAACGGACTAAAAGCTTTAAATATTCCTGATTTATGTGAGTTTTTATTATTTTTTATGGCTTCAAGAAATTTGTCGTCGGAAACTCGACATAAATTCGAGGATGAATTTACTGGAACAGAACTACCAACTTTCACTGAATTAATTAATTTTATTCAAAAACAAATTCGTATTTTGGAAGTTTCGCAAAATTCACATACACAAATTACTAACAAAAATACGAACAATAAATTGAGTGTAGAAAAACAATCATTTTCTGAGCGCAAGTCAAATATAAAAAAGGCTTTCGTATCTTCTTCAGAATCTAATTCCAAACAGTGCGGTGGTTGCAACAAGGCATTTCACAAAATCTATCAATGCACCGAGTTTCGACGTCTTACGCCCATGCAGCGCAAGGAACGAATAAAATCACTCAAGATGTGTTTTAATTGTCTTCGAGATTCGCATTTGTTGCCTGATTGCCCTTCCAAAACCAACTGCCTCACATGTGGTGGACGTCATAACACATTATTGCACTATGACGCGAAGGAGCTCAAAACGCAAGATACAGTGACGCATGTTGCACAAACTACGGACACATCAACCTGCCATACTTCGAGCCATCTAGAGAATGGTCAAGGTACTGTTGTTTTGGGAACCGCCGTCGTTTACATGCGCGACAATTTTGAGCAATATCAACCCGTACGTGCACTCATCGATTCTGCAGCCCAAACATCATTTTTAACATCAGCATGTGTACAGCGGCTCGGTTTAAAAATGCAAAAATGTAACACTCAAGTTGCTGGTTTAGGTGAAAATCTGGTTCAACAAACCAAAGGAATAACAAATTGCACCTTCCGACCTCGCGACAGTGAACATCAGCACTTCACTACAAATGCAATAGTGATGTCTCATATCACAACAAACATGCCAACGATGGCAATAGCGTCTTCAGTACGACTTCAATGTAAACATTTGACACTAGCTGATCCTCAATTCGATATACCGGCTCGCATTGAATTTTTAATCGGCGCAGACATTTTCCCGGAAATCTATGACGGTCGTACCATTTTACTTAATCCTAATGGCCCAATGGCAATGCATAGTATATTCGGGTGGGTGATCACTGGGAAAATTACTAATTCATCGCACGTGATATCGACCTTATCAAGTTTAGTATCAACATTTGATACCTCACACGAAGACTCAATTCGTCGATTCTGGGAAATTGAGGAACCTCCACATACAGTGGCGGTCAGCCAGGAGGATGCACAATGCGAGAAGACATTTGTAAACAATCACTACCGTGATGAAACAGGTAGGTATATAGTACCGTTGCCGTTCAAGAATACAAAATCTCTTCTTGGAAATTCAATTGACGCAGCAAAAAGAAGATTCTTGAGTTTAGAACGTCGCCTCAGTCAAGTGCCTTCCGTCAAGGAGGATTACATCAAATTCATGAGAGAATATGAGTCACTTGGACACATGCAGCCTGTGACATCAGATTCGTCCAAATCCAGTTACATAATCCCACATCATTGTGTAACAAAAGAATCTAGTTCTACTACCAAATTAAGGGTAGTGTTCGATGCTTCCGCAAAAACTACAAATGGTATGTCTCTCAACGATATACTATTAAGTGGTCCTAAACTTCAAACCAACATCGTCGATGTTATTTCTCGATTCAGACTTCATGCAGTAGTTTTCACCTCAGATATTTGCAAAATGTACAGACAAACACTGATTCGTCCTGAACAACGGAAATATCAGCGAATTCTCTGGAGAGAAAACCCTTCTGATAACATCAAAGAGTTTGAACTAAATACAGTGACATACGGAGTAAATTCAGCACCGTACCTAGCCATCCGTACTTTACATCAATTGGCTGAAGATGAAGGAGCTAATTTTCATCAAGCTGCACAGGTAATCAAAACAGACATTTATGTCGATGATATCGTCACAGGCGCGTCCAGCTTGGCAGACGCAACTCGACTAAAAGAGGAAGTTGTTCAATTACTTCGAAGTGGTGGCTTTGAGCTTCGTAAATGGTCCTCAAATCATCCTGATTTACTATCTCAAATTCCAGAGGAACATCGAGAAATTCCATTGTCATTTCAAGATGAAGATCAGGTTTCAATTAAAATTTTAGGTTTGCAATGGTGTGCAGCAACAGATACATTCACCTATCACATTTCAGCAATAGAAATGGCATTTACAAAAAGGTCCATTCTATCAAACATCGCCAAATTATTTGATCCTGTTGGATTTCTGTCACCCGTCGTATTTTTTGCCAAATGTATTATGCAACGACTATGGCAGCTAGGTCTGACCTGGGATGAACCTGTTCCACTTTCAAATCAAAAGGAATGGCGTTCATTTGTAACAGAACTCCCGCTTTTATCTCAAGTTAAGATTCAAAGATTTATACTTTCTCACAACTATTTGAGCGCACAGTTAATTGGTTGCTGTGACGCTTCAGAAAAGGGTTATGCCTGTTCGGTATACTTAAGGGTAATTGATGCGAAATCTTGCATCAACACTCACTTCATTATAGCAAAATCAAAGGTTGCTCCTCTAAAAACGCTAACAATTCCCAAATTGGAACTTTGTGGAGCTCTTCTTCTTGCGAAAACTTTAAAATTCGTACATACCATGTACTCACCCATTGTCAATATTGATAAAATCTCAGCATTCACAGATTCAACAACAGTATTGTCTTGGTTGAGAACACCCACATACAAATTGAAGATTTTTGTCGCTAATCGTGTCAATCAAATCGTTGATATGTTAGCACCAGAATGGTGGCATTACATATCCACATTGGATAACCCAGCCGATTGTGCCTCACGTGGTTTTCTTCCCAGCCAGCTATTAAACCATCACTTATGGTGGCATGGACCGATCTGGTGGAATTTACCGCAGGAACAATGGCCTCCAAAAAGGAACATTCAAACTTCAATTAATCTACCAGAGTTGAAAAATGCAGACGTTACATTAGTGGTCACTCAAGAACCACCAGTGATATCAGAAATTCTCAGCAGATTTTCGTCGTTGCTCAAATTGCAAAGAGTCACTGCTTGGTGTTTACGTTTTGCAGCGAATGCCCGCAACAGAGATTCTACGCGTCTGACAGGTACATTAACAACAAATGAACTTCAGAGTGCCCTAGAAACATGGGTTAAGGAAACACAACAAGTTCATTTTAAAGATGACATGGACAGAATGGCAAAAGGTTTGCAGCCTTCAATGAAACTTCGCAAACTACGTCCATTTTTTGATCCCCTAGGATGTCTGAGGGTGGGGGGTAGACTACGCAATTCTCCTCTTCCGGCATGCACGCAGCATCCATTTCTGCTGCCCAAAAAGAGTCATCTCACCAATTTACTAATTGACCATTATCACCGAACTTATCTACATATTGGACCACGAGGACTTCAATCACTATTACAACGTAAATATTGGATTCTAGCAATACGTAGTCTCATACGATCAACACTCAGTAAATGCATAACATGCTTTAAAGCTAAACCAGTTCATCTCGAACCTCTAATGGGTGATCTTCCGTCGTGTAGATTCGAACAAGGTCGTCCCTTCGTCAATGTAGGTTTGGATTTTGGAGGACCTTTTTTGATAAAAGAGAGTCGTAAACGAAACTCAAAACAGTTCAAGGCTTATCTCTGTCTGTTTGTTTGCTTAAGTGTTAAAGCAGTTCATCTAGAAATAGTCTCTGAACTCACAGGAGAAGCTTTCCTTGCAGCTTTAGATCGTTTTGTAGGTCGCAGAGGTATATGTTCAAATATATACTCCGATAATGGTACAAATTTTCAAAAAGCGAGTAGATTATTAAATGATTTATTCACTTTACTTCATTCACAAAAAGAAAGACATTTTCTAACACAATCTCTTGCCAATAGAAACATTACATGGCACTTCAACCCTCCAGCTTCCCCGCATTGTGGCGGTATTTTTGAAGCAGGAATTAAATCAGCGAAGTACCACTTAAAACGTGTGATAGGAGATCAAGTTTTGACGTTTGAAGAACTGACAACGGTATTCGTAAAAATAGAGGCAATTCTCAACTCTCGACCGTTAGTCCAGTCATCATCAGACCCTTCAGAGATTGACGCATTGACAGCTGGTCATTTCTTGATAGGAGCTCCTATGGTCGCAGTTCCGGAACATAGTTACTGCGATGTTCCAATGAACACGTTGTCCCGCTAGCAACTTCTAAGGAAAATATCCCAAGAGTTTTGGAAAAGATGGAGCTCTGATTACCTTCATACGCTACAACAGCGTTCGAAGTGGACGAAATCACAACCGAATATTAAGATCGGAGACCTAGTCTTACTAAAGGAAAAGGGAACACCTCCCATGCAATGGCCTTTAGCGAGAGTGCAAGCAACACATTCGGGACATGACAACGTAGTAAGAGTCGTCACTCTTCGGACCTCGCAAGGTACGCTTCGTCGTCACGTCGTGAATGTTTGCCCTCTTCCATTATAACTTTCATTATTTTTCAACATGTATATACTTATAATCATAGTATTTATTGTAATATTTTGTATTTATTTATGTATCATTTAACCAACTAGTTCATTTCATTCTTTTTTTTTTCCCAACACCATACAACTACATTTTTGTTCAAACTAAGAAGGATTTCGCGAAGTGCTTAGTTGCCTCAAACTGGGAAATCAGATTGCTGATTTCGGTGGGGGGTATGTTACGGCCAAAACGTTCCCCACCCAAATAATCCATTCATAATCCTTCCTTGTGTCATTCAAACTTCCCGCTCGACTTATATATCGACTGCCAGTCGCAACCACCTCCGCTAGAGAGCACTATTGAGTGATGCGCTCGCTACTGCCGACTGAGTCGAGTGAAGTACAGTACGTTAATTACAAAACGAGTGACGGCTCTCCACGCGCCGATCAGTCGACCAATATTGTCTATCTTTTAAGTTACTATATTTTAAATTCTAACATTTACATCAAACGGAGTGAATAGTGTGCCGCTAGCCGTACGCGAGTGTGTGGGACTTCAAAGTTACGCGAAAGAGCCGAGCAGTGTCCAAAGTAAGTCCTTATATTCTGTTTTGGCCATTTTGCATAACTACACAAAAATTATTTATCGAGGGAATTTTACGCGGAGTTTCATACAATACTATAACTATATATTTATGCCAACAATAGATCTCTTATAATAACCTCTGCCTTGGAGAAATAACCAAAAGTTTTTTACATTGGTTTCCTTTTGCATTCCTTATCTCTGTGTCCCGGAAGTTAAAAGCTCTCGGGGCAAGATATGTAAAGTGTCTTTGGACAAATGCTGTGAATTGTCTGGGAGTTGTGAATTTTAGGTCATTTGCTTGTCTGATTTGTACCCTTTCTTGCATTCTTACACTTTTATATAGTCTTGTCTTATACATTAGGATTATGCTTCTAGTGTATAATTGTCCAATGTCCAAAACTTTATATCTCATGCGCAGAATTTATTGAAAAAAATTGGGTGCGACTGTGTTGGGATGCGGTTGAGGGTTTGAAGCAAATACATACCTAATTACAGTCCCTAAGCCAAAATCATATTGGAATTTATTTATAAAAAATAAATAAATCAATTTTTTTAAATATTTGCTATGACCTAGGTCATATACAATTATTTTGGCCTCTACTCAACTAGGCCAAATGTGCCTGTGCAAAACAAAAAAAAAATGAATTCAAAAACAGACTAGACACTCGTCTAGTCTGTTTTTGAATTTATTCAATATCTTAAAGCAAACACATTGAAGACTTAAAGATAAGAGAGAATAAACAAAGTGGTTGCAGTTTATCATTAGTTTTTAAGATTTTATAGTTCATATGTTTGCTATAGACAAAACTTTTTCCCGGGCGGACAATACAAAACAATATTTTGTTTGTACTAGGCGACATTTGATTACAACATTAAGCCTTGTATATGTGTCAGTGGCTAGCTAGAGAGAGGGTAGGTTGGAAGATTTTTTTCTTGGACAACTGTGGGTGTTAGATAAGTAAAAATATCTTATAAAAAGAACAGTGGAATAACCAAACGTATTTTATTCAGTTCATACTGATGCCCACTATTTTTATTTTTATTTATATAAATAAAATATCTGAGCGTTGTTAGAATACGATATTCCCAATCCATTTTCATAAAACTATGAAATTCTTAGAGCCTGGCAAACATTTCTATGTATTTCAGTTATACCACATTTCAGTTATTTTTAAAAATCCGAAAGGCTCCCATTAATTCTCTTTAGGCTTCATGAACATGGAATATGAATATCCACATTCACATACTAAGGTTACCCACTTGGGATGCTATCCCAATATTATGACTTGCAACAGCAATGAAAACTACCAGAACAACATATGAAAATATTTTGCCCTAGTATAAACAATGTATAGTTCAGAATGATATAATAAAATTAGATAAAAATGTGCGGGCTTCAAAAAAGTAGTGAGTAATTACAGCTGAGCAATATAACTATTATAACAATAATGATTATCTGAATTGCATGTTACAAGGACACTCCCAAGCCAGGTATATAGTCAAAGATAAGTATGTAGTCAAATTGAAAGCAACGCGGAGCCGCGACATGTAAAGATAAATAACAACCAATAAATTTAATGTGCCAAGAAACCGATAAGGGCGGCCCGGCCTGCTTACAAGCGATACTGAACTGGACTAACCTGATTGACGCGAGCCCAATATGGGTGTAGTAGCAATACTAAAATTGCAAAAAATAAATAAACAATATATAAACACAAGCAATGAATACATAAAAAACAATATTTATACCAAAAACGAAATGATTGACATGTCATTAGAATTGTAGACAGATGGAAGTCTCGTGCTAGGTAAACACGGGCGAATACTCACACTTTATCGGCGAATTCTCGCACCTTCCACATACTTATAAAACGATCCATCGCGAAAACCCAATTTAAGAAGCAAGCGTATTTACAGAATTTAGTAATTAGTTAACAAGGACTCCGCACATAAAATAACAAAACTCAAAATGCAAGCTGATGATTTGGCTCACATTATTGCAAAATGGCGCTGGCGAACCCTTTTTTGACGGCCCAAATCTGTTGCCGCTTGTAAAAAACAATGACCACACTGGTAATTTGTAATTTACTGACCACATTTTATGAACAGATCTATTTAAAAAATTAGGTTACATTCATATTTAATTTATTATTTTAGGTTTAAATAGTCAGACTTAATACACTATATTTATTTAAAAAGTAAGATTGCTTCAATTTTTTTTACTGATAAAATTATTATAGGATTTAAAATAATATTAAATTAGGTACGGTCTGTTATAGTATTGAAATAATTTTTAAGCGGGAACATATTTTAGGAAGATGACAACCTCAACCTCGTTATAATATTTTAATTATAATTATTTTATTCAGATTTTACAGACCACGTAAAGATGGCGGTGGCTGTCATTTTTTCGACTACACTTGTTGATTATGAAAGAGTACGTTTAGCATGCGATAGATAGTGCTGGAAAGGTTAAACGAAACTATTATAACTACTTACTAAACCGACGTTAGATGACGTTGCTTTACTAAAAAGAAGAAACATTAAGCTTTATTCACAATACCGGAACGTTACACCCAGCCTATTCTATAAAATATATTACTGATATTAACATAATGTGCAGCATCGAATACACGAAGAAATAATTTTCCCCTATCGAAATATCTTGCAGATATTTTTCCCAGGCCAAACGTTTGAGATAACTTTTGGAATTATGACGTTTTGAAAAGGATTTTCAAAAGGGTTTATTTGGTGTATTTTGAAACTATACAAAATTAGTACGCACCCATGTGAGCTAGTCGTGTAGACTCTATAATAGAAAAAAGCCATGAAAGTTACGCACGTCTTGTGTTGCATGATGACTCAGGGTACGGAGAAATATAACCTATTTTCTACTAATAATATAAAATCCTATATTAGGTTTGGTCTTAATTTATGTAAAGATAAACAACATATTTAAAAGATCTATATAGGTAGTAAAATAGTAACGCGTAGGTTAAATTTAAGTTAAAAGAGATTCTACTCGTATTCATAAATAGAAAATATTCAGTAAAAAAGTTAGACAAAAACCAAAATATTCCCCTAAACATTGATTTATATATTATATGACACTATATAATCAATACCCTAAATTTCACCATTAACGAAGAATTATATGCCGTTTCATGTCTAAATCACGGGTGCATCAAGTTAGAAAACTTATCTTTAGGTAAGCTTTAGGAAATGGTAGATTATTTATTGAAACGTAGCACTCGAATCACTATGAAAGTGAAACGTTCAAGTTTTTGGGAAACAAAGTGAGGATTTTAAATGGAATGTTGACGGGCAAGAGTCACCGCCCGCCCCCCCCCCCCGCCTCCGACCCATCGCCATACGGCGTCGGGGGAAAATTTCTTTATTTTAAAAGGCAAGTTTCACTCCAAACAGGACATAAAAATAAAAGCGCCCGAGGATGAGTTCGGATTTTTCCTTTTTTAATGCGCTTAAGGATTCAGCATCGGCGCAGAATGGCGAGGGGCGCGGGGGGCGGCGGGGGTTGTCATTTTTAAAAGCAGTTAAATTTTAAGTGGGTTTTTGCACGGCGTAAAAAATAAAAAACACCCCCTGCTTTGCAGGCAAAACGCGCTAGCTTCGCGTTGCGTTAATTTTATAGATATAATTCTAGACAGGTTGTGGGCATCGTCTATCTACAATCATTACATATAAGTTCCCATTAATAACAGATGGCGATACTGTTGCTGCCGAGGATCGGGGATAAACGTCATCTATGGCGGGTGATGGCGTTTGTGGGTTGAAATGAATAGAGTAATTCAATATTTTGAATATATTAACGTTTTTAGTAGGCTCAACCAACGTTTGGTACGTCCAACCGAACTCCGTTTGTAAGAGCTAGCGAGCTACTCAACTGAGCTAAATTTGATAGTGCTTGATTCAGGGAAGACGGTGGCGACGAAACATTGATGGTTATGCCTATAGTGTGCTGATTCACATCTCAACCTTGTTTTACACTAATCTTTAGCACCTACCGTTTTAAGGCCACCTGTGAATTGATAATGCTGAGTGAGGTCGCGGTAGGACCTGTTGATTAACTCTCAATACAATGATGAAAACCAAACAAGAAGGTCTATGAAACCTGTAGCTATCAATTAATATCAACTGCTTCTATACATTGTTTAGTAGTAGTAATTTATTTAACCAGAACCTGACGTCTTACAGCTATGCCCACAGGCATTTTCTACTTGACTACTCGTGTCTGTCTGTGATTTCAATTTGTGATGGGTTGAGTGGATTAAAATAATAAAAAAAAACATACAATGGTACAATGGTATGATGAATTATCTAATTTAAATTCGTATGTTTTCGTATTATTCTTTTTTAACATATTGTCTTTACGTCATTACCAGTATTGTGTACAATTTCTATTGTGAAACTACTATAAATAAATAAATACGGACATAATATTTCAATTTGTAATAATTTCAAGGCGACATTCTTTAAATGTCTATTTGCGCTGATATATTAATTCGAACTGGCCACTGATAAATAAAACATTTCGTAGCCGTTCTGTCAAATTGTTTTGAAACCTACCGAAATGTCAAAATTCGTTGTTTAGTATTAAAAAATAGTTGACTTTAATGTTAAATCCGACCAGCTATGGTTGTTTTTCGTGAGCATCAATCTACACACAAAAACTCTTACATGAAAGCTAAAAAAAAAAACATTTTCTCGTCCTTTTGCATTTCCGCGACTTAAGGCGTTTTCACTGCAAGCCCACGCTCGTCCCCCTTTTAAGCATTGCTATGTTTTTTTCGACGGAAACTTTTCCGCTGCGGAAAGCGCGGATGTGTTTGAGGCGCGGATTTCATTTCGACGAATAAGTAGAGCGATTGTAGCTCACTATCACAATAATTACATAGCTAGGTTATTTTAATCTGAAAAAATGCCCCGAATCCGAAAAAAAGTCAAATTTCAGATATATACTATAAAAAAGGAATACCTGCAATAGTTGAAAAAAAAAAACAATAAATATTACACATTTTTGATGAAAAAAACATTGTGCTATTTCGTTGCCAACGATAAAAACCTGCATCCAAGTTTTATTTATTTATTTTTAGATGGTACCTTAACAAAATATTAAAATACATAATTTAATTTAATTTTAGGGACCGTACAGTGTATAAAACAGTAAATACATAGTTATTAATTTGGCCAATTACATAAATCCACTGTTTTACAATATAATTGAGATGTCGGTTTACCTAAAACTGATTACATAAAAAAAAGAAAATTATGAGAAACGCGCGAAAAAAAAATAGTTTCGTGTTTGGATATTTACACTTATAAATATATATATATTAATTAGAATATAGGTTGTATAGAGTTATTATGTTAAACATAAATATTTAGGACTTTTACCTCTAATTATGAGACGTGTATATTTTAGTTACCTTGTTTTTGAATTAATTCAAAGTACAATTCGTTGAGGAACTTTAAAGTGAATACTTTGTAGAAACTCTAGACAGTCTATGATGAGGTCACCACAATATGAAAGATAAAACACAGATTATAAACAATATAAATTATATATTGTATAATATATACACCACAAATATGGTTATGTGTAACGTTCAAGGTAAAGCTCGGCACATACATGTTGTCCCGGGACCATTTCCGAAGTTTTAAGAGGGTGTTTATGTTCCCTATTACGAGTAATTAAAATAATGCGAAAAAAACTCATCCTATTTCGGAAATTAAAATATTATGTAGGTAATCTTTTATAACACAATATATATAAACCATATATTTACATAGGTAAAATTGCTTTTTATTCAACCTTTTTCTCATTTTTCCAAGCAGTCATTAGCGGGGTTCAAGAAAGCACGGATTCAGCAGATAATTATGGAAATCTTAATTTAATTGGAATATTCAATTAAGTGAGGACCCTGATGAATAATCGATTAGTAAACTCCCCTTAATAGAGTGCGGGGGTCCGGAGAGGGCAGTTTTCCACTATCCGATTATTTTGATTTTGATTTTTATTAAAATAATTTATAAAAAGAAACGAATTAGAATAACGCTTTTGTATCGCTCTCTTAAATATTTTTTTCGCACTTTAACTGTTAAGAATACGTTTATGTTCAGATTAACTAGGTAAAGTGCAGATAAATACTATTTAAAAGGATATTTCGTACTTTCGCTCGTCTACTATAAAATCTATAGTGCAGGCATGAGTCGTTCAATCTTTACAAATCTGATATAATCTGATTCACCATCAAATTCTCTATTATAAAATATCACTTTGATTTTTTTATTTAGTAAATTAAAAAAAAAAGTACTTCTATCGATGTTTTCTTGTTGACCACCCATTTTTTCACTATTTTGACAAATTTTGTCAAATATCACACATTTTTTTTACATTTTCAAATATTTATAACTATACACTACCATTTATAACTCTTCCAAAATATGTACAGTTGTCGACAAAAAAATTACGGCGCAGCTGATGGCTGGGACGGAAGTGCGTCATTGTGTTTTCAATACAAATTAAAAAATAGTATTAGACACTGCATTGACTTGAATAAAATCTGAGGTACCGATTGGATCGTTGCGATTCCAATGGTGCAAACGTCAAGTCAATTTATCATACTGTTAAGTTAGCAGAAATAATCAAATTAAGTGCTTTCTCGCTCTGACAAATATATATGAGTCCGTATGCCTCTGGGGACGGAATTAACGTTAACATAGCCATAAATCAAAAAGAAACTTTGCCATTCAGAATGTCGATGTCGTGTGATGTGCTTACTGTTTAGTTATACGTATTTTTTCTTTAATATAAGTTGTTTTTATGTTTTTCTTACTTTTACACGGACAAAGATATCGTCCGGCAATATCGTCGACGTGTCGGGTTTGATCGGATAATGGAAACCGTACAAAAGGACTTAATTAGACAATTTAAAAGCTGACTAAATGCGTACACAGCCGCTTGAATATTAAAAGCCTTAAGGCGTCCTCAACTCTAATGGATGCCTAATTTATTTCGTCCCTTGTTTTATTTAGAATGGAGTCTTTTAACTCGTACACTCTGTGTGTGTCCCTACATGTGTGGAATTTGCATATTTCACGTTATGTCCCTCGAATTTGCTCCATTCGTTTTAGCATATATTTATTCAACATTCATGTTTAGTTAAGGCAATTTTATGTCCTTCATTCGTCTGTTTTTTTTTAAAGAATTGCTATGACCTAGGTAATTTACAATTATTTTGGGCCTTACTCAACTAGCCCAAATGTGCCTGTACTAGAGTCAGGGGTGATGGTGGTAACGAAGCGGTAAAAATGGTATGACCATTTGCGGATTCGAACCTGCAACCTTTAGGCCAATAGTCCAACCCTTTAACCCGTAACCCTAACGCCATATTTATTTATTCTTTATTGAAAAATCCACAGTATTACATTTTTACAATTACAAACAAAACTTATTAGTAGTATATAAAACCAATTATGGATTTCGGTCATTTTACATAATAACATTAGCATAAAAATTTGAACAGTGTTCTTAAAACATATATATAGATTATTAATATTATATACGTATATAGTAGATTTTTTTTTTAAGTTTTATGTGTAATTTGTGAGTGATGTTTGTGTAGTTGTGAGTGTGTGACACTTAAAATAAAAATAAAAATAAAAATATGAAACTTTTATATTATGTAAACTTACGGCGAACATCCATTATAACGTAAAAAACATCTAAATACAGTATTTAAGAAATAAATTATAGAATTTTACAATATCTAAATATATACATAATTCCTTATGTTATAAGAGGCAATCGCCGTAAGCTTACATTACTTATATAAAAGTCTGACAGTATTGACATTTGGAAAATTCGAATTCTTTTTAATATTTTTACAGATTGAAAATTTTATGGCCAGAATGTTCAAAGAAAAATTAATACTGAATGCACAGATAGTTGCATCGCTTCAGGTAATGCACGCTGGTTTAAATACAGCGCTGTATTATATGAAAGCTTTTCACTCTCACCTATCTATCTGTGCGCTTATGCAATACGGTCAAACTTTCAATAAAGTAGTAAAAAAAATATTAAAAAAAAAGAAGGATTATGAAAAACGGTGAAAATGTAACGAATATGACGTATGAATGAGAAGTGAATGCTTTAATGAATATTTACAAGAATAACTTATGTTCAAAGTACAGACTTTTATATAAGTAATAATCTAAACTAACGGCGAATGCCTGTTATAACGCAAGGAATCATCTAAATGCGGTATTTAAGCAATATATTATTCATTTTTACTATAAATATATACACATATGGCAAATCGCCCGAAAAGATAAATAACACAACCTTTGACAATTATGAAAAATTAGGTTTTTTTTTTAATTTTTTGATAAAACGTAGGATGGCAAAACATTAATAAAGTTACTTAAGAGGTCCTGTACTTGAGAGCGCATGATGTCGGTTTAAGACCCATAACACACTCGAATTGCATTTTATGCATGTTTTTGAGGTCTACTGCCAAGATAGCTTTTCATACCAGGCATATATAAAAAATATAATTAGATTAACTGAACATTTTTCTAGAAAACCTTTAGGCTGGTTTTTTAAATAAATAATCCTATGTTTACATAAAAAAATATTGAAATTGTTAAGTTTTATTCTTTAAAATTCTCATAAACCAAACTACATATGTGACGTAAGCCTAATTTATACATAAAAATGTCCGCAATAAAATCTACATACAACCTTAAACTTATTTTTTTTTAATTGTCTTATATTTTTAATATAAATAAAAAACTGTCAAATGTTTATTTTTTGTTGTTGGTGACGGACGCTCGAAGTGCACGTGGCCGACACCATTTGCAAAGGTCGAACTTCAAGGTCACCTCACGATATACTGGCTCTTAAACCCAGCGCTGAGTTTTATAAAAATGCTTTTTTAACTCGGATAGATAAAGCAGGCAAGGGATTTGGAGCAATTCAAAAAGGAGCTGCCGGAACCCCGTGAGATAAGATGAAGTTCGGAATACTCGCGATTTGGTGTGCTCTGTACCGTGATAGGGCGGGGGGAGGGGGTGGGGTGGGGGGATACGAGGAGAACATTAGTTGTGTCTTTAGGGAGAGGCAAACTCAAAACGGTTTGATATTTTCGAATTAACTGCAAGCAATTAGTCGTGTGACGAAAATACATAAATCGACGACTTCGAAATCGAAAAATTTGTTTAAACGGGGACCCGTCACTAATTAACGTAATTATTGTGCGTTTGCAATTATTCTTTTATTTATTATTTATTTATACTTTCTTATGACGGTAATTCGCCCGACAAAATCAAGGACATTATTAATCCAAATTGAAAAACGATTGTACAGGCACTAAAGAACCCCGCGATTTACAGAGTTGTATGAAAAGGCTTGGATATGTTTTTTTTATTGTATGTATAAATACTCGTTAAAAACGCAATGAACCTATTATTTTTTACGCAATTTACTTTACCAGGAACAGAGGACGGATAAGGTATTTAAAAAATAAATAAATGAAAGCGCAAACAATTTTTCATTTTTTCCAGCCGATCTTCAGTCGAACCAAGTCCAAAGTCGGGTAGATTTTTATTGTATAAGTACGTTCGCTCTCTCTCTCAAAAATATCCATTGAAATTAGTGGTAGTCTAGTTAGGATCGAATCGGCAAATATATATATATTAGTCATTACCACCATGTTACCTAATTTATGGTCTAAAATTTAGATCAGTATAAAATTTTGAAAAATACAAACAGTAACAGTAACTCTGCTATGCACTTTATCACTTCATATATAACCTTCCTTAGAACAGGTAACTATTACCTAGTTAGGAAGGTTATTGACTTACACTCATCGGCCAATTTATATTCCATAACAAAAAAAAAAAAAAAAAAAAAAAAAAAATATAATCCACAATTTTGTTTTAAAAATGAATATATCGTCATGAGAATAAATAAAGCACACTATTTTTTTTCAAAATACCATTGTACCATTTTTTAAATACCATTCGTTAAATGTCCTTTTTTATAAGTCTACACTTTTTCGAAAGATATAGTTAATTAAAAAATCTCAATCCCCCTGAGGTACTTACGATAAACTAACTCTTAATACCTCGTCCTAGATTCGGTAATCTATGTAACTATTCATATATAAGCTTTGGGCACACTTTGGGTCGACATAGGGCGCGTGCAAGTGTAACCATGCCAATCCAAGTATCTCCGTGTCATGTCCTTGTACCATCGACCACCGGTAAAGATGGTAGATCGTTGTCCGACGATTACTGCCCCGTCAAACGATATAGACCCTAGAGGAGTCTAAGGTAGTTAGCAGGACACCGTACTTCGACGGCGGAATATTCCACTGACCCAGTGATCGCTAGTCGATAGACCTCTTCCCCACCGGGACACTATAATGCGCTATGTACTACAAGACACCATTTACTATATGGCCGCCCTCGCTGTGGAACGAGAGATCTGCTCTCGATTAAGCTAACCTTCAGAACCATTGCCCGTGCTAAAATGAATCACTTCCTGCATAGAATTTTTAAGTAGTATTTCGAACATTTTAATTCTTTGTTCCTTTGGATACCTATATTTTTGACTAGGTAAATGGTTTCATTGCTACCTACCAAATGAATTGTTACCTATTTATCGCAACAATTATATTCAAATTTAACTATTTATTTATTTCTCTGACATTTGGTACTTGACAAACCTAGGTTACAGCTTATAACAAAGTAAAGAAATCTGAGTGAGCGTTTGGTACCGTTGCATAGGCTAGACTTGACTTAGGTAAAAGTCTGTCTAAAGCGGTAAAAGCAGTTTGTTTGTGTGTGCTTTTCTTTAAATCTGGCAAGAATATATACACACACATACATTCATAAGTAACGGTAATCACAGATTTGAATATTTCTAAATTCAAAATCAAGTAGTGTCGTTCTTTAACAGAAACAGATATCTCGGCCACTAAACGCCGCCTACGATTTTCCGGTTTCCCGCCCGCGCCCGCCCCCCTCCGCCCGCCCGCCAACGATTTCGTTTCCGCCGGAAGTCGACCGGAAAATGAAACTCTTGCGGTGACAAAAGAAAACTCCATCATTTCCGGCCTGATAAACACCATTAGTGCTACTTTATCGCTACAATCCCTCGCCAAGGGATTTTCTTACTTTTGTTGCCGAGGCTTGACTTGTTTCTCATTTATAAGTCATTAAATATGATTATAATAATGATTACTAATATATGTTATATATTTATAGTATAGGTAGAAAAGTTTTCATAAAGTATTTAAACCAGCATGCAACAAATTTTAACGTCGCAGCTGCTTTGTTTATTTCGGTATTAGGTAATTTGTTATTTTATATTAGGTATTTTATATTAGGGTTCAACTAGAAATATCACACATATAAAAACATTTTCATTGAAATCATTCAATTTTTTTAGTTCAATTAGGTTCTACCTAGGTCATTTACAATTAATTTAGGTACCTACTCAACTATGCTAAAGTTGCTTGGGTAGATTCGCTGATAGGATTTTTGCATAGGTATGTTTGAATATAATATTTAAATATGACACACTTCAATGAAAAAAATATTTTACCAAAACGTTAAGTTGTTTAAAAATTTGCACCCGTCGCAAGAAATTTGCTAATCGAATATAAGTGTAAACAAATCGATTAGTTGTGGGTACAGATTAATTTATTTTTGGTTAGATTTACCATATTTCTTGCTATGACGGCAAGAGATGTGGTCAAAAAACATTTTGCTATGATTACAAAACAATATATTACAAAATCCGAACAGCTGACGAAATAAAACGACTTAATATAATATTTTGATGTTTTTACTTGATACCATTTTATTTTGCTGTGATTCAAATC
Source organism: Neomicropteryx cornuta (assembly GCA_020383195.1). Lineage (NCBI taxonomy): Eukaryota > Metazoa > Arthropoda > Insecta > Lepidoptera > Micropterigidae > Neomicropteryx > Neomicropteryx cornuta. The sequence continues at coordinate 10,703,961 of JAHKQU010000005.1, read as the reverse complement.
AAAATGGCGGTGTGACTGAACACCTGATCCTGAAATTTGCAGTTCGCATAAATTATTATAGCGATAGCTAGATTTTATGTTATAGGCAACCACAAACTATGGTAAACAGAAATATGTTAGAAAATTATGCTATTTGCAACCAAGTAAGTTTAACAATTATCGATGAAATAATAACTCTAACAAAAATTATTACTGTCACTATGCCAGCCATACTTTATGGTAGGTTACTATACCATATTTTTTTTCAGTGTGTAAGTATGTCGTTATTTTTTTTTACGTGTTATAAATATCATGATAACACGTAACTCATCGCAACACGCCAGGCGTCCCCAGTCAGTAGATCGAGTATGACGTCAACCGGCCGCACCTAATGCGTCACAGCTGAGGTAGAGGGTTTCCCTTCCAGCGTAGGTTATAAGAGCGGAGGTCGAACATACCTCGGGGCCTATTCCATCCGAGTCTCACGGCGTCCACACCTGCTCGCCGGTTGGTCGACACGCGCGCCGTGCGCGCGTATCATGGAGTCAGATAATAAGTTAAGTAACGAAGTTATATTGTAATGGTCGAATCATAATAAACTAATTAACCTCATCTCATCGTATCATTATGGCCGTTACATAATATTAGAAATCTCGGAAATTTGTTGGCAATGTATGAGAGCGCCCTTGGTAATGTTGCCAACGGTATGCAATGGTAGTGTATATGGGTCAAATATGACATTGGTTACAGTACGTATGATGGATAATGGCGTATCCAAGCCTTCTGATATGTGTAAGCCGATCTTCAAGGCTAGTCTGGTTGACGATCGCCACTCGAAAATCGATTCAACTGTATCCGCCATCCCTTTTTCTTACGACGGTCAGCGGCGGCAACGCGTGGTCCGCGCGTTTGACGTACGGAGCTGAATGTGTAAAGCAAGCCCGGGAAAGTGCCCGCAGCATTGGTAACGCGAACGTTTTCAGTCGTGTAAAACGAGTCTTATGCTCGCTTTGTTGCAGACTTCTGGCGAAAACCGCCGAGCATTGAAATATAATTAATTTGTAAACTTAACATGATTATAATTAAAGTGAAGGTTTTAGTTGAAGGTCTCATTTTATCGGCGCTCGTTAACACTTCGCACGGAATAATATAGCGGTAATTTACACTATTTGAAAAAAAAAAAGGAATCAAATTTGGGCTGTAAATTACTTTAGTATTTTTTGTTCAAAATGATAACCGAATTTGTGATTTATTAATTTTAACTTCTCCCATAATGGTCTATTTCTAATAATATTTCGCAACGTTGTCTTAAAATACTATACCGATGCACAAAACCACGGATCACATTCATAGTTTAGTTCCATATTATTTTGATTTCTTTTTATTGTTTATTGTTTTTGTTGTTCATATAATGGTTACATAATATTTGTCAATATTTTACGCTAAAGAGTTAAAAATGCATTTTTTAAAACTCAGCGTTGGATTTAAAATAAAATCCTACGCTCTTAACTACAGGCTCTCTTTTTTGCTATCTTGCGCTTTATCAAAAATTAATAAATTTTACAATATTTTCAAAGATTGTGTCATTTATTTTTACGGGCAATTTGCCGCTATTCATCATCAAATATCATCAAATATAATTTAAGAGAGATATATAGGTATATTAATCTCAAATAGTTTTTTTTGTTTAAATTTAAAATTTTAGTTAAATACGATTATTATACTTTAATATCTTTAATTATCTTTTTTAGTTAATTGGGTTACCCTAGTTTAAGGATTGTATGCTTCAATTTATATTGTCTTCACATCATTACCTGTATTTTGTATAATTTCTATTGGGTAACCAGAATAAATAAATAACTTTAAGTTTTCGTAAAAGGTTGTGGGACACGGTTTAGTATTCGCCATTTTTGCAGATACCTACATTGCACTTACAATCTTACAGAAATTGCACTTACAATGTTATAAAAAGTTTGATATAATTATAACTTGATAGTTTTAATTATCAAATTCGCATACAAAAAAGAAAGAATAAGCTTTAATTGAGAATATTAGATTTATTGTTAAAAATTATTTTCATACATAATATAAAAGCCCTATTTTTTACTGTAGAATTAGGGTTCCGTTCGCTTACGACAATCAAGTAGTCGTAAGTAGTCGCAAAAAAACCATAAATAAATATTACATATTTTTATAAATTTAATATTAGTTTATGAAATTAAGAAGCGGTGCGAACGTGAATTGGCGCTTCTTGAAGAAAAGCTCTCTAATTTGTTTCGTAAGTTTCAGATCGTATATGACCAGCGAAACTCAATTTTTGACCAGCGTACTTGAAACCTACTTGGCTACTTGGCTTCCACAATATCGCGAACAATTTTCTACTATATTGGATGAATTAAATTTATACTCTTTGAAGTTCGGAAGCAGTATTTTGACCATAATGGCGGGATTTATACCTTTATTGGGTTATTTTGCTATGTACCCAGATAAGCGATATCGGCCTGCGTCCGCGATGAGAGCACAGGTCCCCCCGAAAACTCCAAAATTGGACAATAAAGTTTTTGCCCGCCGCAACAATGGCGCTGTTAAAATGTGATTACATTGATAGCGGCGCGGCGCGCTGACAAAACAGGCGGTAAAACGGCAGTTAACTTCCCGCCGCTAAACTCAGTTAACTCCCCGTTAACCGGGCTCAGTTTACACTATTACATTGCGTGCTTAACGACGACGGGACCCGGGTCCTTAATTACCACCGCCGGCGGGCATGCATTAAGAGCCCTTACCGTCAACGGCGTAGAGGCCACATTTGCCGGCGCTACGCAGCGTGGCTTCGGCCCTTCCGAGCCGAGGGAGGGGGCATATCAAATAAACTCAGCGCGGAAATATTATTTTGGGGTTGTATTTTGAATGGAGGATACATTTCGGGCGGATGTAACGTCGAAGATGCGTTAAAACTTAATATAAATATATTTTTTTTACAATAAAATAATAAAATTACGATGTTCATACATACATACATGCACACATACGACCATACACCCTCACAGACACTTTTACACCGTACACATCACACATATATATTCTATAATAGCGTTAAACTCAACAACAAAGTTTTAAATATTTTTGTACATAGGCGTAAGCTTTAATTGGCCTTATAATTAACCCTTTGAAAAATGTAGTCATATATACTAATGTTACTTACCTGTCAATAAATACATAAATAAATAAATAAAATTGCTAAACATACTTCGAATCGTTTGTGGCACCCTCTGTTGAGTTGAGGCACAACGAACTTTAAAACACTATCCGTCACTTTTATTTGCGATTCTCTTTTTTCCAAAGTGTTCAGATATGAATGACGCAATGTGTACTAGCAAAATCTAGTGCATAGTGTTATTTACGTTACCTATATTTATAGAAATTGATAAGTATAATATTTATAGAAATATATAATATTTACATTTAATACAATCTCAATAAAATCTTAGATATTCGTAAGTTTGCTGAAGGAAAATTATACATCCTGTTACGTTAGTATGTAGATCTATGATGAAGGATCATTCGTTTAAGGGAATTCCCTTCAACTTTCGAATTTCTTTCAACTAAGTTGCCATGCTTGAAGCCGCATTGCAACCTGTTACATTTATATTCTGAGGATGGGAGTATTTTCGCGAGGTCAGTTCGAGCCTTTCGAGGTTTGCTGGCCGGGGGCCAAAAAGTCAAAAGTCGACAATTCTTTATTCGATAAGGATATTTAAATAACTGTTTAATAACGAGTGGCCCTCACGAGGCCGAAGCCCCCCTTAGCTTGGTGGCCCCGGGGCACCGGGGGGCCAATTCCCCGATAGCTACGCCACTGGCAGTCGAACTCTCTTGGCTTGATCGGATTTAAGATCCGCTTTGTGAGATCAGCGTGAATTATTTGGTTGTTATTTTTCGCCTGAGAGCATTGTTTTTAATTATAGTTAAATGCCATGGTAAACTGTTATTTATTACGGATTTTTTTTCAAGATTAAAATCAATATCTCCGTGCATAGTTGGTACAGGTAGCTATTAGGTTATAAATGATAAAATTGAATACGAGTATACCTGTTTTTGCAAAAGGCTATGTAATTTATGAAATGTCAGTTAAGTTGATAGACCTGTTTATAAAGTTGTCACTATTAAAGTATATGCCTTGGTCGAATACTGATGCTTTATTATTTTGTGTTGGTTATGACAACAGTCACTTGATCTTGGTGTAGTAGTGTTATCAATTGCTTCCACGCGGGAGATAAAAACCCATCTAACCCTTTGAAGTGTGTTTTTTTTTCAATGGCTGCACATATCTATAACCTAGAATAATTTAGTTTATGATATTGTTAACTGATTTAAAAAGTGCTACTCATGGTATATATATATATATAGAAATCGCAAACATTTCAAAATAAATAACAGAACGAATATAGACGTTGGTTTTTTTTTTACTAAAAAAATTACAATAAATCATTATTCACGTCATTCATAAGTTGCATCCTCTCACAACCGCAAACCGTACACATTTCCTTAGTAGGCAAGGAAATAAAGCGGCCGGTCTTGCTGTATACTTGTGTGTGCGTATTTTTGTAGGCGTGGTCACCCCACTGCACCCCCTCGGATCTCCACCCCGCACCCCCAACCCTTGAGGTCTCGTGCTAAATTACCTTATTTATTATTTCTGCAGGTTGTATTACCGTTTCGTTGCTAAAGAGGCATTTACACCTCCTTGTCCTTCGTGCCGATTACAATAAAACTTACAATACACTACAATAACTTTCTTGAACCACCCACGTTCATATTTAAAACTAAATCCGAATAAATACATGGAACAGATTTTATAAAATATTTTATTTATTACCAAGTTATTTCGATGCTCCACGGAGTGTTAAATATCAATAAAAAAAGTTTTCTTACATCGCCGTTATAAAAAAATAATTATATGTAACTTATTATGTGATTACTATATTTTCACTGAGGTGATATTTATTACTTTTACTAATAATATCCGACTTACCGCGGTCAGATTTGAATATGTGATTAATTTTTGCTCTAATATGTATGTAAGAATTGAATCTCTTTAATTATTTGTAGATAAATTGGCTTAGCGTGTTAAATACTATTTTAAAATGTTATTATAAGTAAAGTGTTATTTTTTGTTTGTAAAATACTACTAAGCTATAAAAATGTATATAATTAATGTGTATATGTATATTGTAAAGGACGTGTTAAATACAAAACAAAATAATTTGAACAAGTTTCACAATTATAATCTGTATTTTACACACCTGGTTTCCAGCAGATAAGCCTTGGGCTTTGCTGGTACATAAAAGAATGGAATTGTAAATTTGTTGAATAAACTAAACAAATAAATAATAAACAAAAGTGAAAAAAAATGATTTCTTTCCGAACTGATTATTTATTTCAAATAAGAACTTATTTCAGTAACATAAAAATTATGCAATTTTTCTATTTGAATTGTGCTCAAACTAGGCTCATTCTAAATTTATTTTACAAAAGAATTATGGATTACGATAACACATGATTTCTTTAGATTATACGTAGAGTTCTACATAAGTACTACAGGAAATTAATTCTTATGACTAATACGATAATCGATCGTTGAAGTTTTTGTTGGTAAAGCAAGTATTACTTATTTCGATAACTTACTTCAAAATATAACAAAAGTATAATTTACTTCAAAAGTTTTTTTTTCAAAGAGATACTAGGATATTCTAAAAACCACCAATATTTTGACTTTTCTGATAGTCCAATATTTTTTCGGAATAATTATAACTCCTGAAACCCAACTAACAGCGACTATAATATCCTAAATTTTGTTAAAAAATTTAAAATTTGAAATTTCAATATATTATTCTGCCAGGATACAAACTTTTAACCTACCACATCGTAGGTTAAAGGGGATAGGCAGCATTGCTAGTATTTAAGCTATGTGCATAAGGCAAAAAAATGTAAGCGTAAGTAGTAAAGTCTGGGGAGGGCGTGGCCCCCTGTAATTACGGTCTAAAAGTCAGTTATAGATCTAAGTGAGAAAACCCGAGGGATAACCTCCTACCTAGAATAACGGAATAATATAAAAATTAAAATATTTAAGAAACCTATTTAAGTATTAGTTACCAGTGTAATCCGTCCTTTAGTGTCCGGAATATGACGTGTGAATAATTGATGCTAACTTGTAGACGCCGCCATTACGCTCGGCGTGCCGTACCACTGAGAACACGTCTTACAAAGGATACATCAAATTGCTGCTTAAATGTGTTCCTGTGATATATATATAAATAAATACGCACTCAAACCATGTGCTTTAATTTTACACATTTACATATCCATTATTTTTATTTTTTCATCAACTTCATACATAAATCACACATAAAATCATCTCATTCCACCATCATCCTTCATCGTAATCACATATCCATTTTTTTTATATATTTTTTGTTAAAATATCATCCTTCCTTATTTCATCTAATTAGATGGTTACTGTTATATTCTTGAGCTATAATAAAACACATTGCTTCCTGAGAGGAACTTTATTACAACTGACTGCCCGAAAGAAACAGCTACCCGCCGTTCCGTACATTCATAAACGAATACAAATCTGTAGGTATATACCTACCAAATACAATATATATAACAGTTACATAATATTTGACAATATTTTACACTAAAGAGGACAGGTGAGAGTTAAAAATGCATTTTTATAAAACTCAGCGCTGGGTTTAAACCGACATCCTGCGCTCTCAAGTACAGGACCTCTTTAGAACCTTTATAAATATGTATTATGCTATCCAGCACTTTATCAAATAATTAAAAACTTTTTCAAAATTTTTCAATATTGTCAAAGATTGTGTCATTTATTATTATTATTAGTTTATTCATCAAATTTACATATATTTTATTTTATGTACCAGCTAAGCGCAAGGCTTATCTGCTGGAAACCAGGTGTGTAAAATACAGATATTATTAATTGTGAAATATTTTCAAATTATATTTTTTTCTGTATTTTACACGTCCTTTACAATATAAATATTCACATACATTTAGGTACATTTTTAAATCTTAGTAGTATATTACAAACCAAAAGTAATATACTAATAATACATTTTAAAATAATAATTAACACGCTAAGTCAATTTACTACAAACAATTAAAGAGAGTATTTTTGTGCGATTTCATAGCAAATATTTTTAACTTCATATTTATTTTTTTTTATATTTAATATTACTTTTAATCAATGATCTTGGCAAATTATTAAAAAAGAATGGTACAATGAATTGCAAGGCTCGTTTACCATAAACATTTTTAAATGCAGGTATAAACAACAATTATTTTTTTATTTGCCGTGTACTGAACGAGTGCCGTGAACGAGTGTATTCAACTTGTCAGAGTCGAAGAAGTGGACCACCATCCTATATATAAACATCACGTTTGCCGGGAGAATGTTACAATATTTAAATAAACCGAGATCATCACTCATGTATTTTAATTTAATCTTTTCAGACGATTTGCCGCTATTCAAAAACAATCATCAAATATATATATATCTATATATACCGTATTTAGATGATTCCTTACGCTATCATAGGCATCATATAATACGCTATAAAAGTCTGACATTATTGACATTTGGAAAATTCGAATGCTTTTTAATATTTTTAAGGATTGGAAATTTTCCACAAATTATATAGCCAGAATGTTCAAAGAAAAATTAATATTGCTACACAGATAGTTGCTATACTGTCAGACTTTTATATAAGTAATTTAAACTAACAGTGACCGCCTATTATAACGTAAGGAATAATCTAAATACAGTATTTAAGCAATACATTATACATTTTATACATTTTCTATATATATATTTATGCACACACATCAAAAAATAATAATAATAATAATAATAACAGAGTACCTATAGGAAAAAGTCAAATAAAAAAAATATTAACTGAACCAATTAATTCAACCTGTATGCTTTTTGAAGAACCATGCTGCCGTAACCAACTGCTTCTTAATACCAACTACTTTTATACCTTGTTTAGTAGTAGTAAATTATTTAACCAGGCGTTAATTAGTAAATTAGTTAACAATTCCGAGATTATCGATCTACATGCAAAAATTTATCTCATTCAGATTTGTACTTTTCGAGTTGAAAGATTGAACGGATAGAAAAACGGACGGCGATGATTGCATAGAGGCTAGAAGCTGGTACCTTTTGTGGATCAGAGTAAGTGTTTAAGAAGTATTTCTGAGTTCTGGTTATAACCCCTCTTTAATTCCGGCTTAATTGACTTTAAATATAAGAAAAATAAACATATTTTATTAATAATTATCAACTAAATGATGTTTAATTTATTGTTATTTTTATTTAAGATTTTAGCGGAGCGAAGCGTAATTCCCATGGATCGGCTCGTTTGTGATGTCAGATCTCAATGATTTCATCACCGATTTTAGAATTTTAAAGTTTTAATCAAATAAATGAAAAATACTGAGTGGCGACGGAGCAAAAAAGTTATCTTTAAAAATATTTTCTCTACGGGGAATCCCATGTTAATTTTTTTCGCGCGCTTTTTGTTCGAATTATTGAATAAGAATTATTTATTTGAAGTTTCTATTTCTCCGTTTCAATATGCTGCTAGCATAGACTTCGCATTTGCAACTGCGGCTACCTAGTTATTTTTATTATTATTAAACTTGTACGTACCCCACACGAAAAATCAATTAATTGGCCTTAAACCCATCATCCTAATTAACGTATATATTATACAATTGACAAGGTTTCCTGAGACCACTCTCGGAGACTTCAGCGAGTGTGTTTGACCATTATTACGAGTTAGAAATGATATTGAAAAAAAAGCGAAAATAATTCATGCTGCAATTTATTAATTTTTTTAAAGCGCTGTTGTGACTAGACTTTTCTCGATATTTGTATGAACCGGCGTCGCGACCGGACGTATTACAACGGTTTAAGGCGCCACCAGTCCCTAAAACGTGTTTTGTAACGTATTTTAGTGCATTTTGTTGAAGTTATTCCCAACAAATGGCTAAAACTAAAAATACCACAATATTTTACATATATTAATTTAGTACTTTGCTTAAAGAAAAAACGAAATACACCTTATTATAGTAATGAAAATAAATAAATAAGAAAGTGTTGTTTTTTTCTTGCAACGATTTTCTTTTAAGTTGTGTAAGTGACGCGAACCTAATTTTTCTTTCTAAAGATAGACAATATAATAATCTAGGACATTACTTAAAAAAAAACATTTTTTTCAAATGATAATAATTATTTAAATACAAAAAACATGTTTCATCGATTCCAAATGTAACGAATTCGCGGTCGGCGAGTATATCCGTCTCTTTTCTACACGTCAATGTTCGATTAAAGCCTACTCTTTCAAATCTCAAGGACAAATGCGTCCCGGAGCGCCTTAATATTATTAGGTAAGGTTTACCATTTTTTTTTCTCGGAAAGCATGATAAATTTTGATATGTCGGCTTAACAAATCACGCTTCGAATCACAGGGCCAAAAAACTTGTAAAACGCACTCGCGAAATGTGTTTAACAAGTAAGCACAAAGTTGATGGAATTGCATCTTAAAAACTCCAACAAATTGGTACTTTCTGAGTACGTAGGTTCGTATAGTAGGCGCGGTATTTGTTTTTTAAATTTACTATTTACCTTCGTATATCGACTAATTTCCTTAATGCTTCGAAGTAATTTGCTTTCGGAGCGTTGAGTGACTCGCCGAGGCATTCTCTAAACGCTGAGAGCCGAAGGGAACCGCGAAAGGCCTTCCTTCGAGCGTCCTCTGGGACTCTCCGGAGAGGAGGGACGCGTCTACAGTGATCCCGCGCAATATATTCAGGTTGCAGATAAGTGAAGTGTAACGCCGGGCTGCAACGACATCAGAAGACCATTGTAATTATTGCTCACAACCTTGGACACATTTAGCAGAAGGGATGTTCCGTCATCACTGTGTACGCCAGGACGGGTAAATCCGTCATCTTCTTACTGCATTTCTATCGATATACAGGGCGTCCCAAGATCATTCCCGTAAATTTAAGGGGGGGTATATGTTCCCTGTTACGAGTAAGAAATTATATAAAAAAATGCAAAAATATTTGATACCCAAATTAATTATTTTTTAAACTAAATTTGTGTAAAACAATCATAATAATACGGCAGCGTTCGTCAGGCATGCTAAACTCGTTTTACACAAATATATTAGGTTTTAAATAGAAACTTCAACATTTTTTTTCTCGAATACCATACTGAATTTTGATATAGTTTCTTAACGAATAATACTAGGAATCGTAGGACCTATTAGCTGTTTTTTTTATTGGGATTGACCTTGGGACAGCCTGTATACTGTCGTAACGAGTTGGTAACGTAATCACTTTGCGTACACCTGCGAACTACACTTAATTAGTTTGCAAATTCCTTCTTAAAATATACAAGCATTTGCTTTGATTGGAAAAATGCTAAGTTGCATTTCACACGCTGTGAAATCAAACCGGAGATCGTCTATTATTCATTCATTTTAGGTCAGTAGTGACGTTTGATTGTTTATGTGAAAAGTGCGTTAGTCAATTGAAAGTTATTAAATATATATAAAAAAAAATATTGAACCAATATATATGTTCGTTTGTATTGAAATGACGATATTTGTTGTTATTATAATTATATATTTAGGGTTCTGTTTTTAGATTCACTTTTTTCTCCACTGCGCAAGCTATACCATTATGTAAATCTGTAATTTCATTACAATTAAGTACAAAAACTGAATAAATAAATAATATATTAAAATAGGTTTATGGTTCAACATTGCGTAGTCCGCCTATACGAAGCGGTGGCCGATAGAAATCACAGCGTTCTCAAAACTATCCACAGCTCATTTGAAGCGTGTTTAATGTAAAGTTAAAGGTAAGGTTACTTTTTCGTCTACTATACGCACATGTCAAGATAACGCTCGCATTGCCGCAGCATCCATGTCGCCGGCAGTGCATTCCAACCCTCGTTCGCCAGGCAGGTGAATTGGGACTCTGAGGCAATATTTGCAGTGTGGCCAGAGCCTCCTCTCCAACTCCCCTCCCCTGGTTTTCCTTTACAGTGCTGGTCTTCTGCGCTACCTTGGGCACCACTCCCGAAGTTAAACAAACTTAATGATATAACCAGTTAGGGAGTCGCGTCGGGGGATTTGGCGAGGCGGCTAGCAATACTGCAAATTCGACACAATACTGCAATAGTCGCAAAGTAGGTATCATGATGATGTTCCTAAAATATCAAATATTGAATCCAATGACCACAAACTATAGGGTGATGTTTTTAGAGGCGTGGTTTTCAAGAAAACCACGCCTCTAAAAACAAGTTGGGCCGTATGTCAGCAATAACGCGCCGAATATTCTCTTCCAAGGCGTTAATCGTGTCGGGCTTATCTGCGTAGACAAGCGACTTCACATAACCCCACAAAAAATAGTCCAGCGGTGTTAAATCGCACGTTTTTTCTAAATTTGCACTATTTGCAAACGTTGTTCAGGAGTAAGTCTATTCATTATGAAATGGCAAACCAAACTGAGCATAAATCAAGTGACAGTTGTCAAAAACACCAACTACGAAAAAAGTAATGCCAGATTGAAAAGCACGCCTCTAAACAAAATACCCTATATAAGTCACGTCAGCTGCGAGCGTGTACAAATACGTCATTAGCATGTGTCGTTTGCCTTAATTCCCTGCAATACCTATAAAATTTTAAATTTATTGTCAGTAACAGTTAAAAAAAAAACCCCAAAATGCTGAATTGTATTTACGAATGTTTTCAAAATATTGACTTTTAAGCTCTAACATGAAGTCACTTAAAGTGACTTCGCAAAATCTGCATTATAAATGCATTAATTCACAATCAAAAGTATTCAAGTATCTTGGAATGACATTCAATGCACATTTAAATGTATCCCTCAAAATAATTTCATCATTTTGTAATACTACTTACACCATTTAAATTTGCAATTGGCCTATTATCATTTCGACTTTCACGCGAATACTTCTTCTTTGTGTCTCACATCAGTTCTATGTGATGGCATAATGGAAGATAGATGCGAATATCTGAATAAAAAAAGAAATTAAGGACATTTTAAAACGAACATCTAAAATTAAGTTATTGAAACTAAGATTATTTGAAATACTAAGATGTACTCACTTTTAAGTAGTTTTCATTAGGAAAGCTACCTATTTCAATGAGCACCAGGTTACGACCGTAAAAAATAAATATTGCAAATTAGTTTTTCTAAATTCCTGAAAATAGATCCAAGACAATTTCCAATAAAATAAACATCTAATTGGTCCTGTGATTTTTAGTGTTATTTGTTAAGAAACTATATTAAAATGCTTTATGGTTACCAAGAAAAAAAATGTAAAATTTACGTAAAAATAGTGGAAGGATCATATAATAATGTCTTTGTGTGAGCGAACAGCTGTCGTCATACCCCATAACGGTGTCAATCGGCGCAGCACCGAAATTCGAGCGCTGACCGAGTTAACACCATCTGTTGAAAAATATAAAAAATTTAGGGATCAGTTAATTTCCAGCTTTTTTAATATCATTTCTTACTCATAATTGGTTACACAACAGCCCCCTTAAGTTTTCGGGAGTTGTCTTGGGACAACCTGCATATATGTATAAGAAATGGTATCGTAATATTTAATTAATCGTGGTATTAATGTTATTTTTTTTGTCAATCAAATGTATTTTTTGGATGTTACTGTGTAAAACTGTTGGTTTTTCTAATAAAGATTAATAAAATAATAATACAATAAAGCTAATATTTTTTTTATGGAGTATAATGACCTGAGAACCATTCACTAATTCCCTAATATTCACTATTAAGGCGCCTACATACCTGAATGCTACAAAAATGCGAATTTTACAGGTTTTCAGACGTTAGAAGAGATGTCCACAAGAGATCTTAGTTGGCTTACATTAAAGATAATTTATTATTCTAGGGAATTACCTAAGGAAATTTCTTTGAACATTATACAAAAAATAGAAAAAAAACACAAAACCACCATATTTTTAAAATAGCCATAATTTTAGTCTAAAAAAAAGTATTTTAAACAAAAAAAAAGGTTCATTCATGATAATTTGGATACGACTGTGTTACACATTATATGTTTAATCACAGTTTGAACGCCTGATATTTTGAGAAAATCAATCGAAACGCTTTTTGGTAATAGCGCGATGCTGGTACCAATACTCTGGTAATTAAACAGATTAATGTGTCGGCGCGCGCAGCATCCGCTCTCCCAGCCGCTATGACAAATCGTCCATACCGCTTTTAATCATGACGGCAGCCTAGCCAATCAGAGCGAGGTCTATTTGCCTTCTCAGCGCTCTCTGCATATTAAACGGGTTATTATTATTATAGCGTTCTGTGTTGGTTTTGTAATTAACGGCAAATTACAGAACAAATATCCATCGGTAACGGAAACATGTTTTATATTATTCTCAGAACGATTGAGCATTCTCGAACGTGTCTACTATACGTACTTCAGTTACTGTTGACCGCATGGAAGGCGACAAGTCCATACATTGGTCTATATTTTTAATCTCTTAATATCTCTTATACTCAAGTATAGTCCAATTGCGAGAGAAGTCGAATTATTAAATTCTATTTCCGCGGAGATCGATATATTCGTTTGTTCGCCCAATAGGTTAAAAATAATTACCTTTGTAAGATCAGCGCGAATTATTTATTTATATTTTTAGTTTTTAACTTTGTATTTTTTCTGATTAGTTCTAGTTATTTTTTTTACTTGTATTGTAATGTGTACATGCGGAAACCAGTTTCATAAATAAATAAATAAAGAATTAGAGAGTATACAGGGTGAACTTTTCCTCGTGCACATCCTTTTATGACGTTATTCTACTCACCAAACTAAAATAAGTTTTCTTAATTTTAAGATATTTTTAACGTATTTTGACGCATTTTGTTGAAGTTATTACCAACAAATGGCTAAAACTAAAAATATCACTATATTCTACATATATTTTTCTAGTGTTTACTAAAAAAAAAAAACGATATACACCCTATTATAGTAATGAAAATAAATAAATTAGAAAGAGCTGATTTTTGTGTAAAGTTGTGTAAATGACGCGTTTTTTCTTCTGTTGTTCAGTTAATTTTTTTGACATATTGATGAACTCGTAGAACGCAAGTTGATCAGTTTGAAGTACCTATAGAATGACATGAGAAAACATTAATACTGTATTTATTAATTAAAGCCTATTGTTATTATAATTTAATTAGGTCATCGTAGCGTATACCTATTAATGTTTTAATAAAAATGAATATATTCATTATCCCAAGAACGTTCCCGATTAATAAAACAGTTAATTGGAGTTACTCAGGTATAATTCATCATGGTTTCCGAGAAAAAAAAAATCGTCCGCACGCGCGACGGGTCATTGACCGGCCTTGGCCGAGCGCGAGCGAGCGAACGAACGAATAGGCCCGAGGCACGACTGTTACTTTTAAATCATCTTCGAAGGTCGACGGTTCCAATAAGCTAATCTAAACATCAGAATGCGACCCCCCCCCCCCCACCCCACACACACACGCATGCGAATACCATAACACGATCGCGTGTCCCGCGGACTGCTCTAAGCAATCATTTCTGCGTTATCATATTCGGCAAACACGGCACGCGTGTGCCTTATTGTGTTTTGATGCGTGGCTAAGCTAATGTGTTTTCACAGGCCATCTTTTCGCCATTTTGTGAGGGTAAGGTGGGGTGTGGGGGGGGGCAATAAGCCGGAACGTGTATTTGAGTAATACGTTAGTGTCGGAAATTGATTGGATGCGTCTGGTTTTTTTTATAAAGCGCGTGCGCTGGGTGGGATAAGCATAATGTGAGCTATTAAAAATAGATTTTTAACTGAAGAAATAATATATCATACCGCCGACCAGTTTCATTCAACCCTAATCAGAGTTGCGATGTATCCATTGGATCTCACAACCGGCGGTGAAAATATTGTAAGCGAAGGCATATACTTTCCTAAGAATATATTTATTTAATTTATTAAAATATCCATACAAATTAATATCATTAAATGTGTATTACTATGTACAGATTGTGTGGATTAGTAACACCTCACTAGGCAAATGCCTGTGTCGAGGTGTTTGTTACCTATTTGAAATATATAAGTATAGGTTGATGATTTTAGAGGCGCGGTTTTCAAGAAGATATAAAACGCATATAATTTGATGTTATGGCTAAGAATTTAGTTTTATTATAAAGATAAGGGTTTGCCATTATGTTTTAAAAATGATTTCGGGTAAGTGGCCGCCGCGGCTGACTCGAACAAATTCCAGCCGAGAGGCCCAATTTTCAACCACTTTTTGCAGCAAGTTGGGCCGTATGTCAGCAATAACGCGCCGAATATTCTCTTCCAAGGCGTTAATCGTGTCCGGCTTATCTGCGTAGACAAGCGACTTCATATAACCCCACAAAAAATAGTCCAGCGGTGTTAAATCGCACGATCTTGGAGGCCACGCCACAGGCCCACGACGCGATTTTTACTTTATTTCAGAGTGATTTAAAAAAAAATTAGAGTGATTTTTTCTAAATTTGCACTATTTGCAAACGTTGTTCAGGAGTAAGTCTATTCATTATGAAATGGCAAACCAAACTGAGCATAAATCAAGTGACAGCTGTCAAAAACACCAACTACGAAAAAAGTAGTGTGAAAAGTGAAAACCACGCCTCTAAAAAAAACATCCTATATATAAGTAGGGAGATAATAAGAGTAGGGGGATAATATGAATATGGATTTTATCTCTAAAAACAATATTTTACACAGCTTGCAATGTTTGTATGCCGGCTTAGGTCAAATTAGAACCACTTTCTCTTTTCCTACGGAGTTAGAATTTGACCTGTTGGTTTAGTTTCGATGACAGTTTCGATATAATGTATATATTTTTAATTTAATCTTATTTAATTATTGTGACATATATAATTCGACAAAAAATCGAAATGAATTAGAAGAAATCACAGTTACGTATGTATAACCTATTAAAATGCACAGGGAGCGATTAGCACTGCTACATTTTGTGCCCTGCCTTCTTTGCTAGACTATGTCTGTACTAAGGAAGGCAGTGTTATATTGTACTACAACTGAGAATATCAAACCGTTAATTTACCGTTAATTTGTAAGAAGAACAGTAGTTTGAAATAGTAAAACGATTTTATATTAAAACTAAAGAGTACAAGTTAGATTTAAATACATTTAAATAACAACTTAAATACATCTAACTTGTAATTGCAATTACATATAGAATATACATACATACTATATTTTTATCACATTCATCATAAATTATTTTTATACATACTAAAACCATACTTAATTTATTACTTTATTTATTTTTATTAACATACAAGTGTCACGCACTCACAACTACCACAAACATCACTCAAAAATTACACATAAAACTTTAAAAAAAAAAAAAAATACTGTATACGTATATAATATTAATAATCTATATATATTTTAAAAACACTGTTCAATTTTTATGCTAATCTTAACGTGTAAAATGATCGAAATCCATAATTGGTTTTATATACTAGTAATAAGTTTTGTTTGTAATTGTAAAAATGTAATACTGTGGATTTTTCAATAAAGAATAAATAAATAAATAAATAAACATAGGAATTAAAATTCACTAAAAAGATGACTGATATATTTATGGTGCTGCCCATATAGCACAAACAATATATAAATGGGAAAAGATCAATGATAAGTCAACAGTCTATTAACTATTAACAGCATATTTATTTTTCCGATTTTTCACACATAAAACTACAGGTTACGCAAGATAGAGCGACTAGGATTCATGCAGTTTGTGCGTATGAATATGTAAACCGCGCTGCGTTTATTGTTACATTTGTTCGCTATAACGTTACAGCGTACACGCGTTTGTGGTTGACAATGACAATATTACTTTGTTTAGGTCTGTTTATTAAGTTTGATATGGTTAACTCATCACAAGCAGTCATTAATGGAGTTTTGCGCATGCAAACATGATTAAAATAAAAAAAACTACACCATAATATTAATATATATATATTCAGTTTGCCTATGTTAATGTAAAATGAAAGGGTAAATTTTCAAAAATTCAAGCTGTAACATTTCCCGGCAACATCGAATTAATGTAATTATTTAATTGGGCCCAATTAGCCTTTTAATTAGACCGCCATTTTGCTCATTAGGCAGTCGCCTGCTAGGGTGGCGTTTTCGCATATTAGTCCTGTTTCATTGTTTGACAGATCCGTTTGGTCGGAGAGCTGCGATAAAGCCATATACAAAATATTGGCTCCAGGTGCTCGTGGATAGTGCGCCGATTTCCATAATAATTAAGTGAAAAAAAAGGTTCGGTAGATATGTGCTTAATTATAAAGGAGCAACAACGAATTTAAAACATTAGATAAAAAACATACAATGATCCGAAATCTGACTTATATCGTTTTTATTAAGAAATCAGTTATTTACTAACTCTTACTATCAAAATATAATGAGTGTCAACGTAACAATCATGCATGCAAATGTAAGAGACGGTCAAATATGGTGCTTAATCATGGCCAGAAAAAAAGGCAGGTGACAGATGGATGTATGGCGCGCGTCGGAGGTGGTTGGAGGATGGCGTTCTGAAAGTTATCTTATCGAAATATATTCATGTATTGTATTGCTGTCTGATGATCTTATTATTAAACACGTTGTGAAAGCTGTGAGCGTGTTTGTATTTCTTTCACAAAAAAATATTGAAAAATATGTAATGTATAAGGCATTCAAAGGTGATAAACTTAGGTCGCTGGTTTTGCCGTAAGATTATAATCTGCATTTGAAGAATGCTAAAAAAATACGAATTTTTCAAATCCCACAAGAGATATAACTAATCTAGTTTATTTCCACTAAAGATAATTTATTATTCTAGGGAATTACCTAATTGCATAAGCAAAAAAAAAAACAAAACCACCATGTTTTTGAAATAGCATTTTTTGAAGTCACCCGCTTCTGAAACCAGAAATATCTCAAAAAGAAAAAAATAGTTTTATTATGAGAATAAGTGGAGGGAAGATTTACCTTAGAGATTCGAATATATGGTATAACAACTTAGAAATAATATAACAAAATTAGACTAAAATCGAACATTTTTGTTTTAGTTTTTAAATAGTTTTCAGAAAATATAGGTTTTTAAGTTATTATTAAAAAAAAAATAGAATTAAAAAACATATCCTTTATTTATTTAAAAAACAACTAAATGCTGTTAATATTTAATACAAAATGGTAGGTCACGGTTTGTATTATAAGTGCTGTTATGCCTGTCATAGAGTTTTAACCCTTCCGTTCATCGTGCAAGGCTTCTTTTCTCAATTTGCGACAGAGTAGTACTTAAACTAAGCACACCAGATTTCGTCGAGAACGCAAGAACCTACTATGCTTACCTAACTAGGTAGGTGTAAGTAGAATGTCTTGTGCTGCGGCAAAAATAAATTTATCCATATAATACGATATAAAATTAATATAACATTTATGCTTCTATGCGGTTTGCTTCTAGGCTATTTACCAACGAAAAAATAATAATAAAATATAAATTATATTTCGTTAGCAAAAATTGCGCTATCTACATTTTGGAATACTTTTTTGGGGGCCTACTAATTGAATGAGGTTAAGCTATCTACAATCACTACGTGATAATTGATACTAGTGGTCGCCGAGTGGTCGAAATTTGACCGTAATTCATAAAAGTTTAAGTTTGAGCATTATTGAGGTTCTGATACCAGTACAGTGAGGTAAGTATACCTCTATAATCATTGCATATTTTTTATAAATTTTGTTTTATGACGTCAGCTGCGAGCGTGTAATAATACGTTTAGCGTGTGTTTGTTTGCCTTAATTCCCTGCAATACCTATGAAATTTTTAAATTTAATGCTAGTAACATTTGAAACAAAAAACACATTTGTATTTGTATTTATTTTTTGATACAACTCATTGTAATTGTTAATTTTTTCATGTAAAAATGAGATGATGTTAATAATTATTTTTGCCTTGACATTACTACATCGATATTGACAGACTATTGAAAAAGGAACATTTGAAATCACACAATATTCATATTAGTATTAACGTTTTAATTTATTGTATTTGTAACATTTTTTCTGCACTTCTCCATAAAACTTTGAAAATGCCAAATGTCACACGCCTCCGTTAGCGCAATATGCCTAAAAAGGGGGTACAACGTTTGTCCTTCACGTATTATTTAATATTTAATAGATTATTGCATCGACGCAGTGCTCCTACGATTTGGCCCGTAGCGGTAGGCGAGCATGGGCGATTCCGCTGTTGATCGCTCGTTGACAAGCCGGCCTGTTCAACACAGATTAGGGTCCGACAATTGGCAGGGTCGGGTGGTCGTCATGGCGACCGTGACGTCATCGACAAATGAGCAGCGAGTGCCTAGTAACGTTCCCAGCCATGTGACCCGACGTTCAAGAAATAAATAACACATTCGAGCGCGTGGCGCGATGTCAATAAAACTACAGAAGCCTAGCTTACTTCATAAGGATTTTTCATTACTGACCAACAACGGTACAGAGTGTTTGTGGGTTCGATGAGATAGAACGATTTAAAAGCACGCCCAAGACAGAGCGCACCGCAAAGGTAAATTGTAAAAAACGCGACATCGAGATTTTTTGAGGACGCCTACATAAATCAATCTAACGAAAAATATAACCAAGTATGTATATATTTATGTGGAAGCAATTTGTGGCCACGATTACGCTTAGACGGCTATTCAACCCCTAGGGCTATAATTACTTATTTATCTATTTATTCTTTATTGAAAAACCCAACAGTATTAATTTTTATAATTACAAACAAAACTTATTACTAGCATACAAAACCAATTATGGATTTCGGACATTTTAAATATTAACATTAGCATAAAAAATTTGGAAGTGTTCTTAAAATATATATAGATTATGAATATTATATACGTATAAAGTAGAATTTTTTGATGTGGTGTGTTATTTCTGAGTGATGTTTGTGGTAGTTGTGAGTGTGTGTGATTTGTATGTATATGTTAAAATAAAGTAATAAATTAAGTATGGTTTTAGTATGTAAAAGAATAATTTATGATGATTATGTTTATAATCATCATAAATTATTATTAATTATTAAGCGTATGCTTATACCTACTTGAAAAATGCTGCACGGGCTGATTTTAATTTTAGTACACGTACCTAATACTTTCACAATAGCTTATAATTTAACACAATAATAGCTGATAAGTCTAGAGATTCAGAGGTGTCCGCGAAAATTTCAATAATCTTCCATACATCGAGAAGTCACCCTATACAATATGACCCTATATATCTGAGAAAAACCCTGTTTATCGAAGATCCTATTTTTAAAAAATCACACACGAAACCCTCACACATTCGTCCCATGTCACACACATGTGTAAGCCCTGCCAAATAATCTAACACGTTAACACAATCTAACACAGTATTTAACAAAATTTACCTGTAAGAAAAGTGCCGCGGATTTTAAAGATTTATTATATTTTTTCTTATCAGAAAACACTCAATATTACAATAAATAACAATATTATATTAAAAAAAATATGAACTAATTATAACAAAACCGATTATGGTTTTCCTTCATATTTACAAACATATTATTGTACAGTACACTGTATAATAATACACACAACAATACAATAATAATACAATACAATAAAATAATAATACAATAGTACACTGTACAATAATATTGTATTGTACACTGGAAAAAATAAATGGTTTTGGCATCCATAAAGTATGGTTGATATAGTGACACCAATAGATTTTGTTGGAGTTTTTACACATCGATTATTATTAAACTTACTTAGTTGCAACCACCACAAGTACCACAAGTAACATATTTCTCAATGTAAGTACCATAATTTCCCGATCAGTAGTTCATTCCCATCGCCATTTTGATTTGAATCATAGCAAAATAAAATGGTAACAAGTAAAAACAACAAAATATTATCGTTGCTGCTACCAAATTTTCAGGTAACATCTTACGGTAATTTTTACTAAAATATTTTTTCTCTCTTATTTAACCGGAAAGGTTCAGTAGAATCATAATTTGTTGTGGCCACTGAACTTTAGTAGTCCCAACCTCCTAAGTATAAACAATCTGTTTGATTTACTGTACAAACTATTTCCTGTAGATTGATTAAGGCGCCACCAGTCCCTAAAACGTGTTTTGTAACGTATTTTGGTGCATTTTGTTGAAGTTATTCCCAACAAATGGCTAAAACTAAAAATACCACAATATATATAATACCACAGTCCAGTGTGTTTCTTATTTTCGTTAGGAGATTGGTATATAACAGCGCTGAACCCCTGCACTGAATATATGTCTTTATATTATAAGATAGTATAATTGTAAGTAAATAGGTACTATCAGTGTATGTTGAGATCCACTATCGTGGACCCCCAAATTTTTTTTTCGCTGACGTAGACCCCTTGCAGGTTGTCATAGACCCCTAGGGGTCGATATAGACCACTTTGGGAATCACTGGTGTATACAAACACTTGAATTGACATTACTATTAAACTGCCAGTGTATTTATTACAGCAAATTAAATAAAACACAAAATCCCAGAATATTCCCTAATACAAAACCTCATAAAGCTCTGAATCTGAACCATTCCAAAAGAAACCATCGACAAATTCACTAACAAGGACAGAGCGATCCCGATATCCGTTCCCGAGCGCAGAAAGCCCCGGGGGCCGCAGTCAATCCAGGGGCTCAAATCCCCGAAAAAGTGAGCACTTGTCTTGTTTACACGGCTTTAGATTTTAATTTAGATTGGGGTCGGCTGTGCGCAGCCCTCGAACGCGGTAAGCGCCACCGCTGGCGCCGGCGAACCAACCCCTTCGGCGGAGGGCGCAGGGGCCATAGTCGAGCGTTCGATTCGCGCCGTAGGAGGGTTACTTTGGTATCCATTAAAATGCTATTCATATGTGATTACTTAATACAATTTGCTGGGGTGGGCATCCAGCTCATACTGAGACAATCAGTAGCTCAACTCGGCCGAAATGGATAAAGTGCCGATGGGCAATAACCCCACTTAACACAGAGCATTTGATTATTTTTATTTACGAGTGTGTCTACTTTTAACTCTTCGTATAATTTGCAGGGCCGATAGCTTAAGGTAATACGAATATATCGAAGGATAAATATTTAAAAAAAAAAGAGTCTATTATATCTTAATATATAAGTTGAGCTATTCTGATTATTATCGGATACCCAAAATTTAAAAAAAAACTAGTTATTGTTTTTTTAGGGCCTATTAAAAATTAAACAAAAAAAAAATATACTTCAATAGATTCAAATTCAAGTAATCAGGCAATTATTAAGCAAAATTATGTTAAAAACTTTTCTCTACGTCAAAATGGCGTTAAGAGGGTGCAATCCGGTAATTTCGTCATACGAATATTGTTGTGTTGAATTTTCTTTTTTTTTGTACGTACATAAATAATAATTATGACTTTTATGTTATAATCTGAATTTATATGCAATAAAAAAGGTAAGTTTTTGTTTTGTTTAAAAGTTACGAGCCACGAAAAATCTGTATTTTTCTATACATTGCATTCAAATTTTAAAAAAAACTAGTGATATAGCAGATTTTATAAAAATAAAAAAAAAATTAAAATACCTACATTGATAATGTTTTTTTTGACAAGATTGTCCTATTACAAGAGGTTGAGTAATTATAATTTGGTGACGCATTGTTATTTTAGGTAGTTTTTCTTTAGGAAAGCTACCTATTGCAATGGGTACCATGTCATGACATATCTAAAATTTCGACATATCTTCGCGTTTCACATCTTCTAGAACCCTAAAATAGCTTTAGTAAAAAGTTAATACCTAAGTTTATATATCACTTTCTGTGGACATGATAACTCCCGTAATTTTACACCAATCACTTTCAAATTGATACATAAAAGTTTGGGACACAAAATCTGGGCCAAGTTCGGTAATAGGCAAAATCTAACCAGGGGACGGGAATAGGAGAGTGTTTCGAAATAGTGAAGTTTGTGCTATAACTTTCTTAGTATGTAAGATATCGAATTAATTTAAATTTTATTTGATTCCTTAGATAAGGGCCTACAACTTATTTAAGTACACTTTTTGATCAGTTCAGTTTCAGTTCAATGCCACCATAAGTGACGTTTATTGTTCATCAGATTACAGTACAGAAAATATATCTTGTCCTGACAGAGCCTGAAGGGCTCATCTGGCAGAAACTCAAATTGGAATTATGTTTTTCTTAAAGGGCTTAATCCTTAAATTCTTAAAAATACTAATTGCATAACAACTTAATAAACAACCTTAAGTAAAAATTATACATAATTTAATTAATAATTATGTGAATAAATAATAATTTAATTACCCACTCGATCACTCAGCGCTACAAACTTTTTCAGCTCTAATTTGGTTTTTCTATTAATCTTGGCACTCTTGATAGCCTTAGGTAAGGCATTGAAAATTTTTGGTATCAAGGTAGAAAGAAAACGCATACCATAAACGTTTTTATATTTGTTTAACAAATATATGTTTCGTTTTGCACTTGTGGGGTCGGATAGTGCCGACCGTTGATCCTAGGGATGGGAAAAATGGTTTTTCAAAATTCAATAAATCATACCTTCCTTAATGCACAGGCGAACGATTAAGGTGCCAAGCAAAGTTTTTCAAAATCGATAAATTCACGTTTCTCTAGTTCTTATTTCTATATTATGCTAACACTTGTTAGAATTTATTTATATTATAGAATGAATGCTCTGTCGTCGTTGAGGTTTTCTTTTTGACCGGGTTAACACTAGGGGGGGGGCGAAAGTTGTCAATTAAAGAATTCACTAAGCATGATTTTCCAATCTCGTTAGAGCCAATTAAAAGATTTTTGTTTGAAAGAACGAAACGATTTCATATTTACTTATAATGTGCACCTGCAATCAATTCTCGATTATACCTATAGTGGTTTTAGGTTGCTCAACCTCATATAATTAGTGGGCGTTTCCAGATATAGATGGCGTTATTTTGTTGCCAATGAAATATTAATTATATTTTATTTTTTTGATGTTTTATGTTAGTTTTGTTTGTTTTTGTTGTTGTTTAAATGTTTTAGTTTTTATCACTTGAAATGTATACTTTGATAGCTTACACATTATCTTGTAATGATATTATTGGTTTAAATAGAATGATTATAATTATTAATGTTTCGTTGGCAGATAAAAATTACTGTTTTTTGATGTTTGACACTTTGCCCGACATCTGCATCGTGATTTAGTTAGTTACTGGTAATTTAGTGATTTTCGATTTCTTGTGAAGCAGTTGAGCAATCTAAAATCACTATCTATCTATATATATATATATATGTATATATAGATAGATAGTGATTATTAGGGTAGGGTTAATTTTAAAAACAATTGTATGTACCGTTTTTCATATTAAACTGTTGGTTTTCCAAATAAACTATAAATAAATAAATAAAACAAAGTCGGGTTAGTGACACCATTTATAACACAAGAACGGCTGGACCGATTTTTATGATCTTTGATTTGTTGGATTTGTCCCGAATAGCAGAATAACTATTAAAACATCGGAAAAATTATCGATGAAAATTTTTTTAGAGAAAATTCATTTTCTTATACATTTTGTACGGAACGGCTTTGTATTCTGTGGAATTCTGTTTTTAAACGGTAAGTTGCCTTTGAAGATGATGTGCATATGTTCATATGTGCACAGATACAACTTGGAGATCACTAAACGATTTAATGATTATATAATGGGCAGTAATAATTAAATCTTAATAGTTTAAATAAAGTATGTTGTTTGTAAAGGCTAATTAAATAAAATGTAAGCATGCAACCTAATAATATATATTAATTAATTATAATAGCTCCATATCCAGTTTTTTTGCATAAAAATATAATAAATTCGATTTTACCATAATTTTATGGCATTGACCTTTTAAACGCATATACCATACAATTAATCTAAATACTTGGCGCTTCAGTGTTATATTTACCATTAACACGGTTAGTAATGTCGGTTTTACTTTTAATAATAGTATATATTACTTTATTTTTATTGTGGTTGTGGAAGGATGCCCAGAGACCGAAGGCTTATCCACCAGGTTGTACTTAATTGTAATATATATTACTTGTGCTAGAGCCCGGGGACAGCGGATTCGAACTCGCAACCTTAAGGCGCCCCGGGACGCATTTGTCCTTGAGATTAGAAAGAGTAGGCTTTATTCGAACATTGACGTGTAGAAAAGAGACGGATATACTCGCCGAACGCGAATTCGTTACATTTGGAATCGATGAAACATGTTTTTTGTATTTAAATGATTATTATCATTTGAAAAAAATGTTTTTTTTAAGTAATGTCCTAGATTATGATATTGTCTATCTTTAGAAAGAAAAATTAGGTTCGCGTCACTTACACAACTTAAAAGAAAATCGTTGCAAGAAAAAAACAACACTTTCTTATTTATTTATTTTCATTACTATAATAAGGTGTATTTCTTTTTTTTTTAAGCAAAGGACTAAATTAACATATGTAGAATATTGTGGTATTTTTAGTTTTGGCCATTTGTTGGGAATAACTTCAACAAAATGCACCAAAATACGTTACAAAACACGTTTTAGGGACTGGTGGCGCCTTAACCACTAGACTACCACGATCTCTAATGAACGAAACGTGTATTGCGGAGCGTCGCCTTAAAATTGGCTAGTGTCATTAGTTATCTGTATCACGGATAGCTTTGAAGCTAAAAAAATATTTTAGAGTGGGTAACCAGTTCGATTTCGACAGAAACTGTCTTCATACTTATTAGCTTCTATACATTCAATGTATGAGAAGCTACTATCTCCGTCTTTTGGACGTCTATTTGTTCGTCTGTAGGTGCCTTCGGCGCGCGACGACTCGTCTCTGCTGCACTCGGGATGAGTGGTTTCGCTACCCCGTCGTCGACTTACGTTGCAAAATTGGTGTTCATGGAAATCCCTTTTATTTCAACGGGATAATATATAGGCTATGCCCATCCTGAAGGTTCATTCTAAATATTGGTGAACGAATTTTCTAAATCGGATCAGTAGTTTCGGAGATAACCTAACCTAACCTAGCACATCGGTGATGGTGACGTAGTTTTTCATGTCATTTAATTTTCTTAGATTTAATATTACTTTTTAGTAAAATTCTTCGAAAATGATTAAAAAGGAACGGAGATTTATAGCTTTATAAGTTGGAGGTTGGGGTTTATAAGTTGGAGTTGGAGGTTGGAAGTTGGAGGTTATGAATAGTTCCAACAATACAACTGCTCTCTGAGGTTTAACCAAATTTTATTTTTTTTGCAAAGGCATCGAATACCCAATCCGGAGACATATACAAGTAAGACCTCGCACAGAATAAACTCAGGCATTTAATTATTAATTAATGTGCATCGTTACTTGCCCGGGAAAAGAAAAAAAAAGAGATTGCCGTTACACTTGTACAGGAGGAAGAATAAAAAAAAAGTGCCATTTTAAAATACCCTTCAACGCATCAAACGTGCTGAACTTACCTATGTGGAGCCCCGTTGATATGCTATTTATGGCCGCGTGTAATATAGATATATCTACGAACAATTTGAAAAAAAAACCATTATAAAAAACGGTTTTAATTAATTGCGCGTTAGAAACAAAATTATTTTTTTTAATGTAATAAATATGTATAAGAGTATAATGAAAATCATCACCCGTAAAATAATTTAATTGGGATATATTAATCGGTTTACGTAACGATAAATGTGATACCAACAAAAACGTCTTGAATTGAAAACTTGTACTTTATACTATACGTATGGGATCATCCCTAAAAGATTCTCTATCATATGGAAAAATACTCGAAGTCACTATAGAGTAATGAGTGAATTAGCAAAGGACGTTACGCGATAATCAAATAACTGAGGTTACGTTATATGCGATCTAGTCACCGTGCACGGTCAACGAGATTCCGTGTCACTGAAGCAGGAGTATGGCCGGACAGGGCAAAA
This sequence comes from Neomicropteryx cornuta, assembly GCA_020383195.1. Taxonomy (NCBI): domain Eukaryota; kingdom Metazoa; phylum Arthropoda; class Insecta; order Lepidoptera; family Micropterigidae; genus Neomicropteryx; species Neomicropteryx cornuta. The sequence continues at coordinate 10,676,798 of JAHKQU010000005.1, read as the reverse complement.
AATAATAGGTTACTGGCAAAACAGTTGCTGAACCATACGGTGTCCATCTGTGTAACTTGTGGAGTGTGCAAGCCAGGCAATGGGCAATAATAGGCGACTTCGTTGAACGCGATTTCATCACCGCTTCAGTGACCCGGTTATTCGCTGCGCTAGAATAATAGGGTGACTTAAACGGTGTCGTTATATCGTGATGTCTAGTGAACATGCATAGAGAAATACATTTCGAACTACCTTCTTGTAGCGAGGCGCGTCGTACCAATAATGGCTTATATAGGTTGTTCGAAAAGGACACTGCCAGATTAATATATAAAAGGGTGGGTGAAATGCTTTATTTCAGGGCTACAGTGTTTTTAAAAAATCTGTTTTGGTTTTACGTTTTTTTTGAATTCACCTTTTCTGTTAATTCCAGGCCCGCGGTGCTGGCCTCTCTTCGGCAATGTTCCGCAGCTGACCTGGCGCGGCAGGGGCGGCAAGCTCAGACACCAGGTCTTCAAGGAACTGTCCGATGAATATGGGGCCGTGGTCGGCCTGAGGATGTTCGACGAGAAGACGGTCATCATATCGGGAAAGGAAGCCGTGAGAGAGGCCCTGGCGAAGGATGAGTTCAGCGGACGGCCTGATGGCTTCATATTTCTGTATCGAAGTAATGGGAAAAAGTTGGGTATGTCGTGAAATTTTATTTTCTAGGGAAAATCATAGAAAAACAATCTTGAAAGGTTTTTTCTGCCCGTCTATGCAATCATAATTGCTTCTAAATGTTTTCTTAATTTGTATTATGACTTTTAAGTTTATACCTACTGAATAACCATTTTTTTAATAATCGCTATGACCTAGGTCGTATACAATTATTTTGGGCCTCATTTAACTAGGCCAAATATGCCTGTCCTAGAGTCAGGGTAGATGGTGGTAATAAAGCGTTATAAATGGTATGACCGACCATGTGCGGATTCAACCCCGCGACCTTTGGTCAACAGTCCAACGCCTTAACCACTAGACTACCACGATCTCAATTTTGTTCAGTATACTTACTGAACGAATCACTAAACGTACTAAACTCAATAACTCAAACACCACTCTGAATTATACAGGTAGTCCCAAGACCATTTTCGAATACTTAAGGGGGTGTTTATGTGTAAGAAATTACACGCTATAACGCCCAATACGCGTAAGAAATTGTATAAATAATGCAAAAATCATTCATGCCCATTTTTTAAATATTTTATTTAAGCGCTTGTGTAAAATCATTTTTTCCTTTTATTAAAGTGTTATATGAAGCCATCCCTCAACTTCTGAAGATTTAAACATTACATTGAAGGATTTTTTTTTAGTTCCTATCCAAATTACTTCAATGAATTAATGCAGCCTAAACTGAACATTGACTGATTAGGGAATGTTGTATATATTTTTAGTTCATCGATATTCTGACGTTTAGATTTCCCACATTCGGTCTTCATGTTTAAGTTCATATTATATGTATGTTATATTTTAATTAAATCAGAATATCTTTTTAAGGTATTGGTTTTAATGACGGACCTTCCTGCGCAGTACAAAAGCGAATTGCATTAAAAAATCTCCGTTTTTTTGGACTTGGTAAAAAAACAATGGAGGCTACAATTACCTATGAAATTTTACATTTAATAGCTTCCATCAAACGACAGGGCCAATCTGCACCGCTGGCAATGAGCCATTTGTTCACAGTGCCAGTAATAAACGTTTTGTGGAGTATGGTGGCTCTGAAAAGGTAGTTAAATACAGATTTTTCCATATTGTTATAGTTTAATTTTCTATTTATCCCCTAGTGAAAAGCATATGTTCAAACCGCAACCTGTCGTTGATGTCACTTTCATTACTGTCGATGAAGGGGCTACTATTTTCTGGCTCTGGGGGGTAATCAATTTAGTATGCTGGATCAAGCGTTTTTAGTTTTAAACTGGACTAAAAACGCTTGATTAGGCATACTAAATTTTTAGATTGCTTTCAATAATTACCCCCTGGTTTCAATCTTGCTCGACGAGCTTAGTAACAAAATACATTACTTTATCAATCTGATTCTAAAGACCATTTTAGACTGACTAGTGGTATGTTCCTTGATTTTAATTTAAAGAACTAGTTATCTAGTTTTTTTTGTTACCTTTTACCCCCGACGCAAACAGAGGGGTGTTATAAGTTTAACATGTCTGCGGCATCGCATTTCCCAAAAGGATAAACCGGTTTTAATCATTGTTTTTTTTTGTTTGAGGGTGAGTTGACCAAGAGTGTTCTTAGCTATGACTCAAGAAAATCTGTTCTGTGGTGTATCAGGAGTTTTTGAATTTTTAATCATTTGTGTTTTATTAAAACAAATTTAACCGAAAAGTGACAGTAAGTTGTTTGACCTGACCAACACATGCATGTTGTGACCGTTTCACGTCGCATTCCTCGTAAATTGGCCATTATCGGTCCAGATCTTTAAAAATGTGGTAATACGTTGTTCTTATTCACCAATCCTAGAAGTGGTAGAGGAATCGAGAACGTTTCTGAAGATGGATGGGAATCGGTGTGAAGCTGTTGTTGATTCTTTGCGAGAAACTTCGAAAAATAAATAAAACCGACTGTTCGCGCCAGTGAAGAGCGTACAGTGCATCTGCGTACACCTCCTCTACTCTCCTGCTTTCCTAATTACCTTTGTCGGTACTAAAACGCACCGCACTGGAGCAGTTTTGTAATGAGAAATTGCGGGTACGGTCAGTTCTCTAAAGACTCTCGCAAGAGATATGTGTCAGATTATTATTAAGATACATTCTTATGACAAAAAACGCATCATTCAGTTATCGCACAAGTTAGATTTTGGTAAAGTGAAGTGCCGTGCCAGCCAAGCTGAATCCGACATAGCAGAGCTGCCACGGAGGATTGAATCGCCAACTGTGAGTACCGACATCCATCTCTTCCCGTATTCTAAGGTCCGCTCCAGGGTCATCCCAGGTGGTCCTTCTGGTTACGCAAATTACACACTCACAATTGAATCCCCGCACGACGCGTAGCGTTCTTAACCCAGTTGAGACGCGGCGGATCTAAAAATCTAAAACAAAAAATTTAGGAATGACCAATGAAAACCCGATTATCCAAAATGTTGAGGTCCGTCGAGAACCTTTCCTTTTTTTGAAGTCGGATAAAAATAAGTTTGTACACTAAGTAAGGCGCACTTTGTGCCGAGTTGGTTTATACAGTTCCAGAATTGTTAGAAGGTTTCTACTTTGTAACTTCATACTCTTTACATTTAGGCTGATATTGTAGGACGACGTTCGACGTTCATTTCATTTTCATATTTAATTTTCTTAAATTGTTCCAGATTTTCGACAGATGACAAAGAAATACTGAAAATCATCGACGCCAACAAAAACATGTTCAAATCAGTGGCATCCGTTAGCAGTATTTTCCTCAATCAGTTTCCCTGGATCCGTCATTTTATTCCAGAATCGAGCGGTTTTTCTCTTCTATACGATCATCTAATCAAAGTAGAGAAGTTCTTGACTGTAAGTTGGAACTTAGCGTATAACCGAAAACCATTCTAATATAATATATATTAGTAATGATGTTAAACCAAATATATTTTTGGTTAAAATATTCTATTTGGAAATATAGTAAACCCGCGAGTGAGTCAAATTTCTAGGACTGCGGTACTTTTACACAATTTTCCACCACGATGGCGGCGCGTGCCTAAGTCCTCACATCCGGTGGTCTAGTGCGAAGGAAGCTATATTTTGAAGATGTGGATGGCTTCGTGAATTCGGCGGCTCTGTAGCCCTAGGTAGACCTTGGATTACCTCTGTAGTACTAAGTTAGAGTCTTCAGCGTTCGTTGTCCCTAGTGACGAGTTCTTTTTTGTGTTTATTTTGCTTAGTTAATTAGATTTTAGATTTGTAATTCGAAGGTAAATTATTTCTATTGACATTTTACTTTGTTTTCTAGGGTTTTTCGTCATTAGGACGTCAAATATAGAAAGGTTTCTGAAGTTGTTCACTAATCGATCTATCGAGAATCGATCGATTTAAGATATTTTTTTAGGAATAGTAACCATGTTTTTTTTTGTCTATTAAATGTGAATTATGTAAAATTATTCACTAAGTACGTAAAGAAACAGATTAAACGGTATGGTATCTTGTTCTTGTAGTGTGTTTTTTGTTATTGAAAGTAGCTTGTGATTTTATTCTAATTATATTTATAGATTTTATTTCAATACAAGCTGACCCAACGAACTTCATACCACCTCAAAATAATTAAATTTAGTTTTTTATTAAAAATACTCAAAGTTTTCTTACACAATTCAAAATTACATAATGAAGCAATTGTCCATATGACAAATGTCACAATGACAAATGTGGTAACCTCACAAAGTGAACATCTTTCAAGGCAACTTACCGTTTGAAAATAGAATACACAATACAAAGCCTTTCCATACAAAATGTATGAGAAAATGAATTTTCTTTATTATTTTTTTTCTCTTAAATTTTCCAATGTTTTAATAGTTATTCTGCTATACAAATCCACCAAATTAAAGATAATAAAAATCGGTTTAGCCGTTTATGAGTTATAAATGGGTCTTTTTTATCTTTGTTTTAGATAGATTATATTTAACAGCATGTATTGATTTTAGAATATAATCGACGATCACATAAGGACCCTGAATCCTGATGCACCAAAGGATTTAGTTGATGCATATCTACTTGAGATAAACAAAAGCGATCGAACGGAACTCAGCAGTAGGTTGCATTTAAATTAACGAATGAGTTTTTTTAAACAACTTAATTCTATATCCTTGATACCCCACGTGTACACCGATGGACAGCAATATAGTGCTCTGTTTACTTGAACAGAGCACCTGCACCTGCACCTCCACCTTCATGAGGTAGATCAAAGCCAACTTTAAACCGATCAATTAAAGTTAGGATTTTTCCATATTACTTCAGGCTTTCATATCTAGCGCTGTTCTCTAATGTGGGGTTTACAATAACATTGTCATGAATATTTCATTATACTGGAATTGCATTAACATGGCATGATGTTGTAATGAAAGGCCTATAGCACGGTGCTACACAGGACCACAATGTAGAATCTTGAACCAATAAAACACAGATTGTTTGCCCAAAGCGTTTACATTGAGGAAAATATAGTTATTACCAAAATATAAATATCAAAACGTTGAACTGTTGTAACTATAAATTAGCATTTTCTCTTATGGGATGATTTTTGCACTATTAGGACTATTAAATGTTTAGACTATGCAATTCGATGAATCTAGGATAATTTTGAAAACGTTGAGATTATTGGAAACGGTAAACAACCATATTTGTAGGGTATCGAATTTTATTTACGGATAATTCAGGCAAAAAATCAGGGATGAGGAAATTTTGTGGACACGCGAAAAATATATGGTCAACTGATCCTACTTCCAGTTGACAGACACACATAGAAGTGTTGAGCAGATTAATTTTAAATAAATGAGCGGGACGCTACAATGGTTAAATCTTAATCTGCAAATTGAGGTGATCTGGCTCCTAGAGAACCGAGAATGAATATGCCAGGGTTTGCTTGGTAAAGGTTGGACAGATTTTAGCAAAATGGGTTTCTGACTTTTTTAGTTGAGGATAACCAGAGAGACTGCCATATTTCCGTAACTTAATCTTATTAGGTAAGAAAAAGTCCTTAAATGGGAGTCTCCAAACAATTACATTTTTTATTTAGATACGAATTTGTGAACACAAATATAATTCCTCTAATGCCAAATATAGAACATTAAATTCATCTAGGTCAAGTCGGGCTTCTGGCATACTTTGAAATAACACGCGGTAAATGAAAAAAGGTTGTCGAAGCCTCCGATGGAAATTTCCTCTGACTTTCATGGGTGACAAATTTTAATAAAGACTTCGGTTTTTATTCTAATGACTGCATTTTGCGATGGTATTCTGTACAGGAGATCATCTATCGGTTATTTGCGATGACCTATTCACAGCCGGTACAGAGACTACTTCCAATTCGCTGTGTTTTTTCGTGCTCTATATGATCAGATATCCTGATGTCCAGAAGAAGATTCAAAGGGAAATCGACATCGTTATCGGCAGAGATAGGACACCGACCTTAGAGGATAGACTGACGTAAGTAGTTATATTGTTTTCACATCTAAGGTCAAGTACACATCATTTTAACCAGTCTCAGTGTCATTTTTGTCAATCAACCGGTCACTAAGTGTATTTTTATGAATTATCGATTGTATTTGCAGGATATTTTTTATTTTATTATGTAGCAAGAAAAGAAAAATTCCTTTGAGCGAACTCTTTTTTAGTTTTAAGAAGAACTTTTCACATTAAAAAAAAACATATCGAATCGAGAACCTCGGATAAAAATAGAATAGATAAAAATAGTCGGTTAAAAATATATCGTATGAGGTAGTAGTAAGCATCGGTCGTCTGGCACCATTTGGCCCGTCTGGAGTGCCAAAATATGTCAGTTTCCACACCCTTTGTCCAGTATGGTTATTATTTTCGTTGCTTACTAGCTATAATTCTTCGAGGTAAATAGGCAAATACAAGATTTCATATCTAGGCACCCTTTGTCGGTTTCACCATTTGACCTGTATTTATATATTTGTTTTTATATAAACTACATAAAGAAACACCAGTAACAAAAACAGTAATGCGACATTACACAGTTTTCGTTCAGTTGCCATACCATTCGACCCACCATGAATAACAAAGTCCTGCGAGAAACCATATAATTCAGAGGCTCCAAAAAAAACCTTACTGTAGGACTCTGTACTATAAATAATATTAAATTGATTGCTAAAAGTGCGCAGCACGTATAATTTTTTGAACTATATATTTGTAAAGTTTGTAAATACCATGAGCATTGTTTTTTATTTATTTTTTCAGCATGCCGTACACAGAAGCGGTCGTACTGGAATCATTACGCATTGCACCCGTGTTGCCACTGTCACTGCCTCACAAGGCAATGACTACAACACAGTTTAAAAACTACACCATCGAAAAGGTACTACAATTTCATGCACTATCAATAATGTAGGCATATTCCCAACGCGATAATGGAAAATATCTTGAAGTCACAAAGCCTAAAACTAATACAGGAAAATTAACCTTAAGACATGGATGCACTAGCGAATATAGCATTTAATAGAAAGATCTGGTCGCTCTTTGGCATAGAAAAGCTTCTTATATAAATCGCGATATGAATAGTGCGTTTTGGGAACTTTATCTAAAAATCTACCATATCAGCTATTAGCTTCATGAACGTTTTGACGATTAAGTGGATAACTCAACTTTTATTGGATCTACGAACATACGCAGTGGACAAAATCTCACGGCGGTCGTGCATTATAACTAATTGTATAGGTTATTTACTTAAACAGAGTGTATTTTTATTAATTTTGCAAATTTCAGGTGGTTATACGATTTGACAAAGTTTGTCAAATTGATCAGCAAAAAAATATTGGAATAATGGTTCCGAATTACGAGAAAAATGAATCTAATTCAATCGAAATCGTTTCAATGTTTGTGTCTATAGTTGTGACAATGTTTGTTACGCCCGACCAGGCGGTGATTTTTTTTGTGAAACCGTTTCATTTGTCGATGTAGATCGACCTTCTAAAAGGATAGTAGTATATTTAAATACTGTAATAACCACTTAAAAGAGAAGATATATTATGTGAAACATGCTCCATTTAAAGGAAATATATTTAGACCTAATTGCACTCGTATCCACAGGGAACAAACATAATTGTGTCACTTCAAAGTTTCTGTATGGACTCGTACTGAAAAGACCCACTCCAGTTCAGACCGGAACGATTCATAGGAGACGATGGGAAAGTTATTCAAGATGAAAACCTTCTAGTTTTTGGAATGGGTATGTAAAATGGGGGTATGGGTGTGAAATAATGGGAAATGTAAATATGTAGTTATTTTTTATTGTAGATAAGAAAAATAAAAAGAGATTTGTCCTTACTGCTGCATAGGAGATAACAGACGAGGATAAACGGGAGAGATAAAAAAACTAAAGACTTAAAAAATTGTTTTTGCACCAGTTTGTGCAGATTTTTAATGTACATATATATATTTTTAAAATAATAAAATAGTTTGTACCGATCTACATATTTGAACTGTGGCTAGCGCGGTGACGCGCGGCCGCTGCCAGCGCTTATCGGATTGGCCGGCGTCCGCGCAGGCGCGCATTCTAGCGGTTCAGCGGTCGGAGAGCCGGCGGCAGTCAGTCGGAAATCAAGCCAGCGATCGCGAGCTCTATCATCGTACCCGATAGCTTTTAGATTTGCTGTGAATTGATTTACTCCGTTATTGTTTTTCAGTTTTTAAATTTATTCAAGTATTGAAATTAAAATAGCCGCTGCTGTGGGTAGTTCCAGAGATTAAAATCTTTAATAACAAAGAAAAATATAATAAAATGCCACATCCCTCTAAAAAGGGATGGAAAGTCAAACAAAAACAGTATTATCGGCCGAAAAGAGGCTATTCATTGGTCGGGCAGATATAGAGATTAATGTCTTTAAAATTACCCGCTCAGTGGCTATTTTTGACCCTCTACATTTAATCTTTTACATGTGTTATTTAGTTTTATGTTTTATACAACGATATTTGAAATGTTCCTCAATTAGGTTCATGAAAAATAATTAATACCGTCAGAGATATCCCGGATCACATATTCAACGGTGTCTTCATTTCGCCAGCCTGCACCTCTTCCAGAACGTCAGCGCGGTATTATAACATTCATTAATAACATTCGATGGATTTTAATATTCAGGTAAAAGAAGGTGTTTCGGAGATCATCTTGGAAAGTCCACAATGTTCCTGTTCATCGCGTCTTTGCTGCAACAATTCGACCTGAAGGCTCCTAAAAATGAACCTCAGCCCTCATTTGAGTGCGTTGATGGTTTCACTGTAAGTCCGAAACCGTTTAACGCTGTTTTCGCTCTGCGAGCAGATTAAGAATGGTCTTTATTGATGTTTCATTTAGTTGGTTAAGTCAAAACTAATATTTGTGATATCTCAAAAATGTGGTGATTTCAATAGATTAAATATGTATTTTCCTATTGCCTAATGTGTTTTATTTTATATCTATAAAATTTTGTAAGAACATTTGAAGCTATACATCCCTTTCGCATACACGGCTGTCATAAATTTCATGGAATGAATAAATTGAAGATATAGGGATAATCATTTGGAACCAATTATTTAACAGGTATTGGAATACAGGGTATGTTTAGGTATATATCACAACCGTCATTTTAGGAAGTAGATCTATATCAAGAGCTATACCGATCCAAAAAAAAACAAACAGTAAAATAATTATATTATTAAATAACTGTACTTCGCAAACCGAATGGTCGGACCCGACCCCACATACGGCGTTCAACCGCGTTCTCAGACATTTAATACATTTTGAATTCGTTTTTCTCGTAATTGGGATACATTTTTTCTCTCTTTTTATCAGATTAATGTTCGATTGTTTGTATAAATCAACCTCCCGAAAAGAAAGTAGTGATTTTAGTAGATCCAAAGATCGCGGGTTCGAATCAATGGTCATACAATTTTTAACGCTTCATTACCACCATCTCTCCTGACTCTAGCACAGGCACATTGACCTATGTGAGTAGGGCCTAAAATAATTTCCTAAAATAATAGGATGACCTAGGTCATATAAATCTCCAATTGGTCGATATTGAAAATATTAGTTTCTTTATTTCGCAAAATCTGGCAAATACGACAGATTAAAAACCACTGTGAATTCCATCTAATACTCAATTTCCATAATTTTGACCAATATACAATTTTGATAATTTATTCACGATAGGTTTTGCCTAGTCAGTGTTTCTAAGTGTAATGGAAAATAAAAGATCGTTATTTTTTTTTAATCCAAAGTACGTTCCTATGCGCAAATTCTCGATACAAATTTGATTGAAAAGATAGACTACTTACCAGCGTCCTTTTAAAATACCTACGCCTTTTTATAAGCTTCCGATAATCCGTATATTATCAATACAATTAGACTAGACTCCAAATTGTAATACCGAAATATTTATTTTTTTTATTTTATCAATTAAAGAAAGCCTGTCATGGACCAATTTCACAGCCAAAATCTATGACGCTACGGTGCTCTTTCGCATTTCTACTGTTGAAATTAGATTACTCTGCTTTGTCTGCCACAATTTGTAGGCTAGTGTGAGGAACACACATCAAGTAGGTATTTCCAAACCTGAACATAATTTCGTTACACTACTTAGGCCACGTGCGGATGGATGCGAGCGGCACTCATAAAATAATAGAAACCCACAAAACCAACGCTCAAACTATGTAAAAAAAAAATTGGATCTGGATCCATTATCATTATCAACAATTTCTTCTATAATCATTCTTTCATATTGGTTATTCCAAGAAAGACATAATCGGTTTATGATAACTAAAGTACTTAATTAACAAATATTCTAGATTCAAACTTCTCAAGATATCTACTAAAGACAGCATCGATGGTCGTTCCGTATTTGGTCGTACTTTGATTCTTATCGTATAAAAAGGCACTCTACGGATTTTACTTCTAAAGCGTGACGCGGTTTCTCGACCAACATCCCATCCCAATGACTACAACGGCCGCAAAGAAGCATAACTTCAAAAAGGTTATTTTACGCGTAGAACTAAAGTCCACTAAGCAATTTAGAAATTAGTGAAAACCGGGAAGCCATTTAAAATAAGGATCCTCGGTTTGCAAAGCCAGGTGTTTCAAAAATGATAAAAATAAACATAACTAGAAACAGCAAACAGATTGGATGTTTAAAGCAATGGCAAAAGAAATAAAAAACTAGGTCCCCAAAACTATGTATTTTATGTTAATGTAAATTAATAGTCCTAGGTAACAAATGCTTAAGACTGAAGTAAAACCTGCATATTGCATTTATTACAATAACAATTTTGTTAAGTAAATAAACAGCATAACAATTTAATTCGTTGTCCTTAAGTAAGGCCTTGTGGCAATAAATAGAGAATCTATTATGTGATGTTATCAAAGATATAAGCCACATAATTTGTATCCTATCATACTAGATAATAACCGTGTTACAGTAGATCCGCAAAATAATAATTATTAATAAGGTCATGTAAGTCTATACACATTAAGCTAATTACCAATTGAAAGGGTAATTAGGAAAAACTGAACACAAGGTTAGAAGAGAAAAACAGATCTACTACCGTTTCACGGACATACAACCAAATTCAGTCATTACATTGCAGTCATTTTCACCTATATAGGTATGTTGAAATATAATTTAATAATATTATAGACATACCTCAAAACCACTAAACGGTAGGTATGTAACTAACCTAGCTCTAAAGAAAATAACCTAATAATGAATTTTCCATATTTTAGCAAAAAAAAAAAAAAAATTGGATAATGTTTGAACGTAAGCTATACAAATACAATATATTAAAAAAGCACAAAGTTATAATATTGTGATATTTTAATTATATTATAAACCTTGAAAAGAAAGTAGCGTTAGAGGCCGTAACAGCTAAATCACATTTTGCAACAACTAAGCGAGATAGTTGGAAAATAGACAGAGAAAACGACCCAAACTACATAAGGTCATAAAGTGCTATCCAATAAAGTAATAAAGTAAGTCAACGGCCTCGGGATGAAGTCCTAAGTCGACCAGCCAAAGCAATTCATGAGCTAGTAAAGGGCTTTCAGTTAATAAAATCAAGGCACTCAAAAATCCTCAGTTATCTTTAGATTTTCAGTGCTCATCTTAGAAAACGCCGCTAAAAGTTTCTGGAATCTTAAAAATCTTAGTATAGGTTTTTGACAGCTATAGGCGGGCCAGTGCCCCGGGCCCACCTGGCTCAGGGAGGCCCTTGGCCCCCAGAACTAGGGAGCCCCTGACCTAGAGAAAAAAACTATTTATAGGTAAATATAACTTAAAAACGTATTTATTATAAATTCACATTTTCTTTATAAGAACACAAAATATTTTTTTTTAAATTCATATCGTGCGGTAGTTCATATTAATGCTCAATCATGCATACTATTGCGCTGTGTAAGAACCTATGTACTATGTTACGAAAAAAATAATAAATTACATTGAATTATTAGATTTTATCTCAAAAACGAGATGCATAAACAAACATGTTAAATTCAATTTAGCCTATATCTTTGTCAAATATCAAATATATTTTTATCGCTTCGACCTTTGTATGTGTTTGTATAATATGTAGGACATAAATTCTGTGTTACAATGTTACACGTATTAAGATGTTACACGTATTGCGATGGTACATCTACTGATATTAATAAATTTTGGTTTATTTTTATGGTGGTTATGGAAGGATACGCAAAGACCTAAGGGTTATCCACCGGGTAAGTATCTTTTGAACACAGAGTTACTTAATTTTATTTTATCGCAGAATTTTTATTTGAATTTCACAGAGTAATCTTTAGTATTCATAACGGCGGATACCTGTATAACTATAATCTATGGGTCTATGGATAGAGTTTGATTGTTGATAAAAATCAACCCCCTGTCATACTATACCCGACGTTGGATTTCAGGACCGCGGCTCTGGCCCATCGTGGGGAATTTACTCCAAATGGCCTGGCTTGGTCGAGGTAGGAACAAGTATCTGGCCCTCGAAGACCTGGCTGGGGAGTACGGGGATGTGGTTGGTCTGAGGATCTTGAATGAAATGGTGGTCGTTGTATCCGGCAAGGAAGCTGTGAAGGAAGTAACGTCGAGGGACGATTTCAGCGGACGCCCGGATGGTTTCGTATTTTTATATCGCAATTATGGAAAAAAGTTAGGTGAGATTTAAATAATTTTATACGATATCCACAAAGGAAACTAAGTTAGTTTCCAGAATCCAATTTTTAATTTGTGCTAAAAAATAAGACAAATAACTTTTTATGTTATTTAATAACAAGCTAACCCGGCGAACTTAGTACCGCATCAGAATCAATGGATGTTGTGTTAACTTATTAGCTGAATTAAATTCAGTTTTTATTAAGTATAATCAGAATGAATTACATGAACATGCTAATCGATAGCTTTAAGATAGATAGAAGATAATCGATATTTTTTGTTACTTAATGTTTGATTATCGATATAAATATATAAAAATACATCGTCTGAGTATAGTCAAATTATTTTTTTTATTTATTATGAAAATACCTTTCAATTAGATGCGTAAAGAACTATCAACTGACTGACTTCCAGTAAATTATCTTTTCTGAGGTTGCAACTTAGCCTGATAACTGAGGTTAGAGGTAAGGCCCTCGGATCATATCATCAAGCCTTTAGGGAGAAGTCCTTATGTGCCCTAGAGAAGAGGAAAAAATGGCAGCGACAGCAATCATTTTTACACATCGATTATTGTTAAACCTACATGGTTGAAAGTACCATAATTTTCTAACATAATTCCCAATGTAAGTACCATAATTTTTGGTTACCTTTAACGTAATATCTAGCTATGGTTACAATAATTTTTACTAACTGTAAGTTTCAGGATCAGCTGTTTTGATTTGAATCACAGCAAAATAAAATGGTAATAAGAAAATATTATGGTTTCTGCTACCAAATTTACAGGTAACGTTTTATTTCGTCAGCTGTTCATCCACGACGCCATATAGTATGTATGTAATATGTATGTATATTCTATATACATACATACTATATTTTTATCACATTCATCATAAATTATTTTTATACATACTAAAACCATACTTAATTTATTACTTTATTTATTTTTATTAACATACAAGTGTCACACACTCACGAATACCACAAACATCACTCACAAATTACACATAAAACTTAAAAAAAAAAAACTACTGTATACGTATATAATATTAATAATCTATATATATTTTAAGAACGCTGTTCAAATTTTTATGCTAATGTTATTATGTAAAATGACCGAAATCCATAATTGGTTTTATATACTAGTAATAAGTTTTGTTTGTAATTGTAAAAATGTAATACTGTGGATTTTTCAATAGAGAATAAATGAATAAATAAATTAATAAATATTGTTTTGTAATCACATTTTAACTACATATCTTGTGCCATAGCAAGTAATATGGTAAATTTAACTAAAAATGTGATTTGCTTACACTTATGTTCGATTAGAAAATTTCTTGCTGCGGGTGCAAATTTTTAAACATTAAAACGTTTTATTAAAATATTTTTTTTGGTGTTTTAATTAAATATGTTGAATTTTAAATCTTTATTTTTAAGGTATCGGGTTTAACGATGGTCATACCTGGGCAGTGCAGAGGCGATTTACGTTTAAGAACCTTCGTAACTTTGGTCTTGGTAGACCCAAAATGGAGATGATTATCATGGATGAGATTTCACATTTAATAGTTTCCATTAAAAACCACGGTTCGTCGAAACCGCTGGAAGTGAATCAAATATTCACGGTACCAATAATGAACGTTGTGTGGGACATTCTTACAGGGAAAAGGTAGCAACCAAATATTTTAAAACCATTATATCTATTATTATAAGTTTATTATTTCGTTATTATCGAGCAAGTCCAATTTAGATTAAACTATATAGATTATTTTATGAATCTGTGATATAATTTAATCTGTAGTCAACTATAAAGGTGGCAGTGAGAAGTATAGTGTCAATAATTTATTTGTCACTGTCAAGATGGTGGCGTCCCGTTGCTCTACTAAGTAAGATAGTTTGACGAACGCCGCTTCGTATCGGCGGACTACGTAATGTTGAACCGAAACCCATTTGATTATACTATTTTATAATAATTTAACTATACCTTACTGCACATTGTTTGTAATAGGATGGCTAATTCTCAATAAATTAAATTTTAATTTATTTGCTCAGAACTAATGAAATTAAGGTAGATAAACACATGAAAATGATAGCAAAAAATTATCGTTGAATAAACACTGAATTAATGAGAAGAAATTAGAAAACATCCAATAAGTATTCGTATCGTAAATTGAAATAAATTTAAATTGAAATTTCGTTAATGGCTCATGATGTATTCCAACCATATTTGTTAATTGTTAAGTCCTTAAACATCGGGGCCAAGCTTTATAACGACTTTTGTCAATTCAGTTTTTATGGACTATAATTGTCTTAGAGCTGGGCAAAGCGATAGATATAAATACCGTATAGGTCGGTTATAAATCTACACTAAATCAGTGTAATCGGAATGGAATAGTAATAATAATAATTTAATCTAGTAATTCAATAATAATTATTTTTTTTATCAATTATTTCGTTATGCAAAAAGAATCGAATAATATAATATTTTAGTGTATTCAGCTGATAAAACGTACATTTTTTTTACAAACGTAAGTTTAAAAAATAATGTAGGTATAATCTTAAACATACTAAGTAATTTCTAGTAAAAATACACACCCCTTTTCGCCTAGCTGCACACTAGCGACAAATTTACTGCACGATAAATCTCATATATCAGTAAAATATCGCGCGGCCCGTGTGCGGGCGCGTTATGCGTCAGAATTATTTTTTTGGATTCTTTAGTGAAAATATCTTAAAAATTAATATCTACGTGTCTACACAACTAATTAAACCCATATTTTATACTTACATTTTAACTAAAAAATGAATAAATGTAACTTAAGGCGCCCCGGGACGCATTTGTCCTTGAGATTAGAAAGAGTAGGCTTTATTCGAACATTGACGTGTAGAAAAGAGACGGATATACTCGCCGAGCGCGAATTCTTTACATTTGGAATCGATGAAACATGTTTTTTGTATTTAAATAATTATTATCATTTGAAAAAAATGTTTTTTTTTTATGTAATAGCCTAGATTATTATATTGTCTATCTCTAGAAAGAAAAAATAGGTTCGCGTCACTTACACATTTTAAAAGAAAATCGTTACAAGAAAAAAACATCACTTTCTTATTTATTTATTTTCATTACTATAATAAGGTGTATTTCGTTTTTTTTTTAAGCATAGTACTAAATTAATATATGTAGAATATTGTGGTATTTTTAGTTTTAGCCATTTGTTGGGAATAACTTCAACAAAATGCACCAAAATACGTTACAAAACACGTTTTAGGGACTGGTGGCGCCTTAAAGCATTTTCAATCCGCTAAACTGTTCCATATTTTTGGATTTATCGACACAGTTTAAAGTCATATCCTATTTGTAAAGACCTTAACGATTACAATTTATAACTAGAAGTCAATACATATTTATTTGTTTATTCTGCAGTGGACGTAATAGTGTAATTCCTTCAAAAACATCCGATCTTGTGTCATGAGTGTGATCCAGTCTTGTGTTTACCATTAATTATCTTACCGCCTAATGATTTCTTTATTCTTCATTCTTTATTCTTTATTGAGTCTTACAAGTAATTGGTATTAATGAAAGTATTTTTAAAACTAATCAAAGATTTATACTGTTAATATAAACACTAAAAACTAAGTTAGAAACTAAACATGTATAGTTAAATTATGCTTTTAATTCTTAATCATATCAAAATGCTGACATGGCTTGAATTCACATGATATATGACATAATAAATTGGTTTAAATATATATATTAATTATTCATATTGTATTGCCTAGCTATACAATATGAATATAGCTGACTGAACGGATTTCTCATAAGTCTTAATCGCAACTTAATCGTATCTTCTTTTAAATCTATGACTTAACCGATTATAAAGTCATTCCCAAATCAGTAATGATGCATTTTAAGGGTTATAGTGTCGTTTGCAGTCACAGTTATATTTCTCCAGGTATTCGAAAGACGACGAGAAAATTCAAGAGATCATCACCGTGACCAAAAAGATGTTCAGCGTGCAGGGTTCCGGCAGGAGCGTATTCCTCGGTCAGTTTCCCTGGATCCGTCACATTTTTCCAGAACTGAGTGGCTTTAATGCTTTACACGAACATCTCATCAAAGTAAAGAAGTTCTTGAATGTGAGTTGAATTTAAAAGATTAAAAAGGTAAAAAAAAATTGTTCAATTGTGGCCGTGTTTGTATCGAAGTTCCAAAGCGGAATTATCTGGTATCAATGTTTTAATTAAGGTAGTCTTAGCAAACCTTGGGGTTTGGGGAGGGGGTGGGGGGCGTAGCCGTTCCAGTGGTTGTAAGTTGAGGTAATAAGAATAGCGAAATTTCGAATTACAAATAAATTACCTTACAATTTTACTCTTAAGCAATGCAATTCTTTACAGAATACATTTGTATTTAGAAAAATAAGGTAAGCGGACTCTTTTTTATCAACAATCATCGTCTATATAAAATAGATAATAGCAAACTGTATTGATTTTAGGATATCCTAGACGAACACGTGATGACGCTAAATGCCTCAGCACCAAGGAATGTAATTGACGCTTATCTTCTCGAGATGAACAACTATGATGATCAAAATGGACCTTTCAGCCGTAAGTACATTTAAGATAAAAAAAATAAAGGGTTCAAGATTACTTTCTATACACTGAGAAAAAAAATCTGTACACTCTACAAGAAATTCCTGTATAGTGACAGCTAAATGTTTTGTTGCGTACGGTTACTATAGTTTTTAGTAGTACACCTGAATACACACAAAAAACTGCTTTGTAAGCGCTACCGAACTTTTCGTTATAGAAATGGTGGAATAGGCGAGAAGCGCGAGGTGTATTTGAGAGTCTACTACAGATTGTTTGGTTGACCTTACAAAACAGGCTTGTAACGTGTGCGCAATTTTTTAATTTAAAAGCGCATCTACCGATTGTTTGGTAGACCTACTAAAACAGTATTCTAATGTGTACACATATTTTCATTTCAATGCTACATCTACGAGATTGCTTGGTACAGGTTACAAGAAAGTTTTGTTAGGTGAACGATTTATCAAACAGATTGTATAAAGTACAATATACTTCGGTTGAGCCTACTAAAATTCAGTAGCCACAATAAATTATGATTCTACCGAACTTTTCGGTTAACTCAGAGGTCGATATTTTTTCCAGTGTATTAAATTATAATTTTATTAATCCTTACTTGTTTCACGAGTTGGTTTTCATGCTCAGTTTAACTAGACATGATAACTGTATACCTGGCATGAAGCTTACTTGAAAGTCACAAGTATTTGCTTCGTTTGAAAAAATGCTAAGTTGCATTTCACACGTCGTGACGTCAAACCAGAGACCGTCTTTAGACGAGTTATAAATACCTTTCTCGGTTTAGTTTTCATAATCGAAGACGGAACTTTCAGTCTTCAATCTTTACTTACCGCGCTCCCCGGCTGGACACCTTCCTAGGTAGTCAAACTAACATACTAGTCTTTACTTTAGTATCGAGTCGAATCTATTACTGGTCATTTATTAATATCTATTTGTATTCCTACTGAGCCAGAAATTGGTTAGGATAAGTGTGTGAAACTCAATAAACTATTTGGTGACCTTGTCTGAACTCTATCTTTATCCTCACCTTATCCTTAGCACAGGTTCATGAGAGATTTACACCCCTCGTTACAATTTAATTGATATGGACAGATTTTCTGACATCGCCATCAATGGCATGTAGTCGGCTTATATCACCAACAAACACTTTTACTTTAGGCAATCCTCGATGATGTCTAAACCCTGCGATTTCCAGTCGGTAACATAAACATTGTTGCATTTTACAGGAGATCATCTATTGACCATTTGCGATGACCTTTTCGAAGCTAGTACTGACACTACTTCCAACTCGCTGTCATTCTTCGTGCTTTATATGCTGCGATATCCTGAGGTTCAGAAGAAGATACAAAGGGAAATCGATACGATTTTAGGCAGAGAAAGAATACCGATTTTGGAAGATAGGCTAAAGTATGTATCTGTTACCGTTAATGTGAGGTAGACGATAATGTGCACATTAACTGGTTAATCTGCAGATTACGTTAAAGTACGAAATTTTCTTTTAAATAGTATGTATCTGCACTATACCTAGTTAATCTGCACATCGACGTACTCTAAAAAAAAAATATTTAAGAAGTGTCATCACGTCGCGTGCTATTTACTCACAATCCATATGATTGTCAACACTCAAAAAGTGTTGGAAAACGTTACCACACATGGACTTAAATCGAATGTACATTTAATCCTACAAATATCTTTATATATACCTAAACTTATTTCTCAAGATGGTTTATAAAATAGTGAAAACTCTATACAGGTTGTTCCAAGACCACTTCCGAAGGCTTAAGGAGGTGTTTATGTTTCTTATTATGTGTAAGAGATTGTATAAAGAAATGCGAAAATAAGTCATGCCCATATTTATTAATTTTATTAAGCGCTCGTGGAAATTCCCATTTTGCTTGAAAGCGCTCGTCGCGGCGCGGCCTCGCTAGCGACCGAACTTCGTATTATCACGGGAAGTTCACAATTTTTTGACGCGGTAACCAGGGTCAATTAACTGGATTTTTTAACGGGCATGGTCTTACGATACGGTGTACACTTACCTATATATATTTGTAGATAGATGATACTTCCGTTTTAAATTATTACTCCACACGGCTTTTTTCACGGTTCGACGAAAAGTCTGTGTTCAGAAATGATTGGCGCTATTTGTACAGAGGCGACGTACTGTAGATATACACGTAGAAGACACTATTCGGTAACACAAAAGTGTTTAGTCGAATTTCTCCCGTATAAAAGACGTCGCCTATCTCGGTACTGTAAGCTATATTCGTAAAACCCAAAACATAGTGGTATTTTTAACACAGGCTTCTAATCATAATTTATTTTAGCATGCCTTACACGGAGGCGACTATAATGGAGACCTCACGCCTCTCACCAGTACTACCACTTTTGCTTCCGCACAGAACAATGACTACAACAAAGCTTCACAACTACACAATTGAAAAGGTACCACAACCTGTTGTTATCGATTATTAACACTATTATTTCCACATTTATTCATCCTAAACGTTCACAGGAATCACAGGTACATCATTTTAGGTAGATTTCATTAAAAAAGCTACTTATTGCAATGTCGTGACTTTCGGAAAATTCAGAAACATATTTTCGCGTTTCACATCTTCTAGAACCCTAAACTAACTTTAGTTAAAAAGTTAATACCTTTGTTTATATATCTATCTATCTATATCACTTTCTGTGGACACGATAACTGCCGTAATTTTACACCAATTACTTTCAAATTGATACGTAAAATTTAAGGGCACAACTCGTTCAATTTCGTTAATGCGTTCAGGGTTTTTTTTAAAAAAAGTGAATTTTTGCTATAACTTTCTTAGTATATAAGATATCGAATTTATTTAAATTTTATATTATTCCTCAGATAAGGACCTAAAATTTATCTGAGTTAACTTTTTTGATAGCACCAACCATTGATCCTAGGGGTGGGAAAAATTGGTTTTTCAAAATTCAAAAAATCATACCTTTTCCGCCTTCCGGCGCGCCGAAAGGAATTTTATTTCTTCTTTTTAATTCCTTAAAAGTGAATAAGTTGTGTATTATTGACGAATGAAATTAATAAACTTAAAATAGAAAAATAATCAAATTGCAATCATATGGAAATAAAATAAACGATTGTGCGAATGGATGACTCTAAAAGTCTAATTCAACTCATCAGGGAACAACTATACTGATATCAGCCTATAGTCTTCATGTGGACCCGTACTGGAAAGACCCGCTCGTGTTCAGACCGGAACGATTTATCGGAGACAACGGAAAGGTTAAACAAGATGAACATCTCCTACCGTTCGGAATGGGTATGTATAGAATTTGTATAATTTGTGTATTATGTATGTAATAAAAAATGTATAATTTGGTACAATAAAAAAGCCATACTAACACAAAGGCAATTTGTATAGATAGATATGTAATGATCTAAGAATATTATGAGAATTCCTGTAACGTGTATCCAATAATTAAACAAATGTAGTTTAAAAAAATATAAAGAAAGAAAAATACTTTTAAGTACTAATTTTATATCAAAAACACTGTTAATATAAATGTAATGAAAGATACAAAAATATTAAATTGTTACTATTTTTTTTTTTAAAAAGAAGGCGTTGAACGCTTATACAAAATTTCGTATCTTGCTGTTGACCGTCGAGGTGTTCCTTCGTCTGGAGTCAATCCTGGTTGTGGAATTGGGTCATGCCTACCATAAAAATGCATTGTCATCGGAACTGAACAAACATCTTAAATTTCAACTCCGTAGGATAAGGGGAAGCGGTTCTAATTCAGCTTGCAAGATTTGACCTAAACAGTGTAACAAACATTGCAAGTTAAATAAAAGCACGTAAAAATATCGTCCTGTAATTGTCAATTTGGGAATTTTCCAACCTTGGAGCTCTCGAATTCCTATATGCAGGTTTAATACGAAGCGAGTTGAAATTTTCCTCTATAGCCTGGTCTTCTTATGATGCCAAATATGTAAAAACGATAGAGCAAGTGCAGACAAAATTCCTCCGGTTTCTACATCTCAAGCGCTATGGGGAGTACCCGACATTTATGCACCACCAGGATCTATTGAATCATTTTAACTCCTGGAAATGAGAAGAAACACAAGTTTAGTAGTCACTGCATGATTGTTCGTATATATAGAACATTTTTGGACTAAGCGCCGCCTGAATATCAAAGCGAGAACCCATCGCGGTTTTAATGTGCAGAAATTGCATGTGCATGAGCACACACTCGTTCTAGCTATGGAACTGTTCAACAAGCCACCACCCGATATTCCCCTCTCATCAATGAGGTTACACCTGCAGGGCTTGGAGGAAATAGAACACTACATCAGATGGTTAGGCAACAGGGTAGTTGTAAATGGGTTAAAACTTGTAAAAACCCGATAAAAAACATAACTTTTACCGCTTTAGTTCATATGCCAAAGTAATCAATTTGAACAATCTATACTTAAAGAAAAACCACTGGTCAAAGGCACTTATATAGTTTTATTTCTAAATACCTTCTGTTGAGATTGCTTCCATTTAAACCAGCCACTGTTGTTTGCAGTTTTAACGATTAGTAAGGCCATCATTCATTATTTGAAACAAAAGTAAACACAAATCTTATAACTATTCACAATAATTAGTATTCCTAGTTTAAACATAATAAATTATATTTTATCTTAACAATTGAAAATCTTAAATCTCACTAAACTCCATAGGTTTCCCGGAAGTTTGGTATTACTTTTGACATTACTTTTATTTAAAGTTTAATGCCAAATACTTCGAATAGCATCGGGTATTCGCCAGGTTGAAAAACTCGTGGTACACAATTAAAACTAATTGTATGCTCTAGAAATAAATACATTGTCCCGACTACTTACTTAAATGCATTTAAATGTAAAAATAGTTCAGAAAGGCATATGAAAGGACAATGTATTAATCTTCTTTAATATGAAATCCAAAATGTCTTTTTAAATTTCAGGCAAAAGGAGATGCATTGGAGAAACACTCGCTAAATCAACTTTGTTCCTGACCGTCGTGTCATTGCTCCAACAGTTCGATATGAAAATTCCGGAAAATGAACCTCTGCCCCCCATTGAGAGCGTCGACGGAATCACACTAAACCCCAAACCATATAGGGCTGTTTTTAAATTGAGAGAATAAAAAAACATTTAGAACTTTATTTTCTACCACATTTTTATGTATTTATTGAATATATCATGTGAAAGCAAGAGTTGGAGTTAAAAATATATTTTAGCAAAAACATTTTGCTTTGATTACAAAACAATATGGCGTCGTGGGTGAACAGCTGAGGAAATAAAACGACGTTACCTGAAAATTTGGTAGTCGCAACCATAATATTTTGTTGGTTTTACAATTTTATTTTGCTGTGATTCAAATCAAAATGGCGGTGTGACTGAAAACAGCTGATCGTGAAATTTGCAGTTTGCAAAAAATATTGTAGCGATAGCTAGATATTATGTTAAAGGCAACCGAAAATTATGGTACTTACATTGAGAAATATGGTTGAAAATTATGGTACTTACAACCAAGTTTAACAATAATCGATGTGCAACTCCAACAGAAAATATTGCTGTCACTATATCAACCATACATTATGGTTGCCAATGCCACATTTTTGCTGCCATTACCATATTTTTCTTTCAGTGAATTTTTCACCGTTAGGAGTATTCAACGGTGCTTTTCTCAACACTGTCGACTGAGTAATGTAACAAGCATACACAAAAAAAACACGTTGAGTTACAGACTTGTGAGATATGACCTGTAATGAAAGGTCTCGCATCAAAAAACAGCAATAAGGCTGTCGGAACTGCGCCCAATAGAGCCTCCCCGACAACACACATACGATTGAAAAAGATGGAATAATTATGTAAGTACACCAATATCGCCACCATCGAAGCGACCAGCAACCTCCTGAAACTATAGCAATATAGGCGAGCCTACATACCAGAATGCTACAAACATGTAAATTTTACAGGTTTTTGAAGGGGTTAGTGGAGAGATCCAGAAGAGTTTTCAGTAATCTAGTTTTTTTGAATAATTAAAGATAATTTATTATTCTAGGACCTAAGCAAATTTTGTTGAAATAATTTGTAATATATATATATATGAAAAAAAAAACTAAAGTATCATGACTTTGAAATATCATTTTTTAAAGTCACCCACTTCTGAAACCAGAAACATCCCATATAAAATCAATATTTTTGTATAATGAAAATAAAGTCAAGAGATTTACCTAAACGATTGGAAAAATATAGTGTAACAACTTAAATATAAAATAATGAAATTAGCCAAAAATTGAAGATATTTTAAATATGAAAATGATAATTTATTCCAGATGTTTTATATTTTCAGAAAATATATATTATTTTATTGTGTTAATTTTAAAAATAACATTTCGTGATATTATTAAAAAAACGGATTAAAAAATATATCCGTTATTTAAAAAGAAAACGTAATTGGTCGTTACGATGGTATAAATATATGTAATTTAATGAAAATGAATAGTCTTTTACTACATATCGTTGAGTATAATAAATATTTTTTTTTCTATGGTGGATTTGAAGGAATTAAATGGTGATATCAACGCTCAAAGTCGGACAGAAATTCACAGAAATGACGCTCACAGTATTCACACGGACGCAATCAATCTCAATTATTTTTGAACACCTTAGGCGACAAGGGGACGGTCGGGACACGATCGCTCGGGGGCGGTTCGCTAACGCATTAGCCCTGCGCCCCCTTTATTGTCAAACAATATTTCTATTGTCGTGTTAGTAACAGCCCTTTTTTTTTGCTAAGGGAGCAGTAGACAAACTACGACTAATATTAAATTTATTGTTAACTTCGTTATTATTCGATAGAATACCAGTCTATTGTCTCTGGAACAAAAGAAGTCCAACGTTTATACTAGTGTGCCACGTTTGGTAACCTGGTTGGATGTAAATATGAATACTCTACTTACGATTTACTTGTATACTATACAAAATGTTTTAGGAAACTCGTAGTAAGTAGATATTTTTAGTATATTATATAGTGTATACAACCATAATACAATAATTTTAAAATAGAGTAGAACTTTTGGTAGATAACATTTCGCATTAAAACTATTTACTCTAAATACATTGCTTAACACCACATTAACAGAAAAAAAACGATGTGTAGGTACATTGTTTTTTTTCTGTTAGTGTGGTTAAATGTGCTTTGTTTATTTTGCAAATATATCTATCAATATAACATGTGTACAGGTGTATATATAGTTCTTTCCTTTATTTTTTTTTTTTTTTTTTTTTTTTTTTTTTTTTTTTTTTTTTTTTTTGTTATGGAATATAAATTGGCCGAGTGTAAGTCAATAACCTTCCTAACTAGGTAATAGTTACCTGTTCTAAGGAAGGTTATATATGAAGTGATAAAGTGCATAGCAGAGACCAGCGCAAAACCCTGAGAAAATATAAAAAAATAATAAAATAATAAAATAATAAGGCACAAACAAATATACACACTGATATACACACCCACACACACATACACACATGAGTACAATTTAAATGTGTAATCAAGAATACTTAATATATGAAAAAATAAAATGAATAAATTAAAAAATAACAAATAAATGAATAAACAATTATTAAATATATAGGTAAATAAATATTCGATATAAATAAATAAATATTCAATATAAAAATAGTGTTATACTACATATAGTATAGAAACATATCTTATCTTAATATATATAAATCTCGTGTCACAATGTTTGTCCTCAATGGACTCCTAAACCACTTAACCGATTATAATAAAATTTGAACACCATGTGCAGTTCGATGTGCACTTGAGAGATAGGATAGTTTAAATCTCAAATTATAGTCGCAATTTTAATTTATCGCTAATTTTTTGTCCGTTATTATTTGGCAGTCATAAAACTGACAGATGTCGATACCTTTCGACTGGGTTGATGGCGCTAATGTCTGTTATTATTTGACAGTGACAGTTATTCGACGCAAACGTATTAAAAGAGCCCATCAGTTGGCAGAACAAATTGAATCAGGACACAGCTCAAAGAATCAGGACAGCAGAAGGTCATGCACAAAAATCTCAAGAACAGTGTAACGAACGTCTTCAAGAGAATATCATAAGAACAAGAAAATTATTATTTTCAGTCAAATGCCACCGAAAAAATCTAACCTCAACAACGCGAGCGGCAAACGTCAAAACGCAAACGTCAAAACTACGATCGGAATAATATATTCACTTACGAGATGCTGTTGCTGGAAACATCGATGGAAATTTAAATCCCAATGACATCGGTAATGCTTTCATTTTACCTTCAAGCTACATCGGCAGTCCACGGAACATGCAGGAATACATACAAGATGCGATGACTTACGTACGTCATTACGGCCGACCGGATTTATTTATTACATTCACATGTAATCCGAATTGGGAAGAGATACAAACTTTACTATTGCCAGGACAACAAGCCATTCATCGTCATGATTTAACTGCACGTGTGTTTAAACAAAAATTGAAATCCTTAATTGATTTTATTGTAAAATATACAATTTTTGGTATCACACGTTGTTGGCTGAATACGATAGAGTGGCAAAAGCGAGGTTTGCCTCATGCCCACATTTTGGTTTGGCTTAAAGATAGAATCCGTCCTGAAGAAATCGATCAAATAATTTCAGCCGAAATTCCAGACCCATTAATTGATCAAGAATTATTTGATATTGTCACCAAACACATGATCCATGGGCCATGCGGTGTTTTCAACATGACCTCACCGTGCATGGAAAATGGAAAATGTAAAAAAAACTTCCCAAAGCCGCATACGAATGACACGATCACGGATATTGATGGTTATCCAATGTATCGCCGCAGAAGTACTGAGAATGGTGGCCACACATTTACAATGCGACTGCCGAACTTTCCAAATCAAGTTGAGTTTGATAATCAGTGGGTGGTACCATACTCACCACTACTTTCAAAAACTTACAAAGCTCATATCAATGTTGAGCTTTGCAGTTCTGTTAAATCAATTAAGTATATTTGTAAATATGTAAACAAAGGCAGTGATTTGGCCATATTTCAAGTAAAAAACATAAATAAAAATGACGAAATAGCACGATACCAAATGGGCAGATACATTAGCAGCAATGAAGCTATTTGGCATATTCTCAGCTTTCCCATCCACGAAAGAGATCCTGCTGTCCAACATCTGGCAATACATCTTGAAAACGGTCAACGTGTATACTTCACTGAAGAAAATGTTCTCCAAAGAGCGTTCGAAGCTCCGAAAACGACTCTAACTGAATTTTTTACATTGTGTCAAAAACCTGATGTTTTTGGCCAATTCGCGAAGACATTGGTGTATGGTGATGTTCCACGTTATTTCACATGGAACAAATCCAGTAAAAAATGGGAGCCACGGAAACAAGGAAAACCACATCCTTCCATTACAGGCATATTCAAAGCTAAGACATTGGGGAGACTTTACACGGTACATCCAAAGCAACGTGAGTGCTTCTATTTACGTTTGTTATTGGTGAATGTTCCCGGACCAACGTCTTTTGAATTTTTACGAACAGCTAATGGTCGAGTATTCAATACATACCAGGATGCATGTCGTGAACTGCAATTGCTAGAAGACGATAACCATTGGGACTTAACGCTTGCTGATGCTGCGTTGACATCAACACCGAATAACATTCGTCAGTTGTTTGCAATTATTTTGGCGACATGTTATCCCTCGCAAGCACAAACTTTGTGGGAAAAATATAAAAATTGTATGACAGAAGACATCTTGCACCGAATTAGACAAACAAATCAATGCCAAAACATAGATTATACACCAGAGATGTACAATGAAGCATTGGTCTTGATCGAGGATTTATGTGTTCTTATTTCAAATTTACCACTTAATCATTATGGTATGCCATCACCTAATCGTCCAGCCACCGACTTAGTCAATACCGATTTACAACGAGAAAATCAATATGACCATGGAAGTTTAGCAACAATTATCATGAACAGTGAACCATTACTGACAGCAGAACAAAAAATTATTTATGATCGGATTATGCTGGCTGTTGCTGCTGAACAAGGCGGTTTTTTTTTCTTGGATGCACCCGGTGGAACCGGTAAGACATTTTTAATATCGTTGATTCTTGCCAAAATACGGTCGCAACAAAAAATCGCATTAGCATTAGCATCGTCAGGCATTGCGGCTACTTTACTGGATGGTGGGCGAACAGCACATTCAACATTCAAGCTGCCATTGGACGTTCATAATAAACCAGATGCAATGTGTAACATCAAAAAGAATAGTGGAATAGCTGCAGTGTTGCGGAAGAGTTCTATAATAATTTGGGATGAGTGCACAATGGCACACAAATATTCACTTGAAGCATTAAACAGAACTATGCAAGATTTAAACAGCAATAATAAACTTTTCGGTGGTGCTATCTTACTTTTGTCTGGTGACTTCCGGCAGACCTTACCGGTTATACCTCGCTCTACTTTCGCGGATGAGATTAATGCATGTTTGAAACAATCATTCTTATGGCGAAGTGTTGAAACACTTCGATTGACCATAAATATGCGAGTACAATTGCAAAATGATCCATCAGCACTAATATTTTCCGAACAACTACTAGATATTGGGAACGGTAAAATAAAACTGCAACCAAATACGCAATGCATTAAACTACCAGACAATTTTTGCACTGTTGTTCAGGATAAAACTGAATTGATTCAGAGTATTTTCCCGGATATACAGAATAATTATTTGAATCATGAATGGCTTAGTCAACGGGCGATTTTGGCAGCCAAAAACGTTGATGTTGACGAAATTAACTTCCAGATACAACAGTTGTTACCAGGCGATCTGATGTCTTTTAAATCAATCGATACTGTTGTTGATGAAAATGAAAGTGTAAATTTTCCGATTGAATTTTTAAATTCATTAGATATCCCTGGAATGCCACCACATAATCTTCGATTAAAGATTGGTTCCCCTATTATTCTCCTCCGTAATTTGAATCCACCTCAATTATGTAACGGTACGCGTTTGGTCATCAAAAAGATCACCGGAAACATTCTTGAAGCAACCATTTTGGCTGGGAAGTTTAAAGGAAAAGTGGTCCTGCTGCCACGTATTCCGATGATACCATCAGATTCTACCATACCCTTCAAAAGGCTACAGTTTCCAATTCGTTTGGCTTTCGCCATGTCTATAAATAAATCTCAAGGTCAAACAATGTCCATTTGTGGTTTAGATTTGGAAAATCCATGTTTTTCTCATGGGCAACTATATGTTGCGTGTTCACGTGTTGGGAAACCGTCGAATCTATTTGTGTTAGCTAAAGACAGGTTAACCAAAAACATTGTGCACCGATTGGTGTTAAATTAAATTGAAATTGAAAGTATTTATAATTCAAAAAAAAAGATATTAATGTTTAAAAGTTTAAGACTGTCTGCCTTGCCTACCTCATTCATGAGTTTAAGCGTCACATGTTATTTACTGTATTATACTGTAATATACTTATATTTGTTATAAAATTAAATGGAAATAATAAATCTGATAAATTTTTATTTTTTACCTATTGATTTCTGCTTAGTATCAAGTGTAAGAACATTTTAATTAATTGTGTTCAACGTACTTCCCCTTCAAATCTCAATCCAGTGAATTTGTATACCAACATCAACATTTTCGTCTTAGTTCGTAAATAATTTCATTGTACTAAAGGGTTATAGTAGTAGAAAGTCAAATAAGGAGATCACCATATTTTTTTACAAATACCATCTGTGTGAAAAAGCATAGTGGACTCCGTGACTGATGTTCTCTTATTGTTCCTCTTAGATTGTTTACTATAA
Source organism: Neomicropteryx cornuta (assembly GCA_020383195.1). Lineage (NCBI taxonomy): Eukaryota > Metazoa > Arthropoda > Insecta > Lepidoptera > Micropterigidae > Neomicropteryx > Neomicropteryx cornuta. Next base: position 10,647,470 of record JAHKQU010000005.1, on the reverse strand, counting down.
TGTAATATAACAAAAACTTTAGCCACAGCAACGCGTGGCCGGGTCAGCTAGTAGTGATATATATATACATTGGGCATAAACATATTGGTATGACATATCTAAGTAAGCATATTTTTTTTTTTATTTTTTTAAACATTCTAGGTAACTAAAATAATATTTTTTACTCAGCAGCTAAAGTCGCTTAAATTACAGTATTAATAAATGTTATCTAAACAACTATTTCAGAAATTAATTTCTCAGCAGCATCTCTACCCAAAGCGATTAACCATTTTAAGATAGATTTAGCGAGGCACGCTTTAGTTTTAGCATCCCTAATTTCATCGCTTATCTGGTTATATATTTTTGGGCCCAGAAAAATGAGATGTCTCTGTCCAAAAGAAGTTTTCATTATTGGTGCCACTAAGTGACCTCTATCGTTCGATCTTGTCTTCAAAGCTTTAGTGCACTGTATATTACTAATTTTATTTTGCCAAACATGTATGACTACTTTTTTAATAAAAGATTGTCTAATATCTAGCACCCTGTAACTTGAGAAGAGGATTTCCGAACTAAACCTAAAAGGCTTTTTATTGATCACACGAAGAACCAATTTTTGAACTTTGATCAATGGTTCAAGGGCTTTTCGAGTTGCACCGCCCCACACAATTAACGCATAGGTGATTAAAGAGTTAGTTAAGCAATTGTAAACCATTTTTAAAGTTTGGGAAGATAAACAGTTTCTAAGATTTTTATAAACTACAATTTGCGAACGAACTCTTTTAGCAATTGAATCAATGTGATGGTTCCAGCGAAGGTGCCTGTCTATTACAATTCCTAAGTATCTAATATGGTCAACATTCTCCAGAGGAAGACAATCACATTTTATTCGGTTCTGACAGTCATGGATGCGAAGATGAAAGCCCGTATCAACTAAACCGGCGGAAGTAATACTGAAAGTAACATATTTAGTTTTGCTAATGTTTAGAGTTAAAAGATTATTGTCCAGCCAATTGGTAATAGTTTCCAAATTATGTTGCATCTTACATTGTAACTCAGTCCACGTGTCACTAGAACATACAATCACAGTATCGTCTGCGAAACTTATAATTTTTCCTTTAAGTTGCAAGTTACATAATGCATTAATGTAAATTAAAAACAAAAGAGGCCCTAAAACACTACCCTGTGGCACACCAAATGTTGTTATTTCAGTATCGCTCTCCTGCTCATTAATCCTGACTACATGACTTCTATCAGTTAGATATGATTTAAACCAATCATATTCGCTACCCTTGATCCCTATGCAATCTAATTTTTTAAGAAGAATGCTAAACGAGACAGTATCAAATGCCTTAGCCAGGTCGAGAAACACGGCAACGCATTTTTTCCCTTTGTCGATGTTTCTAGTTATATATTCTGTTAAATCAAGCGCCGCATCTTGCGTACCTCGATTCTGCCTAAATCCATATTGGTTTGTAGATAATAAATTATTTTGCTCTAGGAACATTGTCAAGCGATGTTTGATAATTTTTTCAATAATCTTTGAGAATGTAGGCAGCAATGAGATGGGTCTAAAGTTTTTTATTTCCGCCATATCACCATTTTTATGTAATGGTATAATGACAGCCTTCTTTAAGCTATTAGGAAAAACACCATTTGACATGCTAAGATTTATAATATGGCACAGGGGTATTAAAATATTGGATTTTAATCTCTTTATTATATCAGCATTAATTAAGTCGGATCCTTTCCCAAGTTTAAGACTATCAATAACTTTAGAGACTTCTAAATGATTTGTTGAACTAAATATTAGTTTATATGGTGAGATAAGAGAGTCAGACTCTAAAGCTAATTGCATTTCAGTTTTGTTGAGACGTTTTAGGATTTTACTCGCCAGGTTCGATCCTACAGTGGAATAAAATTTATTTGCATAGTCTACAATTAATTTGCCATCTGATTCCATATTCTTTAGGGATTCTTTTACACGCATTTTGTCAATGCTGGATGCTTTTTTTGAGTTAAGATGGCCGATCTCTTTAATAGTTGTCCAAAGCTGTTTACTAGTATCAGATTTTTTTATTTTCTCCTTATAGTATAAGTTTTTAGTTTTTTGAATCAGAGCATTGCAAGTGTTTCGATATTTCTTAAATTTTAGACACAATTCTATGTTATAAGGATCTCTCCTTAGGGTGCGGTGCATATGGTCTCTAGTGTGAATGCTTTTAATGAGTCCAGGAGTAATCCAAGGCGTTAGTTTTAGTCTTTTATGAGATAAATGCCTAACAGTGGTATTATTTTTAATAAAGTTAGTTAATATATTATTAAATAGCTCTAAACATTTATCAACATCACGGATAGCTAACACCGAAGACCATGACTCTTTTTTAACATCATTCATTAAAGCGACATGATCAATTATAGATATATTTTTTATTTTAATTTTAATTTTTGGATTAATTGCGTGTAAAAATAGTAAAGTCGAATAGTGGTCGGTCACTGTAGACGAAAATACAATACCATTATAACAACTCTTAGTTTTAATGAATATGTGGTCAATGCATGATTCTGTACCTTCGGCAACTCTAGTGGGAATGTTTATTGCAGGGGACAGACCATATTGAGCTAGCATGCCTGTATAATCATCACTTTGAAAATGTTTAGGTTGTGTTATGGAAATATTTAAATCACCTGCCAAAACGAGTTCCTTGTGACTATTAGCGTTTTTTAGAATATCTTCCAATTCATCTAGGAAGCAATTAATATTGTGAATAGACGGAGATCTGTAAAAACACAGAATGCACAGATCATTAGGTAATACTAGCTTTAGGCAATTAGAGTTAGTCATATTTATTTCAACTACTGTCAGACTTAGATCTTTCTTAGTAAAAACGACAATACCACTGTTTTGATTGAAATTGATGGATGTATGGAAGCTAGTATATTCGGGTAACACATTGTTATTGTAATTGTTTCCTAGCCAGCACTCTGTTAAAATAATAACGTCTAATTGAAGAAAGGAAAGGTCGTGCAAGAGGAGAAGAAAGTTATCGTAGTTTTTGTTTATGCTGCGGATATTTAGGTTTAATATTTTAAAGTCATTTCTAATCTGTTTAGCTTTTAAATCTGATACAGATGTGGCGAAAGAACAAGATGCATTAATGATATTGTCTCCAATATCATACGTGGTTTCATCAAAGCCTGTATACGTAGTGTTTGAGTAACATTAGGAAGTTTATTTTACTAATATAGTATGAGTAAAACTTACGCATATTTTCCTGATAGTTTTGATTTTGACAGCAATTATACGGAATTGCCAGAAAATTATTCATAATATATTTTAGTCTATTTATTAACAATATTAGGTTGAAAATATTAACGATATGATAATAGTGTTTAATTGTTAAATAGTTAATAATTAATAATAGGTATACACCATATAATTGTGCATAACTAATAATATTAGGATTATTCAGATATTTGACTTTAGTCAACATTATATTATTATACGAGTATATTGTGAACGGAATAAATACCTTATGATTATAACTGATACAATTACTAAAAGGAATAGGTTTAAAGCATATAAAAAGGTATGTACTTTTGTTATGCTCAAAAATAAGAATATAGTATTTTGTAAATAAATAATTAATATAAATATAGTATACAAGTAATATTGCCCTTATAAGTGCTAATAATAAATATGATATAGCAAATAAATAAAATATGTATGATATATTGAAAATTATAATTAATATATTTATGTAGAGAGATGATATTTGTGTAGTATAATAATGGTAATGTACTTTAATAATAAAAATTAAAGTACTAATAATTATGTGGCTAAATTTATGATGCAAGCCCGAGAAAGTTATTAATAAAATCCTTATTGAGCAAGTAAAAACAAAAGTCCAGCGAGAAGCAGATAAGTCGAGATGTATTTTGTTGGAGATCAGGTGATGGCAAGAAAGCAGTCACAGGTCAGCTAATTGATTTTCATGCTTAATGAGAACGGGAGGCGTGCTTTGATTTTTCCTCATGTAAATCCTACCAGATTTATGCCAAGTATACATATACGACTTATCCTTCGCCGCTTTCCTCGCTAAAGAAAACAGTCGTTTTTGGTTTGGACTGAGATGTTCTGAGATGTAGATGGGTAAGGGATCTTGCGGTAGGCGAACATGACTGCTATTCAGTTTGTCACAATGATTTTTTTGAGAGATGTTAAATTCTTTAACAGCACATAGAAACTTATATTTTAAAACGTTTGAGGTAAGTTGACACACTATGGACTTAGGTTGCGAAGAAGACATCTTAGAAGCGACACGATGAATTGACACGACGTCACCCTGCTTTATCTCACAATTAATTTTCTTGCTGATTAGGGAAACCAATTCTGTAAGACTTTCTTGCTTGGTTTCGGGTAAATTTCTAATTTCAATGTTGTTTCGACGCCCCATTTGTTCAAATTTCTCTAGTTTTTCTTCATAATAGGATAATTTTAACTCCAATCCATTTAGTTTATCGCTTAATTGTTGTGTTTGTTTATTAGAGTTTTCCAACGTTACAAGCTTTTGTGCAAGGTTATCATATTTTTCAGATAAGAACGTTAGAGCTTTGAGAGCTTCCTTGTTTTGAGCAAATAGTACATCATATTTTTTGTTGTACGTGTATATGATTTCGTCAATTTTAGAGTTAAGAATTTCTTTTAATTCATCAAATTTGTTCATGAAGAGGTTCATTAATCGGGGAGAATCGGCATTCTCTCTGTTTTCATCCCTATTATAGGAAGGCGGAGTTTGAGAAGTCAAAGCTTCAGGCTGTGTACTGCTGTCAAAAGATTTTTCACTTTTACAATTAAGACACTGGAACGCCTTCTTTTTTTTAGCTGACATGCTTTTAAAAGTGGTATGTGACTTACCACCACAAGTATAGTGAATTTCGCTTTTGCAGTTTATACATCTTAATGTTTCCGCTGGTGTTAAATTATTTTTGCATTCGGCGCAGTTCTTCATTATAATTACAAATTATTTAGTATGTGTTGAGAAAAAATGACAGCAGATTTTGGTGGAGAAGGTCTGAAGTTATTGTAACTGTTTATATACTCAACAACAACAATGGTTAACGGTCTAAACCACTAATTTCCCTCGATGACTTTGTTTTCGAGTTACACCCAAAGACGTGAAAACATTATAATGGAAGCTGTAGTACACATATACCGGAAAATGTCTATTTTGAGAGCGATATGTATCAATTCACATATAATAATAATACGTAATCATACCATTCTGTCAATATCCAGTTTGACAGTTACCACATTCACAGAACACAGAGATTTGCACTTATCCATGGAAGATAAACAAAGATAATACACTCAAACCACAAAAAGAATATCAGAAACTATATAAAATAATTTAATTTCTAATTATAGCTCACTATCACAATTTAAGCTATCCCATACAAATTAAAAGAGACAGCTGCTAAAATATTTAATAATTAACATTTGAAATCACACAAAATTCACAGCTAGAAATTTTACACTCTTCTCTCATCAGCAATTATTTAATAATATATGTAATAATATTTAAAATTATCAAAAACAAATGGTAAATTAAAAATGATTAGTACTAGTAGTAGTAAAATGAACTGTAGGCGCAACTAAAAGTTTAACTGTCTCTATATCTACAGGAATTTATTATAGAGCGTACAGGATTTTTTTTTGAGCGCTGAGTACATAATTATGTAACATTGCAAAATAAATAATAGTTAATTACAATGGTGTTTATGGCGTCTATCGCATTTGTATGTAATCTGCAGAATTCAAACAAGTGGTTGATGCCGTTAATAATTCCTACCTAATAGCACCTGTTAAATCAAATTATACGAGTATTTTAAAAAATCGTACGTACTTACCTAGCTTTTCACCGAAAGATCTGTATAAGTATATAAATCCTTCTGGCCGCCCGAGGAACTCGTCCCTCGAAGCAACCTTCTTTATAATTTCCTTTCCTGATACGATCACCATTTTGTCGCTGAGGACTTTTAAGCCGACAATGTCTCCATATTCATCAGTCAGTTGCTTGAAGAGCAGATGTTTGTTTTTGCCTTCTCTGCCGAGCCAAGCGAGTTGTGGCAAATTTCCGACGATAGGCCAGTGCGCAGGGACTAGGTTCAAATCGTCATAATAAAGTTCAATAAAACTAAATATTAGACCTTCGATAAAAATTAAACTGTTTATTAAATTTAAAAAAATAACATTAGCGTTCATCTGTGAACGTAATAAGATTAAAAATGTCAATGAAATGAAATATGAGGCATAAGATAAAGAATGAAATTATTTTTATTACGTGTTTTATTTAATGACACTTCTAAGTAATAAATACTAACTTCTCTCCCCCAATTAAAAGGCAGGGGACAGCGCTTTATTTAGTCGTATGAACATATTTATATGAGTCGTATAGAATCAAAAAAATCCATTCAATGAAGTTATCTAAATCTCTTTGATCCACTAATCCTAGGAAGAATTTTATCTCCAATAGAGTTGTGGATAATTGGAATCGGCTACCACAGGAAGTGGTGTAAGCTATAAGTGTAAACCAGTTCAAGAACCGCCTTGATACATAACCTGAATCTAGGCAAATCGCTAGTAACTGAGAATAAGATATGAGCATATCAGCTACTTGCTCAACAAACAATAATAATATTAATAAAAGTAGCAATCTGCAGTAAGTGAATTTTGTGGCAATTGCATAAAAACAATTTACATCTAGATAAGGTAATAAGTACATTTTTTTTCGTAATCCTGTTATTTTTGAATGCTGTTTTTAAAACTACGTCTTGCAAATCGCTGTTTTTGTTTCCAACATGTTGCTAATGACGTCACAATAAAACACAGAGGTGTAAGTCTTAATAATAATTTAACATTATTAACAAGTAATTCTAGCATGACGGCAGATTGCTGGTTTTGATTCCAACCTAATATTTTAATAACGTTTTATAAGGTCAGATTGCTGTTTTAGGTAATCATTTCTAGCTTCGATTTGGAGAAGTTTCAGAACCTTATACGTAGTGATAATTAAGCAGATTGATGCTTTTCATTCTTCACGACTCATATGTGAGTTCCTCGGTAATTAAGGCGAAGCATTTTGACATTGAAATTCGGTGGTTAATTTTTATAGGTCGTCAAATTTTATTCTGCGCGGTCAGTTAGCAAATGTTGGTTTCTATTTAATTACAGTTTCATAATAAAGAAATTAAAAAAACAAACATTTATATGTTTTAGACCCTTCATTTGCCTTTCAATTCCTATTTTTCTAATAAGACTCTAATGTATTTTATAAGAGAGCAATTCATCTAAAAAAGAACTATTAGCGACTTATCATTTATTAAATTTCTCAGAAATAGAATTGAATTTAAATAAATCAGCCTTTACTATTTTGAAGACATACAATCGATGTATCTAAACATTTTGTTTATGATTGAATATCCAATGGCTACCAATTGCCACCCATATAAAATAGGGTCTAACTTAATCGAAATTAATATTTATTCTATTCATTCGCCTTAAATATCATTCGTTTGAGCGTTACAGCCACGAGTGTTATCAAATCGCGATAAAAAATATGTTTACATATAAATTTTTTTTAGACATTAATTTACATATTTTTACCATTGACACTTGATTTAAGAACAACCGACGCAAAGTTAACATTTAGATTAACATACTAATACAGTTTTTTGTTTTAAGATACAAACTATCTTATAACACAAATTAAAAAAAATACCCAAATTAATGCAATATATATATCTTAATATATATAAATCTCGTGTCACAATGTTTGTCCTCAATGGACTAATAATAAAATAATGGACTAATAATAAAATTTGAACACCATGTGCAGTTCGATGTGCACTTGAGAGATAGGATAGTTTAAATCTCAAATTATAGTCGCAATTTTAATTTATCGCTAATTTTTTGTCCGTTATTATTTGGCAGTCATAAAACTGACAGATGTCGATACCTTTTTATTTTATGGGCGATTGTGAAGAGCGCGTGACGACTCGGTGCCAGTATAATTTTATTGAACAAGCAGAGGAAAGAGCAATTGTGATATTATTGGAAAATTTTTTAGAAGATCACAATCAACTAATTCAATTGATCAAAAGAGTTTCGCCACGACTGCAAAATGACAATTATCAAATCGTCATAAAAGCCGACAAAGTACCATTAGGTGAACATGCTGGTAGATTCAGTCATAAAACTGACAGATGTCGATACGGAACGGCACGGAACATGCATGCATACAAGATGCGATGACTTACGTACGTCATTACGGCCGACCGGATTTATTTATTACATTCACATGTAATCCGAATTGGGAAGAGATACAAACTTTACTATTGCCAGGACAACAAGCCATTCATCGTCATGATTTAACTGCACGTGTGTTTAAACAAAAATTGAAATCCTTAATTGATTTTATTGTTAAATATACAATTTTTGGTATCACACGTTGTTGGCTGTATACGATAGAGTGGCAAAAGCGAGGTTTGCCTCATGCCCACATTTTGGTTTGGCTTAAAGATAGAATCCGTCCTGAAGAAATCGATCAAATAATTTCAGCCGAAATTCCAGACCCATTAATTGATCAAGAATTATTTGATATTGTCACCAAACACATGATCCATGGGCCATGCGGTGTTTTCAACATGACGTCACCGTGCATGGAAAATGGAAAATGTAAAAAAAACTTCCCAAAGCCGCATACGAATGACACGATCACGGATATTGATGGTTATCCAATGTATCGCCGCAGAAGTACTGAGAATGGTGGCCACACATTTACAATGCGACTGCCGAACTTTCCAAATCAAGTTGAGTTTGATAATCAGTGGGTGGTACCATACTCACCACTACTTTCAAAAACTTACAAAGCTCATATCAATGTTGAGCTTTGCAGTTCTGTTAAATCAATTAAGTATATTTGTAAATATGTAAACAAAGGCAGTGATTTGGCCATATTTGAAGTAAAAAACATAAATAAAAATGACGAAATAGCACGATACCAAATGGGCAGATACATTAGCAGCAATGAAGCTATTTGGCATATTCTCAGCTTTCCCATCCACGAAAGAGATCCTGCTGTCCAACATCTGGCAATACATCTTGAAAACGGTCAACGTGTATACTTCACTGAAGAAAATGTTCTCCAAAGAGCGTTCGAAGCTCCGAAAACGACTCTAACTGAATTTTTTACATTGTGTCAAAAACCTGATGTTTTTGGCCAATTCGCGAAGACATTGGTGTATGGTGATGTTCCACGTTATTTCACATGGAACAAATCCAGTAAAAAATGGGAGCCACGGAAACAAGGAAAACCACATCCTTCCATTACAGGCATATTCAAAGCTAAGACATTGGGGAGACTTTACACGGTACATCCAAAGCAACGTGAGTGCTTCTATTTACGTTTGTTATTGGTGAATGTTCCCGGACCAACGTCTTTTGAATTTTTACGAACAGCTAATGGTCGAGTATTCAATACATACCAGGATGCATGTCGTGAACTGCAATTGCTAGAAGACGATAACCATTGGGACTTAACGCTTGCTGATGCTGCGTTGACATCAACACCGAATAACATTCGTCAGTTGTTTGCAATTATTTTGGCGACATGTTATCCCTCGCAAGCACAAACTTTGTGGGAAAAATATAAAAATTGTATGACAGAAGACATCTTGCACCGAATTAGACAAACAAATCAATGCCAAAACATAGATTATACACCAGAGATGTACAATGAAGCATTGGTCTTGATCGAGGATTTATGTGTTCTTATTTCAAATTTACCACTTAATCATTATGGTATGCCATCACCTAATCGTCCAGCCATCGACTTAGTCAATACCGATTTACAACGAGAAAATCAATATGACCATGGAAGTTTAGCAACAATTATCATGAACAGTGAACCATTACTGACAGCAGAACAAAAAATTATTTATGATCGGATTATGCTGGCTGTTGCTGCTGAACAAGGCGGTTTTTTTTTCTTGGATGCACCCGGTGGAACCGGTAAGACATTTTTAATATCGTTGATTCTTGCCAAAATACGGTCGCAACAAAAAATCGCATTAGCATTAGCATCGTCAGGCATTGCGGCTACTTTACTGGATGGTGGGCGAACAGCACATTCAACATTCAAGCTGCCATTGGACGTTCATAATAAACCAGATGCAATGTGTAACATCAAAAAGAATAGTGGAATAGCTGCAGTGTTGCGGAAGAGTTCTATAATAATTTGGGATGAGTGCACAATGGCACACAAATATTCACTTGAAGCATTAAACAGAACTATGCAAGATTTAAACAGCAATAATAAACTTTTCGGTGGTGCTATCTTACTTTTGTCTGGTGACTTCCGGCAGACCTTACCGGTTATACCTCGCTCTACTTTCGCGGATGAGATTAATGCATGTTTGAAACAATCATTCTTATGGCGAAGTGTTGAAACACTTCGATTGACCATAAATATGCGAGTACAATTGCAAAATGATCCATCAGCACTAATATTTTCCGAACAACTACTAGATATTGGGAACGGTAAAATAAAACTGCAACCAAATACGCAATGCATTAAACTACCAGACAATTTTTGCACTGTTGTTCAGGATAAAACTGAATTGATTCAGAGTATTTTCCCGGATATACAGAATAATTATTTGAATCATGAATGGCTTAGTCAACGGGCGATTTTGGCAGCCAAAAACGTTGATGTTGACGAAATTAACTTCCAGATACAACAGTTGTTACCAGGCGATCTGATGTCTTTTAAATCAATCGATACTGTTGTTGATGAAAATGAAAGTGTAAATTTTCCGATTGAATTTTTAAATTCATTAGATATCCCTGGAATGCCACCACATAATCTTCGATTAAAGATTGGTTCCCCTATTATTCTCCTCCGTAATTTGAATCCACATCAATTATGTAACGGTACGCGTTTGGTCATCAAAAAGATCACCGGAAACATTCTTGAAGCAACCATTTTGGCTGGGAAGTTTAAAGGAAAAGTGGTCCTGCTGCCACGTATTCCGATGATACCATCAGATTCTACCATACCCTTCAAAAGGCTACAGTTTCCAATTCGTTTAGCTTTCGCCATGTCTATAAATAAATCTCAAGGTCAAACAATGTCCATTTGTGGTTTAGATTTGGAAAATCCATGTTTTTCTCATGGGCAACTATATGTTGCGTGTTCACGTGTTGGGAAACCGTCGAATCTATTTGTGTTAGCTAAAGACAGGTTAACCAAAAACATTGTGCACCGATTGGTGTTAAATTAAATTGAAATTGAAAGTATTTATAATTCAAAAAAAAGATATTAATGTTTAAAAGTTTAAGACTGTCTGCCTTGCCTACCTCATTCATGAGTTTAAGCGTCACATGTTATTTACTGTATTATACTGTAATATACTTATATTTGTTATAAAATTAAATGGAAATAATAAATCTGATAAATTTTTATTTTTTACCTATTGATTTCTGCTTAGTATCAAGTGTAAGAACATTTTAATTAATTGTGTTCAACGTACTTCCCCTTCAAATCTCAATCCAGTGAATTTGTATACCAACATCAACATTTTCCTCTTTGTTCGTAAATAATTTCATTGTACTAAAGGGTTATAGTAGTAGAAAGTCAAATAAGGAGATCACCATATTTTTTTACAAATACCATCTGTGTGAAAAAGCATAGTGGACTCCGTGACTGATGTTCTCTTATTGTTCCTCTTAGATTGTTTACTATAATGTAATATAACAAAAACTTTAGCCACAGCAACGCGTGGCCGGGTCAGCTAGTACTATATATATTTTATATTTATTTCTAGACACATGCACAATTAGAATTCATACATACTAACATATACAAATAAATACAAATGCAAAATATAATATGTCTCGTGCGATAAAATTGATTTATTTATTGGTTTTCAAATTACACAAACTATGTTTTCAAAACTCTACTTAACTAGGTAGGCTTTATTTGTTGTAGATTATTAAATGTTTCAGTTTGAAGAATGTGCAATTATATTGTTTTCGATTTAAAACTCTCTTGCTATTTGAATTTATGGTATAATAATACATATATATACATTTATACTCATAAATATATCATTATTGTTAGATTAGATAAGACATATGTTGCAAATGTATAAATAAATTATAAACTATTCTTAAATATGAAATAAAATACTTAAAATATGAAAATCCGTGTACAGCGTACAAAAAAGAAGTTTATTGCGGAATGTATGTAATTAATTAACATTTCTGTTTACTTTCTACTGAGCTCAAGAAGTCAACAAGAATATCTTTTTTTACATATAAACAAAGAAGTAGCCATTCTCAGAAGATCTTTAATTTTGTTATAAATTTGCGGCGCTAAGAAAGTGAAATGTCTGAGAGACCTTGCCTTCGAACTCGCTATAATTCAGTGGCTAATAGGTTGTCTCGTAATTATTTTATAAGAAACTACCTTGTGATCGTCAAGTTGTTTTAAATAAAATAAAAGGCAAACAAAGGTTTTTCTTATATCCACAACCGTAAAAAGTTTTTCTGATGGATAGCGGAAGGGTGTCTTTTGGTAATAACTCTGGTAATGAACTAATGATGAACTAATAATACTATTGTAAGTATATTTTAAAAATTATTTATGATTCACAAATGTATATTAAAACCAAGTAGTTATTACCTATTGCAATGTTAAAAATAGTAAAAATATAACCAATTGAATATCATAAGAATATTCTTCACAATAAATGAACTTTTGCAATGCGACTTACCTGGAGGGAAATCCTTTGGTCTTTGTATATTTTTCCATAACCACCACGCAAACGCACAAAATATGAAGAATACCATTATGGACATGATTCTGAAGATACTTACGCAGTGATGGTTGAAGTTAAAAATGTTTTGAGGTATAGATGATATTCATCTGATTCTTTTTAAAAATGAATATTATATTTTATTTATGACTTGAAAACAGGCACACGCCGTTTTAGCCAATTAAAACTTACCCAATTAAATATTTATTACTAGGCAGGTTTTTTTTCAATATTTAACCAATGTTTAAAAAATGTACATGCGCGATTAACCGGTTTAAAGATGTAATAATTAAATTAAACGATAATTTAACTCCGTCTTATTTACTAGTCTAACAGGATGTTAAGCAATTATTATAGTGGCATACCATAATACAGTTCTAGCTTCTATACATTCATATTTAAGAAGCTTTATTGAGTGACTTTTTTTATCATGCATGTATTTTGTCGGAATAGCAGTTTTCACTGCTTAGTATAGTATATTTTATCATGCGAGACCATAAACAATATATGTATGTGGCAGTTATTTTAAATATTATATAAATTAATTTGAAGTCGTCTACAGATGATCACGTTATCCACGAAGAATTATTTTAGGTTAAAAATAAAGGGTTCCTTCTAATTTTATAATATTAAGGAAGGAACTCGATTTCGTTTTAAATCCAACGAATTTAGGAAGTAAAAATATTAATCATACCAAGGATGAAGTCAATTAAGCGACTAATTCAGACGGGCGATTTATTCTCGAAAATTTAGAATAACTGTAGGATAATTTAATAAAAGATAAAGTCTTCCTAATTATCCTAATCTATTATTTTAAATTCTATAAACTATATTTTTTTTTAATTTCTTATAAAAAAAAACTATTCTGGCCCTCTCAAAGTGAATAACGTCTTGAACGGCTTAGGACTTTGAGTGAATCCATCGACGCTCTCTAGTGACGGCGGCGGTTCATCATCAGGACTTTTCAGGTCGAATTTCTGGAGCAAAGATACTACGAAGAGGAATAAGGTGGACTTTGCAATTATTTCTCCCATGCACCGCCTTTTACCTGTAAATTAAACAATCATTTTAAGAATTTTGTTTATAAGTGCCAAACATTAAAAATAAACTAACTCATCGATTTAAATCCATTTTTTAATTGCTTAGTGCCATGACATAGTGAAATTAAATTTGTTTGTTACCTTATGCCAAGCCAAAATAACCTTATATTTCACACCTTGTTTTCAAAAATTTTAAAAAAAAGGAAACGATTGTTGTTAAACCCAGAATAATTCAAATATCCCACCATCTGTCACAATTCAATTTTCACAAAATTGCTGTTGCAAATAAAAATCCTTCAGTGTATGAAATATAATCCTCAAGACCACGGTAGCTTCTCAAGACTGTTCTTCGGATGTGCAGAAAATCGTGAGTCTGTACCCTCCTAAACAATAACCTTTTGTCCTAGCTGAGAATTTGGGTTGGGTATTTTACCCATCCTAAAACAATAACTGTATTTCTATTTATTTTTTTAAATCAAAGATCAAAATTGTTAAATTTAATTTAACATATTCTTACTATGGTTTAATTTTAGTAAATGCTGAAATGAAACGGTAATGAATAAATAGTTTTGCTAGATATATTTCTTACATTTTACGTTCATTAAATATCAATTTTATGTTGTTTCATAAAATGAAAGTGGCTTGGTTAACTTAACAATTGTTGCATCCTGCTCATACAGTCGTTATGTTTTTATTTTTGTATGTTTGACAAAGTTTAAGTAGATTCGAGGTACACTTTGTGGGTCAGATATCTACTAATTTTGATGAAAACATTACTTAAAAATGTAATAGTTATATATACAGGGTGTCCCGTAAGTCGTGGGTCAAACGAAAGAAGAACCTTTATTAGAAAGAAGCACTATTTACGAGTATAATAAATAAAAAATAACATCTAATTTAATTGTATTTTTTTTATGAAAATTTTTTTAGATGACGTAATTGGCATTACCATTTTTTTTTTTAAAATGCCATAACTTTTTAACTATCAAGAATTGGATTAAGACAAATTTAGTTTATTTGATTGGAAATGACCCCCCCTATCTCCTCTTTTCGTTTGACCCACGACTTACGGGACAACCTGTATATGTTTAAAGGCAAGCTTTTATTTTTAAAGACAAGTCCTTGAATCCGTGTACACATTTTCGTGTGGGCCGTTGAGGAGCCTTCCTCTTGAGCCATTCCTGGGTGTAGAATCAGGTCATGCTTACCATGGTTGATATAGTGACAGCAAAATTTTTGTTGGAGTTAAACTTACGTGGTTGCGAGTACCATAATTTTCTAAAATATTTCTCAAAGTACCAAGTACCATCATTTTTGATTACCTTTAACATAATATCTAGCTATCGTTACAATCATTTTTGCAAACTGCAAATTTCACGATCAGCTGATCAGACACACCGCCATTTTGATTTGAATCACAGCAAAATAAAATGGTTGCTGCTACCAAATTTTCAGTTAACGTCGTTTTATTACGTCAGCTGTTCACCCGCGACGCCATATTGTTTTGAAATCATAGCAAAATGTTTTTTAATTACATCTCTTGCTGCCATAGCAAGAAATATGGTAAAGCTAACCAAAAATTATTTAACTATAATCAGTCTGTAAGTGCAACTATACGATTTGCTTACACTTATGTTCTATAGTGTAAGTCTGACCTTTGCTGTAGTTTGCCTGCTTACCACCCTTTTCATAGACTGTTTTTTTTTTAATGATTGCACTTCAATTTTTTTTATATAATTTAATCATTGTAATTTGTTAATATTTACTGCGAAATTGAATACACACCAAAACCGAATGGCAAAAGGTTTTCATCTTGGATGACTTTCCCATCTTCTGCGATGAATCGTTCCGGTCTGAACTCGAGCGGGTCTTTCCAGCACGAGTCCAGATGGAGACTATGAAGAGATACTATTAAAGTTGTACCCTAAAAGAATAAACAAAATATTCAAACATACAGTTGCATATTTTAATAACCATTATTAGTTATATTGTTAATCTGTGTAATACAACAAGTTCTTGATAAAAAATACAATTTTAAAATATTTAAAGAATGTAAAGAAGATATTCTTAAAGTGTGAAATAAGTTTCATAAACTGAAAAAAAAATATACATCTTTCATACCGTTAATTAATTAATTATTAAGGAAAAATGTTTTAAAGATTCCCACTTGCCGCCTGATTTTAAGGTAGGTAGGCCTCTGTCGTGGGAAATATGAGGTAACTCACATTCAGGAAATTGATTTAGCGAAATATAAAGTTGGCAGCCCCAGACGGACGATATAGTTTAGGTTTTAACATTATTTTTCAAATACGACGCATAAGGCGGCGCGCCAAACAAAAACGTCTAGGCACGGATTAGGATACGCGACCGGACCGTAATGAGGATGCAGGAGGCTGTAAAACCCTTGTACCGTCATATAACGAGCCGGGAAGTTTGCCTTTAAAGACGCCGCAAAGGTCTTACAAAATTGGTAACGGTGAATTCTAAATATTCACATTTATTTAATATTTTTAATAGTATAAGAAAACTATAGTTTTTTGGTGCCAAAATTGACTGAATGTGAGAAATGATCACTACCCACATATGTACCTATACATGTTTTTTGTCTAGCTTGTAAGATTGTAAAACTGTATAATGATAATATTTGTTGTTAATACGTAACATTAATATAGGTAAGATATTTAAATCTTCAGCCAAAACAATATCATTTAAGAGACATTAAAGGATTACGCGTTTGCAATAGACTAATGAGTTAAAAATACGCGTTCGGAAACGCGACGGAGTTAAACGAGAACCTAATTACAGATCATTAGCGCGCCGCGAAATAATCTATATTTGATATTTAATTCAAAGGAAATAAGTCACTGAATTTAGGTTTGTAGGTCATAGAAACAAAATAGAATTTTAGTAATGGTTAAGGCTAAAAACGGATTGTTTATTTTTATATTATAATTACAAAACCGTTTTTATCAAATAAAGAAAACATGTAAATATATCTTTTAGATTAAGGGAATATATTTGTTTAGCATAATATTAGCAACAATAAGTCACGGTTAAAATGTATTATAAAAATTACGTGATTTAAAATATTTCAAAACGTCTGTAGATACGGGAGAGAGACAGTCACCCGTCGAGGGACGGGGGGGGGTTTCACTAATGCTTAAAAGGGGCGCTCGTACCTACGGGCGTGTTAGTGTTGTTTAGTTTTTTTAGCAGACGTGACTAGGCACCGTTTTCGCTGCCAGTTTTTTATAACGTCAATCGATAGCCGTCGCGAATATTAAACTTAGTTTAAAATTTTTAGAAGTTGGTGTAACTCTATTAATTACGTACCATCCAACCAGAGGTTTTGGATACCACGAGAGCTAAATGTTAATCACGCAACGAGATAAAATCGAGCTAAATCAACGAGGTCACAAATTACCAAAACAAATGCACTTCAGCATTCAAGACTCGTTTAGTAAACGATGCGAAGTTAGGCTGGAGATTTAGCATATCGGTGAGTGAATTGAAGATAATCTGACATTTATTTTATAAAATAAATAGTCACAAATTGTCACTAGTTCGGAGAACTGTATTATAAACTGTCAATGTTTGTTCGCATTAATTTAATTAGTACTGAACTTTATTCTGTGTTTTAAATTGTGATTCAGACAATATCCTTTTGCTTATTCAACGGATTTACGACCCGTTGAATATACTGTTTTGAATAAATAGTGTGATAACTTTCAATTCTGTTTTTATTGACTTTTAATCATTTGAACTTTTTGAAATCGTTGCATTATTAATCAGGCTAGCTTGATTTGAGGAGACTGACTCTTGGAAAGCTCGGATCTACAGTCCACCTTGAGAACGTGGCACCAGAAGCCACCCAGCTGTGTCCCGACTGAAGAGGACTGGTCTTCGGATCCGCTGGAAGCGGATCGGCCGGGACAGGCCTCCATTATTAGATTAGCTAATTCACCGCCATCTTATACACATATACAGTGTGCTCCAAGATAAAAAATCAGTTTATTGACCCCCAATTTCAAACATGATTTGTTTTGACCTCATATCAAAATTCATCATGGTTTCCGAGTAAAAATATTTGTAATATTTACGTCATAATATGAAATCGCTCTTATTATAAGTTCGGTCCCTAGCTAGGCCGCGCTGCGCTGGGTCATTGTTCGGCTTTAGCCGAGCGCCTGCGACAAAAAAACGGAATTTAGACGAGCGCTTTGATAACTAATAAATTTGGGCATGAATTATTTTCGCATTTTTTTAATACAGTTCCTACACGTAATAGGGAACATAAACACACCCCTACGTCTTTAAGAATCCCACCCTGTACATAGATCGATAACATGACTGAACTTATAAGGGTTTCATATTATATTCAAATGTTTTTTCTATCACTGCTTTTAGTTTGCCGTGTATTTTAATTTGACCTGGTTATATAGTTTAATTGCTGGTATATACCTTTTCAATGGTGTAGTTTTGAAGTCGTGTTGTTGTCATGGCCTTGCGAGGCACTAAAAGCGGCAGTACCGGCGACAACCTGGTTGTTTCCATTATGGTCGCTTCCGTGTAGGGCATACTGAAATGAAACGAATGATAAAGCCCTTAACCCTAAACATCACATTACTTGTTTTTTTCAAATCCTCATTTTGCTTCCAGCTTCGTAATTGACCTCACGTATTTAACTATCAGTTCTCGCCCAATCGATATACGTACAGGATCTCCCAAGTCTTTTCCTGAAGACTTAATAGGTTTTTGTCTTCTTTAGTTATTATTCAAATAATAACATTAAAAAATGTAAAAATATTTCATAACCAAATCTATTATTTTATTAAACGAGATGGTGTAAATTACCAGTCGTTTTGGACAGCGAGTACGTTGACCTTGCCGCGAAACTTTGCCGGCCACTTATGGAGCAAGTATCAGCACTAGGCACAAAACAAAGAATACTTATTACAAGAACCGTTTGATAAGTAAGAAGTTATTATAACGACAACTGTACCTGGGCCTCAATAAACCTTTGATACTCTACTCACTTACTTTATTAACTTTCAGCCCTTATTTACCCAAAAGGGCCTTTAAAAGTTATTTTTTTCACCTATTACTTTTTTGCATCTTCAAGGGTCGCCTTAGTTTAGTTTATTTATAACACTTTTTGTTTAATGTAGGGTAGGAAAATTTAAAAAAAATTAAAAAGGTTTACGTTTAAAATGTTTTCACCCTCAAAAGTCATTTTATCCTCATTTTTGCCACACTTTGGTTGCTTCAGTTTTATTAATTTAGTATATGAGTTCATATTCCAAGAAAAAAACAAGAAAGATATTACTATGTTAGAGACGGTTATATTATTTTCACGTCTATGTATAAGTAACTATGATTTTTAGTATAATTTAAAACCAGATATTTGAATAAAAAACACATAGGCAGTCATCGATGACCGCCGACAGAAATGAAAATTTCAAAAAAATAACTGTTACCTCCCGGGATCGAACCGGGGGCCTTGTGAGCGTGAAGCTGATAACCGCTACACTACGGAAACTGATACAAGCGACGACAGGAATAGTGTATTAAAATGAATACTGTTAGCATTAGCATGTCATGACGCCAACCCATTAAATTTTCCTTATCCAAAATTCCCCGACCCCTGCGTAAAGAAGTCTTCACTTCAAAAAACAAAAAGGTTTTAAGTTTTAACTGTCATTATTTGATTTTTTTTTTAATTATTTTGTGGCTATTGATTAATTAATACATACAATGGTCTGTCTTTCAAAGCAGGAGACCTGCCATTCCCAATGGCTGTATCTATTTCATTTTGAATTTTCTTCTGCACCTCAGGATATTTGATCATATAAAGAACAAAGAATGATAACGAATTTGAAGTTGTATCAGTACCCGCTGCCAAAAAGTCATCACAAATGACCATGAGCTGATTTTCTGTAAAATGCATAATCACATTAGGACTTTTATACTACCGGGTCAGAGATTTAAAATTAATAATTAAGTCATTTTCGTGTTGTCTACCATTATCAAATTACTTTCTACATCCATCTGTCCCCCTTTATTACACCATCAATCCAGGTTAAATACATTTATTTACCTCAGACCTGTAACCTATATTTTTTTTATTTCAATTTCTTTACCTATTTCTTAGGTTAATAATTACATAACTATATCTAACTAGGCATTACCTGTACTAAGGTAGGCTAATTTTAACAATCGAAGCAGAGCGAAGCGTAGCTCCCATGGATCGATACCCATAACGAAATGTTTGTGATGTCAGATCTCAATGATTCCACCGCCGATTTTAAAATGTTAAAGTTTTAATCGAATATTCATGAAAACTACTATGTTGTGACGGTCGTTAAAATTTGAAATAATAAAACAGTTATGTTTGAAAATATTTTCTTTACGGGAAATAGCATGTTAAATTTTTTCACGTGCTTTGTTTTAGAAAAATAAATATTTATCTGAAGTTTGCATTTCTTTTTTTTTAAATAAAATAAATAAAAATAATGTATGATGAGTATAATATAAGGAGCATGCTTTGCCAATTGGTGGTAATAATGTGCGCTGCATGATGTCCACGAATGGAGAATCTCGAGTCTAATTTTGGTATTTGAATATTTTGTTGAGTAATTTGGTAATTTGTTACGCATTACAAATTAAGCACAAAATATTAGCAATTGTAATATTTGAAGAACTAACATTGTATAATTGTGCGTGTGTATTGAATATATGTTTTACTACTTTATTCAGTAAGTACTCAACAACTTCCATTCCTAAAATAGTATTCAACTACAAAATAACTTCAAGCTATATTTTTATCCTTTGTATGTAGAGAATTTATACAGTGTAATAATTGCTAACTGTCTCAAATAAGTCTAGAATTAGGAGAGGGTTTAGTAACTAAACCAAACTTTAGACAAGCTAAAACTACAAACTTTAGACAAGCTAAAACTATTGTAACTTATCCTAAACTTAAATTTGAAATTGTGTCATAATTTAAATACCTACTTGTGAACGTTGTCGTTCGACCTTCAGATTTGTCCATCTCGATTAAATATGAATCGATGAAATCTCTTGGTGAGTTCGGATTCAGGGTCGTCCTGTGTTCATCAAATGAATCCTAAAACAGTTGTTTTATTAAAATTTACAAGCAAATTCGTTTTAGAGCTAGACATACAAATATATCCTTTTTCTTCAAAATTTAATAATACATATTTCGCTTTTATTCTTCACTTCATCGCTTCAAGCTTGCAAAATCCTTGGTCTAATCCATCTTCCTAGTGGTGCTGAGCGTGGTCATTTAAAACAAGAGATAAGCAGAAAATAGACGTTCTTGAAATATGGTGCTGGCGTAGGATGTTGAGACTAATGCCATGGGCTGCAAAACGAACCAATGTTTTTATTTTGCACCGGCTAAGAATCAAGGATAAGCTCTCAAATGTGGTTGGATGTAGGAATCGTAGAAGGATCCCGTTATAGTGGACCGACCTGCTCAAATTAATAAGGCGGAATTCTCTGTGGTGGCTGCATTCCAGATGCCTGGAAGATCAGGTTGCCTGGAAGATCACAATCCTCAGCAATCAGCCAATGACTAATAATTTGTGATTTTATAAATGTACCATATACCAACCAGCCAACCAGATACTAGAACTAACATTAGTCGAATCCCGTCTAAGGAAGATTCAAAGTTTTTTATTATGGACGATCTCGTATAGTGTTTTGAAGACTAGTAGTTAACATAAATAAATCTACCATTGTATGCTGAACTTCGATAAATACTATTTTTAAATTTTAAAGATGCATTGCAGTAATTAATACCCCTTTCAGTTTTAATATGTTCATATTTCAAGGTTTTTTTATTAAATTTTCTTTCTAGTATATTTGTATATGCTTACCGACTGAATACACTTATAATAATATTATCTGTATCTAATGCAATATAGATATTAGTACAGTACGTTTTATCATTATAATGAAGTTGTTTTTTCTCTGGAAATAATAATAAATACCAGAACAGAGAATTGATGCATACTATACGAAAGAAATTCACAATTTAGTAATTATAACTCACGTTAAAGAATTTCTTTACTTCAATTGAATGCTTTTCTAAATCGCTAAATCCAATCGATTCTGGAATAATATGACGTATCCAAGGAAACTGGTTCAGAAAAATATTGCCTCCGGAGCCCATAGCTATGAGCATATTCTTGGTAACGTCGAGAATTTTTCGTATCTTCTTATCCTCAGGAGAAAATCTGGTAAATTAAAACATGATTTTAAGCGTATTTTTGATAGCATCTGCAAGTTAAATAACCTTTGCGTTATTATTAGTTCGAGTCGCTTAACTGCAGGATAAATATCTAACCCGAATGTCAACCAACGTTTGATAACTAGTTTTGCTCACTGCTTTATGTTTGCGGACTTTTTAAGGCAGAAAAAAGAAAATTGCAAAGTCTATTTTTGTTGGTTTGTTGTTAGGGGCCAAAATTACTTTATTTTAATCTCTGTGAAAGTTGAAACTCAAAAATATATACTTATGTAGTTGCAAAGAAATGGAATAGCTTTACATTTTCTAATATGAATGGATTTGTTTTAACTACGAAAAAAGGGGGGTTTTAAAACTATATCTACCTATGTGAGATTCGAAGGACCACGAGCTATGACTTTTTATCTTGAAATTATTGACTTCCTAACAAACGTATTCTTTACTTGCGCGATAAGTGGACAAGTGCATAAATTAATTTTATTCTAAAGCTAAAACGAAACATTCCAATGTTTGCAAATCATTTCAGTCAAGTCATTAATGAAACATAGCTATCATCTTTTAATATTGTCGTTATAATTTTATACATTTGAGGTTATGATAAGTTGTCCTATTCAGATGTTTTTATGTTTAAGTTTTAAACACTGAGAAGAAGCATCAAGATAATTTTTATTCTGACCTAAATTTCATAGAACATAAATCTTCTAACTCATGTAGGGAAAGGTATCAGGTTATATTTTTATAGTTTTAAATCGAAGAAATCAAACTATTGTTTGCGGTTTATTAAGAGGACTATATTAGCTTTCATCTACTAAAATTTATTGAATTCCTATATCGATACGTATTTTGGAACTGCCGTGGGCTGTTTTCTGTGATTGACCAATGAAACAACCAATTATTATGACTAATGAAATTATCTGAGCGTTACCGGAAAATCTGTAATTAACTAGTTTAAAATTAGTTTGCTAATATCTATCGCAATATATAATAGTTATAAATACGTTATTTCCTTACCTGTGTCCAGCGACAATCATCCACACTATATTAAATATTGGTATTATAAATATCTCATCCGTTTCAACTGGTCCATTTAGGCTGTGTAGTTTGATTGCATCAATAAGATGTGAAATTTCTTGTAATATTGAACTCTCCATCGAGCTCTTACCGAGACCAAAGTCTCGGAAAATCTTCAACGCAAATCTCCTTTGCTCTGCCCAGGTATCTCCTTCGTTGAAACCAATACCTTAAAAGAAAACATTAGTGTTTTATTAGTTTTAAAGTAATCAAAATATGGATAAAATATTAAATAATGAGAATGTTTAACTCAAACACGGAAAAAAATCAATAACAATAATAACAAACATTGAAAGAGAATAACTGTATAATCAGTTACACGATTACATTAAAAAAGTGTATTTTTTCCACAAAAATGGTACATACCTAGTTTTTCGCCAAAAGATCGGTATAAAAATATGAAGCCACTCGGCCGTCCGAGGAACTCGTCCCTCGAAGCAACCTCCTTTATAATTTTCTTTCCTGATACGATCACCATTTTGTCGCTGAGGACTTTTAAGCCGACAATGTCTCCATATTCATCAGCTAGTTGTTTGAAGAGCAGATGTTTGTGCTTACCTCCTCTGCCGAGCCAAGCGAGTTGGGGCAAATTTCCGACGATAGGCCAGTACGCGGGGCCTAAAATCAAAGCGTTATAATGAAGTTCCATTTCCGACCTCAACCTTGTATGGTCAGGTTTACTAAACTTAATAAACACCTGTTCGACTATGATAATAAATTTTTAAAAGTTTTTTATTCGAAGAGAAGAAATGAGGTTGCTGGTGTCTTTTACAATATGCATAATAAAGATGATAAAAAATATTATTTTGATTTTCAACGCCTACGTAATATCAGTCAGCAATAATTAAGAGGCGGTAACTGTCAGAAATCGATCCTGTTGCAGTTGCACACGATGTCACGTGATACGTGACCACGTGTCAAGGAAGTGTAAAAAGCAATGCGTACTTGTATATATCTGAATACAGAAGCCTTTTTAAATAGCATTCCTTATAAATTAGATTATATCCAAGTGTTTCTTATACCTTCACAAGATGACCCGGATATACTATGCTTTACAGAGACTTAGCTCAAGAAGAAAAAAAAAAGAAATTAGCTCATTTACCGGAGCACTATGTCGCCGCGCATAATAAACAAGGTCATTACGTGAATATGGTGGAACCATGTTTTTTTTAAAAATAAATACGAATCCGAAGTCATTGATATCTCTGATCTTGTTGATGATGTCACTTTGAATAAGTTTCAATTTTATAGTTATATGTGTTTATCGTTCTGGTGGTTCTTTTGATAGTTTTAAAGAAAAAAATAATGCGTTACTCAAATCAGTATATAAAAATAAGAATGTTTGTATTTGCCGAGACTCAATGTTGATTTTCTAATAAATTCAAAAGAGCGGAATAAGTTAAACCGAATTATGGCAATTATACAACTTCCATCACTTCTTAAAAAAAAAAACGATCAAGAATAGACTTACAAATAGAATGTCATTACTAGATAATTTTCTAGTCAATATATCAAAGGCATCCATCACTCTTAAGACTTTACCCCAGGCTTGTCTGACCACCACTTTGAAATCAAAGGTATTTTCAAACCTATTCAAAACTCCATAATCATAGAAAAAAGACAGTATAATGAAATTAATCATTTCAGCTATATTCAGGAATTGGATTTAACCTCTAAATTTGAATTACTTAGTGAGTTTAAAAGACATAAATGAAGCCAACAGCTGGTTTCATGATCAAATAAACTCATATTTTCAAAAATCATTACGAATAACAAAAAGAAAACAATAATTAGCGATGAAAAAAAAAACATTGGATTAATCCAAATCTTATAAAAAGATGTAAATTGAAAATAAAACTTTTAAAAAAGTACTATATCTCATTCAGCCCTTTTCTTAAAGGCCGCATACAAATAACTTATCTACGATTGAGAAAAGACAAAAAATAGTAAAGAAGCATTTCATTCAAATAAAATAAGGAACTCAAACAACAAAGACAATCTTGTCAATTATAATTGACAAGATAATCATGATTATGATTGATTGATTGATTGGTTTTGTCTCCTGATTTATAAATCAGGAGACAAGACGGTTGAAAAAGAACATTGTTCTTTGGGTAAATAATAAAACTGTAAGTCAACCTGACATTTTAAGTAATGCATTTAATATTTTTTTTACCGAAAAACCTTTAAAATTAGCATATCAAATCCAATCACCTATAACGTCAGCCTCTACTAAATTTAATAAGAGTAAATAAGAATAAAAAAATATATAATCATGAAAGTGAAAAAAAACAGTGAGTGAATTCTTAAAAAAACACAATCTACAGGAATCGATAATTTTTTCATTAAACCCCTAAATAAATTGTTTAATTTTACCTTAGTGAATGGGATATTTACGGAATGTTACATAATAGCAAAACTTTTACCGATTTATAAAAAAGGAGACGCAAATGAATTGAAAACTATCGACCTAGGCTTCGCAATTTTGTAATCAAATTTAATATTTTATCTTTATCGGATTTAGGAAGCAAAATCTACCCAGCAAGCTATACTTAAGCATTGTAACCATATACACAAATGTCTTAATAGTAAAAAGTATTCTTCTGCTGTGTTATGTGATTTGAGCAGAGCTTTCGACTGTGTGCAGACTGATATTACTCAATAAATTGAATCATTATTGTATGAGAGGCATTGCAAATGATCTTTTTTATGTCTTCTAAACCGAAAACAAATAGTTCAAATAACAAGTATAGATCAAGATTTTAATGAAACTATTGTTAGGTCAAATATAACAGAAGTCAACATTGGAGTCCCTCAAGGATCAATGTTAGGTCCGTTATTGTTCATTATTTATAGAAATGATTTAAGCTTGAATATGTCAGCTGTAACTGATGTACAGATGATATTAGTGCTGTCATAGAAGCAAAAATTATTGATACTCTTAATGATAAACTTTTGATATATACAGGTGGACTAGAAGATTGGTTTAAGGTAAACTAATTGTCACTCAATATGTCAAAAATATGTATTTTAAACTTGCTTGTGATACTAAGAAAATGTTAACTCCTAAATATCCCGTAGGAGATCAGATTTCAGGACATATATCTAAATAATAAACTCGATTTGGAACCGCACATATTGACTACTTTAAATCAAAACTTTCTTCAGCTTGCTACCACCGGCAAGAGGTTTCTTGCATCGATCTCACGTCATATCACTTAAATTTGCTCTCGTGAAATCACATCTCCGATATAGTATTCTTCTGTAATATTTCTTCTCCAAAAAAAGAGTCATTCGAGCAATTTTAGGTATTAGTCAACGGGAATCTTGCAGATTACACTTCGAAACCCTTGGAGTATTATCTGTGTATGGTACTAGAAGCCCTTTGCGAATATCTTCGAACTAAGGAAGGTACTAACACCGATAATCAGTTAATTTGCACAACACAAGAAACAAAGATACTTTTATTCGGCCGGTCTCCTCGTACGTCTAAATTTCAAAACAATAGTTTATATAAAGGATTAGAAATGTACAATAAATTACCGGGAGAATATAAAACACAAAAAAAAAAAATACTTTAAGTTTTTATACAATTTCTTACACGTTCACGTTACGTAAATATAAATCTTTGGGAATGGTTTTGGAACATTCTGTATTTAGCTATGTAAACTAATCCTGAATTACAGGTACATAATTGAACAATAAAATACAATATTAAGTAGAGCTATAATACCTGGAGGAAAATCCTTCGCTCTTTGTATATTTCCCCATAACCACCATAATATAAGCGCACATATAAATACCGGTATAGGTAACATGGTTGTCACACACTACCAAAGCCTACTGCCAAACTGTGAATGGTGTTTGATGAGTTGCTTCGATAATAGTGAGTTTTGTAAAAAACGTATATTTTTATGACAATTTTATTGAAATAGATAATACCATTTTTGTTTTTTTTAAGATATTAAACGTGAAAAACTGGTTTTTCTGGAAATACATCATTAACAAAATATTCCATTCCATTAAAAATGCGCCGAAACCATCGACAAAATCAGAGATATTTATAATTAAATAAAAATAAAAGGCCAGTGCTAGATTAGTTGGTGTGATCTATCACACCACATCTATCTATGGTAGACAATTATTTACAGTAGGCACTTCGTATTAAAACTGTAGAAATGAATCGATGAACAATGGACCTATTTTTTCCGAAACCATATACATATGTCGGTATTTTTTTTTAATCAATAATATAATTGCTGCAACCTTAGAAGTGCATAATTGACAGTGGTGATGAAGCGTTAAAATAGTATGACGTTTGGAAAAAAACTATGCCTTTTAATAGCACGATCGAATGTTGCATACGACGATGTCTTTATTTTTTAACCGACCTTGAAAATAAGGTAGATCGCAGTAGTATAGTGGTTAAGGTGTTAGATTATTGACCCAGCGGTCGCGGGTTCGAATTCGCGCATTATAATAGTCATACTATTTTAACGCCATCTTCCTGACTCTAGCACAAGCACACAAAACGCAGACACAACATTTTGTATACACATTCAAGCCCTTAAATAAAAGCTTGTTTTTAAATATGTACTTTTATATTTAATTTATTATTTTATTTTCCGTATAACCTATTTTACTGAAGTAACTAAGTAGAGGTCCTTCTCAAAGTGAATAACGTCTTGAACGGCTTAGGACTTTGAGTGAACCCATCGACGCTCTCCAATGACGGTGGGGGTTCATCATCAGGACTCTTCAGGTCGAATTTCTGGAGCAGAGACACCGCGAAGAGGAACAGGGCAGATTTTGCAAGTATTTCTCCAATGCACCGCCTTTTCCCTGTATAGTAAACGATGTTTTTATAATTTCTATTTACGATTCAACAATCACCAATCTGTAGTGCCAAATATAAAAAAAAGTAACCTTCCGAATAATATTGTTTTTCTTTTGCTTAGGATAAAGACACGGTGATTTTTTTTCGAAAATATAAGAAACTATATTTCTTTTTTCTTTCTAAAACCTACATAATCGTTATTATTACTAAAACAATGATGTGTTAGTATGTAATGGTTACAGCGTGAATTCTTAATTTCTGATAAATATTCCGATTGTGGTCTCACAAGCTATACCCAACATATTGTTGAATGTCTATTTCTTTAATCGAATAATAAATATTCTTTGTATTCATTATAGTTATTTACAATTATTTCTTTTTATAAAATATAACCTACATAACATTACATTTTGGTATTGGCTCACATGCCCGGTTATATTTAGACCTTTAAGTTTGCCTTAGGATCGATAAATTAAGCAAAATATTCAAGATATTGGTATTTTGAATTTTAAACTGAAACATGAGGACGGAAGACCAAAAAGGACATGTAGTGAAAGTTTGACCTTTACTTATAGTTTGTCAGTCATCTTTTCCGACCGGATTAATTTAGATTTTTGGTGGTTAAGGGGGAGGAAGATCGCTTATATTTTAAGTATATTGTGATAAAAATAGACGTTTATATAAAAATATAATTTATTTATTTATTGAAAGAATTATAAACAGCGAATTACACAAGTTTACAGCGAATAATACATAACATATTAACATATGGCCAAACATTATAATTCAAAGATTAAAGAGACATGAAATAAGTGTGTGAGAGAAGAGTGAATAATTGTGAGATTTGTGAGGGTGAATGAAGTGTTTAAGGATGGAAAATGGAATGCTGATATGTTAGGATGAGAGACAAGGGCGCATCGCAAAGTAATACAGGTTTTTAATGATTTCAAAAAGAAGAGGTGGCATATAGAGTTCAAAAAAATATAGCAGCCTTATAAATTCCTTATAATTATTAATATGTCCAAATAGTTTACATTTAAAAGTTTACTTTGGGAGCATTCTAAAGTATAGAGATCAGTAAAATAATTAAAAATTAAAACGAATGGAAAAAAAATACAAAATATAATAGTGTTTCCAATGCATATATTAAATAATAAAAGTTGCTTCTGGCCACATTGAAATTGAAAAAAAAATTGAAAAACAAAAAATATATATTTTTTTAATTTTCACTATATTGGCGGATGAGTAAACGTGTGCTTATTGTTAATGGGGACTACAAACGTGAACGATGGACGCCATTCGACCGATTCTGACCTACAAATTGTTGCCTACGAAAAGAAGCTTTGCACAATCAACGGAAAGGTGTATAACTCTATGGCCTATCATTTTGTATGAATTAATTATTGATAGCATTAAGTTGTTTTTTAAAAAAATAAGGGTATGTTTTTTAAATCCATTTTTTTTTAAATAATGACACAAGACCATATATTTTCTGAAAATTAAAAAACTTTAAACATTAATCATAATTTTCATATTTAAAAGCTAAAACAAAAATCTCCAATTTTAGGCAAATATTTTTATTTTATATCTAAGTTGTTATACCACATACCTCAAATCACTTAGGTAAATACCTCCTCGACTTTAATCTCATCAGAAAACTATATTTATTTTATATGGTATGTTTCTGGTTTCGTAAGCGGATTGCTTCTTAAAATCCTATCTCAAAATCATGGAGGTTTTGTTTTTTCTTTATATTTTTAGTGTAATATTTAAAAAAAAAATCCTTAGGTAATTCCCTAGAATAATAAATTGTTTTTAATATAAATAAATTAATTTACTTGTATTTCTTCCGGTTTTTTTTACTATAGCGTTTGAAAACCTGTAAAATACGCATTTTTGTAATATTTTATTATCTTTCGAATAAACAATTTAGCTTGACAATATCACACTACATTATTTGGTTTTTTTATGTATTTTTATATATAGTGTTGATAAAATAATGATTATACCAAACGATATTTTTTTATTAGTGCCCCTGGATATATGTACAGTTTATATAAAGTAAATATATACCTTTTAAAAAAATACTAGAACCTATAATAAAAACTTTGACTGATTAGCTGAGAAAAAATATTAGCTTTAATTGAAATATTGAATACACACCCAACCCAAATGTTAGAAGGTTTTCGTCCTGGGTGACCTTTCCATCTTTTCCGATGAATCGTTCCGGTCTGAACTCTAGTGGGTCCTTCCAGTACGAGTCTATATACACACTGTGAGCTAATAGAACTATGTTTGTTCCCTAAAATAATGTAAAAATAAATAAATATATTACTGCATTTTTCAAATTAATATTATATTATTTTCAAGAAGTTTGCTTTAAGAGTATACTGAAAAATCAGAAACGTTCAAAAATATTGTCAAGTTCTCCTAAATTCAGTCTATACTCATAAAAAATAAAACAAGACTGTAAGAAAAAAAAACTGGCATAATAAAACCGACTTCAAAATAAATAAATAATACGAATACTGCTTACAAACTGAATAGTCATCACATGATATGAATAATTTCAAAGGGAAACTTTGATTTTGGTTTTTTGCTGTCTTGGCAGAAAAACCTTAAATTGAACAAAAAAAAAACCCCTAGAAAATCCCAAATATATGCAAACAATATTCGACATTGCAATTCTAACCTTCTGGTTTTATAATTTGTTTGAAAATTTCCATTTTCTAAAAATATTAAAAAGTTCACTGTCAGGCTTTCAATTTTCTAAAGTTACGGCGTACACCTCTAATAATGTTAAAGAATCTTAAATGCGGTATAAATGTTGCTACTGTGGCAGAAAGTATTTCTTAAATACCGTAATTGATAAATTATTATTATATATCCAAAATATTTAATCGTAATGAGATATTTAATCGTAATAATCATGAGAACTAAAAGATGCACGGAAAAAATGTACTATCAAAACAGTGAAAAATAAATATTCCTTTAAATTAATGAAAAAACTGAAAATACTCTTTGTTAAAAGACATTCATCTTATCTTGCATCTCATTATGCGTGGATCGTACCCATAACGCTATCTTTGTCTGTTTGCTGCGTGACGAGCGGTGTTGACATGGTCCTAAATAACTATCGCATCATTCCTCGTCTCTTAGAATTTGACAAGCCAAGTTATATCCTAGAGTAATTCCGTATTAGTGCGACATTAGACAATGGCGTCATGTGTATATCAGAAAAAAAGGCTAGTAATCCTGGTACCTTTTCAATGGTGTAGTTTTTAAACTGTGTGGTTATCATTGCTTTGCGAGGAACGAGAAGGGTGAACACTGGAGACAGCCTGGCTGTTTCCATTATGGCCGCTTCCGTGTAGGGCATGCTATAGTCAAACAAACGATAATTTAATAATAAACTGTTTCACTGAAAAAAGTATCGAGCACTGAGTTCAGTAGAATCATAATTTGTTGTGGCTACTGAATTTTAGTAGGCCCAACCGAAGTGTATTGTAGTGTATACAATCTGTTTGATACAAACCAATTTCTGTAGATTGATAAATCGTTCACCTAACAAAACTTTCTATAATCTCTATAATTCAAATGAAAAGTTGTGTACACATTACAATACTGTTTTGTTAAGTCTACTAAACAAACGGTAGATACGCATTCAAATGAAAAATTGTGTACACATTACTAGATTGTTTTGTCAACCAAACAATTACTGATTGTTTGGTTGACAAAAAAATCTCAAGACAAACAACAGATCAAGGTATCTAAACATATTTTTTTTATAGTTAAATATCCAATGGCTAACAATTTCCAGTCATAAAAAAGTGTCTAAATGAACCGATATTAATATTTTATCATGGTTAACCATTAACAACGCTTAACCATGATTTTTTCAACTTGAGAAGAGATATGATCGCGAAAAATTGTCCTAGAAAAACTGAACAAATCCTTAGTTATGCTTTGTTTCAAGTTTGTGTGGTATTTTCTGTAATTTTTATTTTATTTTTTTTTTTTTTAATTACATATGTGACTTTTTTTCGCTTATGACGCACTGGTACCATGTAATTTTATTAAATAAATACAGATTATCATTTTACTATGTTTCTTTTGCCAATAATGAGATATTTGTTCAAATATGTTTTTGAAACTAAGTTGTTTTTTGATATTAAATTGTGCCTATAAATATTCGTTTATTGATTTTTTTTTTGTTTGACAACGACTACCCAAAAAGTGCTTATGCTAGAGCCAGGGGAGATGGTTAGTGGAGCGTTAAAAATGGTATGACCATGTGAAGATTCGAACCCGCGACCGCTGGTTTAGCAGTCAAACGCCTTAACCCCTTACCACGATATCTTGATATAATAGTACCTACTGTAGCCTGTCGTTTAAAGCAGGAGACTTATCCGTGCCTATAACTGCGTCTATTTCATTCTGAATTTTCTTCTGCACCTCAGGATATTTGACCATGTAGAGAACAAAGAATGCTAAAGAATTCGAAGTGGTTTCTGTACCCGCTGCCAAGAAATCGTCGCAAAGGGCCGTGAGCTGATTTTCTGTAAAATACCAAATTAGGTAAGAATTAAAATATATCGGTAAAAATATATATCCTTTATAACACCACGCAAATAGCCTAAGAATAAGGAATTTTTATTGGGGTTCTAACAATTAAGAGAATTACACTGCTTAAATAAGATAGTGTTTTGCAGTACGCATAGATATTATACTATGACAAAGATATATTTTTCTGGAAGATTGGGAAAATCATGCACATAAATTTCCGCCCCTGAGCGAAATTCTGAATCCGTGCCTGTTTTAACACAATCTACATTATGATTTACGTAGAAGAACGCTATTGCAGCATAATAAAAATAAAAAAAATGCTGACTGGTCTGTTGGCGTAAATTGTACTCCAAAATTGTAAGAGATACTCAAAATCCTCACTTTACCTACAAACTTGTTTACAGTTTTAATTTTTGTAAAGTTGTATCTTTTCTTAACTATAAGTACGAGTATGTAATCAACATAACATTTCCGCAAATACTAATTTAAAATTTTATAGTTCTATCTTAAAATTTATTTCATATTTGTAATATACAGATTTTAAAATTTTAAGAAATATTTAACATATTTAAGTTTTAGATTTATGTGAACATTTGAATAAATTTATAATTATAAATTATAATTTTAAGCAAGGTTTTGTTTTACAGAAATAACAAAAAATACGTTAAACTTGATTCTGGCTACATATTATGGTATGTAATGTCACAGTTTAAAAACTTACCGGTAAACGTTGTCGTTTGACCTGCAAATTTGTCCATCTCGATTAAATACGAATCGATGAAATCTCTTGGTGCGTACGGATTCAGGGTCGTCTTGTGTTCATTAAATGATTCCTGAAATAATAAATTATCTAATTACAAGCAGATTTATTTCACAGCTAGAAAACAAACACGCACTTTCAGAATAATTAGGTATTTTTCTTGTGAGTATTTTCATTAAAGAACTAGCTGGCAATCCTCTACCACGAAGCATCTTGGAATTACCCTCTCATCCATTGGGGAACTCATGTTGGTGATGTAGTGAAAAATGCTCACATGAATTTCGGTTTGTTATGCGAAGTCTTAAGCGAGCACTGGCGTACAAAACGTCGGTTCGTCCTACCCTCGAATACTGCTCATCAGTATGGGATCCTCACGCCCAATGGCTTAAAGACGAATTAGAATCCGTTCATAGGAAGGCAAAAAGACATGTGAAAACTAGTGAAAACAGAACATTGGGTTCCATACTTTTCTTTCCAGATCAATTCGACAGTGGAATGCTCTTTATAGGTCACTATTTGACTCTTTTCCTGGTTCCAAGGCTGTTTTTAGGCGTAGGCTGCGAGTTGTTAGGCATTATTTTTTTCCTCGCCTACTAAACTCAACAGTATCACCGGAGCTAACTCCTAAATATTGGATTTACTTAATAATTATAACAAAAAAAACAACCTAATATTTTTAATTCTACAAGGAATAAGTTAGTAAATTACTTTGTTGATACATGTTATAGGCTTTGAAGAGTAATTGAAATTTCATCTAAATTAAATCTAAAATTCATGCATTTTTATGCCAAAACTTTTACTTACAAAACAATTTCACTTTTTTAAAAATGCTTTGAGCCAAATAGAACTAGCATTATTGTAATAAAAATTTAGGATTGTACTAGTAAACATAAAGCTATCTACTCTATTTCTATGGGTTAAAACGTTTTCATAGTGTTAATAGTGAATATGGTTCATAGTGTTCATAGTGAATACAGGACTGACATGATGTAGATAGTTAGAACAGTAGTTTGAAATAGAAGAACAATTGTAGGTTAAAACTAGGTTCAAAATGTACAAGTTAGATTTAAGTACATATGAATTAAATTTAATTAAAAAGATGCCTATGGCACATAGAATATACAAAAGGAATAACAACTATACTGAGATCAGTATTAAATAAAAGACTAGTTACACATTTATTTTAACAAATTAAGAAGTAACAAAAAAAAGTAAAAATTAAAAACCCAATCTTTTGTGCTTAAAATTCATATGAATAAAGTTTTTCTCGAATAAACTTATTCTTGAAAGCGTGTTTCATTATTCTAAATTAAATAATATTCTGAATGAATTAATTAATTCAAGAAATGAATAATTTAATGATTTCAACTCACGCTCAAAAAAATCTTTACTTCGACCGAATGCTTTTCCAAAGCACTGAAGCCAATCGTTTCTGGAATAATGTGACGCATCCAAGGCAACTCGTTGAGGACAATGTTGGTTCTCAGGCCCATTGTCACCAGCATATTCTTAGTGACATCGATGATCTTTCGTATTTTCTTATCTCCAGAAGAAAATCTGGTAAATGATATAAAATAGGTTAGAATGTATTCAAGTTTATAAACTTCTTCATCATGTTTAGTTCTAGTGAGTTCATTACGGGTAATAGATTATACCCAACCCTTAACAACCCCTCGTATGCCTTGTGTTGTCGATGGGGTTTTGGGTTCTAGGGGATATGAAACAGCGAAGATATGTCGAAATTATCAGGAAGTCATGACATGGTACCCATTGCAATAGATAACTTTCCTAATGAAATCTACCTAAAAGTTGATACTACATAAATGTAGACACAGATTCCTATTTTATACTACTTAGATTTGTTAATTTTTAATAATTATTCTTTGTATTTTTGGTTTTTAATGTTGTTTTTTTTAGTATTATCATTCTTATTTTTTTTTCTTGTATCTTATGGAATAACAAAAGTATAACGAACTTCCCAGTAAACATTTTAGGTTAAAATAACGAATTTTTCACCTCTTTTAAGTTACTTTTCGTTTGGTGACCGCTCTAAGTTTAGTCAATTCTACGTGGACTCAACGTCCATTTCACCTAAGTGAGGAAAATTGATTCGTAAGTGAGACTTAAATCAATTAAAATACAGCAATAAACCTAATGAAATTTAGACTAATGATTATATTTCAGTAATTATAACTAATAGAGATAGGATAGAGAGCAGAAAACGGCTCTGGTGATTAAGTGAGATAAAACTAAATTATGTTTTCCTAAGTAGCGATTTAAATGTGTAAATATTCGGAGCTAGTCTTGTTTTAGTTCGAGTTTAGCCGAGTTGGTTCCACAAGCGGGCAGCTGGACAATAAATGAATCTGTTAAGAATGAAGTTGGGGGTAAGCAGAGCATCCTTTTGGAAACGAAGACAAATGCGATGTTTATTCCGAATGTGAAAGCATTCATCAGAAAGGTAAGACGGATTTTTTGAGTTTAAGTAGGTTAAGAGTATGGAGATCACGGTGTTGACATATAAGGAGCCACTTCAGCTCATCTCAATAAGGGGAGACATGTTCAAACTTACACAGATCGAATAAGTAACGAATAAAAGGTTATTAGACAAATCTTGATTTAAATCTATAAACGCAATATCACCATAATCGATAATTGACAGAATTAAACTTTTGCATAACAAACACTTGGTAGCCTGAGGTAAAAATCGTTTAAGACGTTGTAGAGAAAGTAGAGAAGCGAATGTTTTTCGACTAATATCTATAAGATAAGATAATTTTATTTCCATAAACCAACTTGTTATACAGAAATGACATATTATTATTAGTAACTATTTAACTATAGTTAAATATATTGCAATTACATAAAACGCAAAATATCCCCAAAACGCACCAAATCTGTAAAAACGTATTTTTATTTACTGCCAATAAACAGCAGACAGCATGACGTTTTTAGCTGGTCGGCGAATGCTTTTTTACTACTTTGTCTTCTGTGCGTCAGCCGCCATTTTTAACCAGCGATTCTACTTTTACTAGCCGATATCGGTGGGTAACAATTTGCTTACTATAGTAACGAAATTTAACCAAGGTAAGTAAGTGATCAAACAACTCTTTTTTGCGAAAACTAACCATTACCAATAAAATTTAACTATATAACAGATTTTTACTTATCTTTTAACTTATCCGAAGGGTCCACTTTCGCGGTTCGCGCCAGTCAAGTATGAGCCACACGATTTTAGATCGATTTATGAATGGTTATTATGCACTCAACCGTACATCAAAACAAACATTTCAATTTTAAATGACAACAGAGGTTAACAGTAAAAAACAGAATAAAACAGTAGAAAAACAGGTTGATATAGATCTACCTAATATAGTGTGTATTTGATTCCTGCATAGCAATCGCTTTACAGGAGGATTAAAAAAAACAAGAATAGTAGTTACTAAGTGAATTATGTATAACTAATCTATCACTTAACTATCTCAATTCCTTAAAACATGAAAGTAATTTATCCATTATTAATCCTAAAATTTTAACAGTTTAAGGGATTACTGTGTTATTTAAAATAATTTGTGGACTGGACTAGGTTACTAGTCTAGATTGCGATTTGGATAGGTTGATTACTAACCCATCTTCATTTACCAACAAAGAAAGACTTACGTAAAAGCGCTTTGTGAAGATCGTGATATTATTTGCCAAATATAATATCTTAAACTAAAAAACGGGTGGCAACCCTAGTGTGGGATATTCCGTTCTGTCAGCGAACTTCGCCGATCGGGCGGCAACGCGTGGTCCGCGCGTTTTTCGTACGGAGCGTAATGTGATAATCCCTATTACATTTACAGGATTAATAAATTGTAGGTGCGATATTTCTTTACCTGTGACCAGCCACAATCGTCCACAGAATATTAAATATAGGTACGGTAAATATACCATTAATTTGGATCGGTTCGTTTAAGCCGTGTAGTTCGATTGCGTCGATGAGATGTGAAATCTCTTCTAGTATTGAAGTCTCCATCGATTTTTTGCCAAGACCAAAGCCACGTAGAATTTTTGTAACGAATTTCCTTTGCTCTACCCAGGCGTCCCCTTCATTTAAGCCAATTCCTTAAAAACAAATAATTATCCTATTTTATTTACAATTCGAAAATAATAAGTTGGAAATCAGAATAACGTCCCTCATAAACGTCCCTCCACTCACCTAAAGGTTGCCCAGAAAACAGTTATAAAAGTTGCCATTAAAACATAACAGAGACATTCCTCAAATTACATTAATGAACGTATGACAGTTATACATTCAACAAGCATTATTACATAAAGACACGTGAAATACGACCAAATCTTCATGCAATATTGAACGAATGCTAGTTCCACTAATGGCCAGGGATGCTTCAATTTCACGATAGGTCACATGACGATTTTGCAGTATCAGTTCACGCACAGCATCAATGTTTTCTGGCATAGCGACCAATTTTGGAGGACCTTTAAATTCGCCAGCAAGCGAAGAAAGGTTAGGTTTAATTTCACCAAAATATCGATATATTGTGGCCTTGGACAGTGCATCATCACCAAAAGTCGCAGTAAGTTCTTCATCTGAGGGAGTGATTTGCGCCACTGGAGTTTTAATGAGTTACACATTCACACATACATTCATACACATAGATTATACACACATATTCACATTTACATTACACATATAAATACACATTTTTTGCAAATATTGACGCGGGTAGTGGGCATTTAAAATTTAGCAAAATTTAATCTATGTGCTAAAGTTTCGCATATGCATTAACATATAGTGGTCTGTATAGTAAACGGAGCATTTTCTAAAAACCAATATTAAAAATTAATGCATTCAAATTGTATCAATCGCATATCTATATACTGTGTCCCAGGTCCATTCCAGATAAAAAAAACACCTAATTGGCCATGCGATTTCAAACATGATTTGACGTGACCTCATATCAAAACTCATTATATTGTAAACTTTACGTGATAATATTAAATCGTTCGCTTGTCATGAGGTCTTGTCCGAGTGCGAGCGAACGAACGAAAAAGCAAAGGGAAATTACACCAGCATAGTTAATAGGGAATGAATTATTTTTTATACAATTTCTTACACGTAATAGGGAACATAAACAGCCCCTTAAGCCTTCGAAAATGGTGTTGGGACAACCCTGCATGGATATACAATTTCACAATTGTGTAATTCGCAAAATTTGAACAAATGGCCAAAGTCAATTTTTAGGTTATGAAATATTTATGGGGTTAACAGTAAATACAAAATTGAAATTCCGTAGTACTTTATTAAAATATATTTTTTTTAAAAGAATACTAACCTAGCTTTTGACCAAAAGATCTGTATACAAATATAAAACCGTCTGGCCGCCCGAGAAACTCGTCTCTCCAAGAAATTTCCTTTATATTTTCCTTCCCTGATATAAGCACAATCTTATTGCTGACCACCTTCAGGCCCACGACATCTCCATATTCATTCGCCAGTTGCTTGAAGACCAGATGCTGGGGTTGGCCACCCCTGGCGCGCCAGGCCAGTTGTGCTAAATTTCCGACGATGGGCCAGTACGAAGGACCTAAAATCGAAACGTTTTAATCGTGGAGATTGGTATTCAATTACTAAGCAACTTACATTTACTGTCTAAAAAGAACGTTGTCAACGGTGCTTTAATTAGGGAGGAGCAGATTGCTATTTCTTATATAGTAACTGATATTTACTATTTTGAATTAAAATTAATGAAATTGTTGAAATATTGTATACCGAACACTCGAAACCAGTAAGAACACGTTTTTACCAGTAAATCAGAAACATTATGAAAGTTTTCTGCACTTTTCAGTTAAAGCCGGATCTTAGTTCCTTATGTTTTATCCACTATTTGTTTATAGTAATGATTTTAATTAAATTTATTTTCTCCTTTTAAGTGCATTTTAATATAAGCGTGGTTTTTAAAATGTTTTTTTTTATAATTTATTGTCTTACCTTTTCTAGTTTACCCTTTTATATAGTAGACAATTAGTTAATTTAACATTGTTATGCAAAATTGTGTTCTAAACTATATTTTTAACAATCCAAATTTATTGCTAAAATTAATTATAGTTCCCTACCTACATACGTCAAATTTATACCCCTAATAGGTTCAAGTTTAACTGCTTTTGAAGATTTGGTAGATACATTTATTTGACTGCGCAAAAAAGCATAATTTCTCGTTACTATGCGGATTTGAACCCGCGACATCTTGCTACTAAAGTCTCATGCACGCCTTGACCACTGCTAGCTATCTACATCTCAATAAGCATAAAAAATAAAACAATAACAAAAAGTGAATTACAGGTACAGCTGACTAATAATTATTACAACGCAAGAACATATTGTAGGTACTGTGTTTGTAAACTATTTTAAGAAATTGTGATAAAATGTAGATAAGAAATTATGTCGATTAAGTTTTTATAATACAATTTATGTATTTTGTGAATGTTATGACTTATAACTTATTATGATTGTGGGAATTGTATATTATCACCGGTGTTAGAAAAAATATCGTATTATCTCCACTTTTTACATTGCAATTATGATCGGGCGAGAATATAAGGCGAAAGGAAGGTCATTCTTTTGCCATAGAAAGGTTAAAAATAATAAATAAAGAAATAATAAATAATTCATTAAATACGAGTTATTTTTTTTAAAGTAGCCTAAGGTCCTTAGTATCTTTTCAAAATTTCATCAAAATCGGTTTAGCAGTTTAGCTGTAAAAACGTATGAGAAAGACGGACTTTCTCGTGTATACTATTAGTATGGATACGGTTCATTAAACTACAATAGTTACATACTAAAATCACAAGTGGCATATTATTAAAGAGCTCACATATGCTCGTACACACCCATACATAAGCCCTTATTAACAATAAATTCTATCACATTTATATGCCACAAAATATTTTTAATATTATAAACACTTTGCTTTTATATGTTTGTTATTATTAAAATTAATAGGTACTCTAGGATTTTTGAATGAAATTAATATGAAATAAATAATAATTTTCAACGATTTTTTTTTCATAAACGGAATAACACTATTTCATTCTTTTAATTGTATATATTTTTAATTTTCAAACCATCTGGCAGTTCATAAAATTCAAATGAATATTTTAAAAAAGTTATATTATTACAGCCATTAACAATTTTAGGTCGACATTTACCGACCGATACTTTACAGATTAACTTATCGGAAGGGTCCACTTTCGCGGTTCGCGCCAGTCAAGTTTGAGCCACACGATTTTAGATCGATTTATGAGTGGTTATTATGCACTCAACCGTACATCAAGACAAATTAAAACAATAATATAATAGAAACCTGGAGGATAATTCTTTGCTCTTTGCGTGTTCCTCCACAGCCACCACGAAACCACACAACAAAGGATTGATATAAGTAACTGCAACATGGTACTAAACATTACTTGGCACTGCCGACGGGCGTTTGCGTGTTGTTTCCAATGTTTACGAAAAATAGTGGTAAGATAAATGGCTCATGTAGAAAAAGTGTTGCTCATCGCAATAAATAAGATTCATATTTTAATAACATTAAAAAACCGGTTTTAACTGGATGAGAAAATGATTGATAAAATAATAATCGCTAGAGGTCGATATTCGACTGTAATTCATTAAACTTTTAAGTTTGAGCATTATTAAGGTTCGTATACCTCTATAATGGGGTGAGTGAGTATACCTCTATAATGGGGTGAGTGATTATACCTCTATTATCATTGCATAATATTATTTTTTTATTTATGTTCTATAACGTCAGCTGCGAGCTTGTGTTGTTTGCTTTCCCTGCAATATATATAAAATTTGAAATTGAATATTAGTAACAGTTGGAAAAAGAAAGGACATTACACTAAGAATTATAATATTACAGACAAATACGTTTGCATAAATACATTTTTTGTAGTAAGTTCCAAGACGCTACACCTCGTAGACTTATTGTTTTTTAATTAAATATTTTAAAATGTTAATATTTAATGACACAATTTGAAATTAAAATGGGTAATAATCTATGTTTTTTTTAACTCAGTAGGATGATGTTAAAATAATAAAGGCATTACAAATGTAGTAATCAATCAAAGATGTTGGTCAATGACAATAATTAATAAGGTATAGTGGGTTGATTGAAATAAAAAGAACATGTTCAATTAATTGATTTATTTCATCTTTTGTAATATATGGCATCTTATTGCATTAATTTTAGAAGTAAATTTAGAACAATGAATTTCAGTGGTATAAACAAAATAAAAGTAAAAATTTATTCACATTTATAAAAGAAAATTATATTAAATAATATACCCCCAGGAAATACCGGGATGATGTTCTGGAAGAGGTGCTGGATGCAGAAATAAATACAAAGATGAAAATGTAATCCGGGATATCTCCGACGGTATTTAATTTATTTTACAAGTTCCATTAAGGGAAAATTTCAAATATTTACAGTAGAATCGTTATATAAACGTCAAACTATATAACAAATGTAAATATTCGGATACCAGGGTATAACCCTGGTATACCCTGGGTATAAGGGTATAACAGGGTAGATTAGTTACGAGACTGCGAATAAAATATCAATTCAAATAAAATTCAAAAAATATCAAAAAGAGATAACACAAGAGGGAAACCAAAGGACAGATCAACTCTTTAAAACCCCACTGGCGCAAATCACTCGCTCAGGAAGAACTGCGAACCCGATGCAATCGTGTCCGTTCGGCTGGAGTCGGGGATGCTCGTTTTTTCTCGCTTTCGACGAGGCTCGCGTACTTTTATGGAGATAAAATCAGGCTTATTAAAGTATAATTAAAAATTAAATAGTTTCGATATTTGCAAAATGTATACAATTCAAAAAATATCTAATCACCACACTTAAAACCGATAATCTCCTGATAAACCAAACGTACTTTTTTTATATGAAAACAGTATAAATACGTAACACCCTTAAATCGTGTTCAAAGTAAGTTGTGTGAAAAACACGCGGGTAATGTAAAGAAATTAGCCTTTTCGTAATTTGAAAAGAGCCTTAAATGGTGCAGGGGACTGAGTAAACCCATCGACGCTCTCGAATATGGGCGGCGGTTCGTTTTCAGGACTGGAGAGGTCGAATTGTTGGAGTAACGCCGCGATGAAAAAGAATACTGTAGATTTGCCCAACATCTCTCCAGGGCACCTTCTTTTGCCTGTAAATATAATAAACATGTTATATGATTTATTTAATTATTTTTCGTACATTATAAATTTAAAAAATTTCATTTAGCGTTAAATACAGAGTGAACTTTTTCTCATGCATATACTGTTATGGGTTTGTTCAAACTGAAAAACGTTTTTTCTTAATCTTCTGTATTCTTTTGTATCTAATATACCTGAGGTCAGTAAAACTAATATACCTGCACCTCTTTTCTGTAGAAAATTATACATTACAGTGATAACTTCTTCTCATGCACATCCTTTTATGGATCTATTCTACATGTCAAAGCGATGAACTCGTAGATATTTTCGATATAGCTAGTGGACTATGGGTTTAGGTATATATGTGTAGAGTTGTATCTAACCAAAAAGGAATAGAGGTAACTGACGTTTGTTGGTTTCACTTTGTTATATTTCTGCACTCGCGACACGGCGTATAGGCCGACAAGCAGTACTCGTTTAACCGCACCGTTCAATTACTGAATCATCTGTGCCTCTAGTTCGGTGCGGAAGAGAGAGACCAAGGATATTTTGTGGGTAGGAAAGAGACAGGTATATCCGTGTGAATCATAAATAATTACTTGAATGAATGTATTTGAAAAGGGCTCAAACATAAACAGATGAAAATAATAAAAATAGTTTTTATTATTATTATTTATGCTCGAAATTAAAATAGTATAACGCTTTAAATTTTAATTTAACTACTTAAACGCTTTATCAGATTATGGCGAACCTCAATAAAAGTTGCATTGATCTTTAAAGAGACAAGCTACTATTAAAGACCACTAGTTCTTACGACTAGTAGTTCTTAAGACTAGTCGTAAGAATTTAAACTGATTTAAAGAATTTAGAAGAATTTAAAAAGAATAAAAAGAATTTAAAATTCTAAACTGAGTTTCTGCCAGATGAGCCCTTCAAGCTCTGGCAGGACATGATATATTTTTTTCTGTGTAATGTTATCTGATAAAAATAAACGTCACTTATGGTGGCATTGAACTGAACTGAATATTTCTTACGACTAGTAGTTCTTATGACTAGTATTTCTTACGACTAGTAGTTCTTACGATTAGTAGTTCTTAAGACTAGTATTTCTTACGACTAGTAGTTCTCACGACTAGTAGTTCTCACGACTAGTAGTTCTTACAACTAGTAGCTCTAACGACTAGTAGTTCTTACTACTAGTAGTTCTAACGACTGCTAGTTCTTACGAATAGTAGTGTTTGCGACTAGAGTTTCTTACAACTAGTAGTTCTTACAACTAGTAGCTCTAACGACTAGTAGTTCTTACGACTAGTAGTTCTAACGACTGCTAGTTTTTACGAATAGTAGTGTTTGCGACTAGTATTTCTTACGACTAGTAGTTCTTAC
This sequence comes from Neomicropteryx cornuta, assembly GCA_020383195.1. Lineage (NCBI taxonomy): Eukaryota > Metazoa > Arthropoda > Insecta > Lepidoptera > Micropterigidae > Neomicropteryx > Neomicropteryx cornuta. The sequence goes on along the minus strand of JAHKQU010000005.1, from coordinate 10,603,463 downwards.
AACTAGTAGCTCTAACGACTAGTAGTTTAAACGTCTAGTAGTTCTAACGACTAGTGGTTTTACGCACCTTCTCCAAATGGCAGAAGGTTTTCATCCTGAATCACTTTTCCATCATTCCCGAGGAATCGTTCTGGTCTGAACACGAGTGGATCCTTCCAGTACGAGTCCATATGGAGACTATAAGCGGATATCAAAATTGTTGATCCCTGAAGAATGCAAATTACACATAGTGTTAGAACTATTGTTTATTATGCGAAAACTATTGATTATTATATATTTCTTTAAAACTAAATCATACAAATAGGTGAATTGTAAACGCGCCTTAGTCATATAAGAATGGTAGATGAGGAAAGGAGAAACGGTGGGGAAGGGGGAACTGTCAGATGTAATCGAGGAGAGAAATAAAGAGGGTTGGGTGAACTTGTATTGTTTGTGTTTTAATTCATTACACATGAGAAGTTAACAATTCAGAAGTGGGATATCACACGCGTGAGAGGTTTTAGTATTGGATTTTGTTTGGTATGTATTTTCTTTGTAAATTTCAGTGATGGACGCAGCTGCGTCAATTGATTTAAATGTGACAAGGTGAGGTTAAGTGATCGTACAGACGGTTAACAGGATAGTTTTGCTATCCTACAAAAGCCACAATTATGACTAATTTTGTATTCTGTTTTATATGTGTTGAAAGTTGCTGTTGGTACCATCACGATATTGGTCGCGTGCGACCATAGGCGGCGGGAAGTTGTCAAACGTCACTTTCATAAAATCATTTGGCGATTAGCTTTTCTTATCAGGATTACATAGCCAATTTCATGGGACGCAAAACGTCAGAACGGAATAACATCCTTATAAACTGGTGTTGTAGATTGATAAAAAAAATAATATATATCTCGTATATGGATTTCATGGTAAGATAATATTTAGCTTTCGCCATTCGGCGTTGCCAGAAAATATATTAGTAACATATATATTATTTGTATGTGCATGCTTCATCCAACATAAATTTGCAATAAATTTCTGCGAGCTGTCGTTAGAGTATGAAGTTACGAATAATTATTCAATTACTGTTAGCATGTAACGTTAACTACTGTTAACATATGATAACCAAATAATGACATCTATTTATTTTTATGCGATAAATGATCCTGTGTATCATTATTATTTCAGATTGTTATTAGTATGATTATCACGATTGTTAACATTAATGGCAATTCAATATTACTGTGTTACAGTTGGATCGCTACCCTGTGAGTAGCAAAGACGAAATTATGTTATGCTTGTGACATAACATTATTGACAATTTAATATTACGGTGTTACAGCTGAATCGCTACCCTGTGAGTAGCAAATACGAAATTATGTTATGCTTGTGACATAACATTAATGGCAATTTAATATTACTGTGTTACAGTTGGATCGCTACCCTGTGAGTAGCAAAGACGAAATTATGTTATGCTTATGACATAACATTAATGACAATTTAATATTACTGTGTTACAGTTGAATCGCTACCCCGTGAGTAGCAAAGACAAAACAAAAAAAAAAATGCAATAAGTCATATTAATAAGAATAATAATATTATGTTTATAAATTTAATGTTTTCTTCAGATACCCCAGCTAAATTACTCCCTGGTCAACATTTCCAGTCCCCTTTCAAATTTATTAATATGTCTGTTAGAAGTAATTGCGCTCCTCCAAGGAGGAACATCCATAGAAGATATGATCGGTCTGCGTATAGAAGTGGCGATAACATGCATGGTGATACGGAACCATCCAGGAAGCGGCAAAGACCCAAATCACGAAATAATTCACGCCGAAACCAAAATTCTACCCTAGATTATCCAGGTCAAAACGTAAGGCTTAATCGGCGAAGCAGTTCCTATCACTCAACGGATCGAAATTCGCGGTCGACCAGTCGTGAGAAGTCTTCGCACGATAACAGGGGCCGTTCACGAAGGCAAGAACAAAAGGCCAATGATAATGTTTTGAATAGACTTGTGAATATCCTCCAAGACCGAAATTCAAATCAGTTTTCAGCTGCACAAAATACTATTGCATCCTTCGACCCTTCGACAAACCTACAAACAATGCAGGACTGGCTAAATAAAATAAACGAATTTGCTAATATTTTCGGTTGGACAAACTATTTATCAAAGCTTGCGGGGTTAGCAAAAACATGGCATGAAGGCCTCACATCTGTAAATTTCAGTTGGAGTGAATGGCAAGTAATGCTATTGAAAGCCTTCCCTTGTGAGCGCAACTATGCTGAACTTCTTACAGAAATGCTAAATAGGAAAAGTAAAAGAAATGAAAGCCTTGAGGAGCTATTACGATAAAATTTCGCATATAAATCGTTGCAAAATAATAGGTAAGAATGCGGTGGACTGTTTTATTGACGGAATATATGACATCAATATAAAGCTTAATGCTCATGGAGCAGGATGAGAAATGTAGAAAATAGAAACGTAAACTTTTTGAAGAAATCTTTTTGAAGAAACGTTTGATAGGATCGGAGAGCAGCGGATCTAAATCTTCATCTTGCAAAAATCAAATCTACCCTTGATCAAAGGTTTTGGCAATAGTACATCCGAGCCTTCTGGGAGTGCAGAGGTATGTCTTCAAATTGACACTGTCGTAACCACTGTTCTAACATATATAGTACCAAGTTATTTACTCCAAACAGATATTTTGATAGGTCAATCATTCACCGAACTGCCCGAAGTATTGGTTCATAAGACATCTTCAGAGTTAATCCTTTATACGGCTAACAATGACCAAGCATCTAAAGTCAATGTAAGATGCAACGATAATATGAGGCTGCGTGGTTTCGACTTCATTAGAGTAAATTCTGAACCAAAACTATCGGGACCAATCTATGTTAAAGGAAATGCTTGCTTAGAAAAAGATAGAGAGAACATATTGATCCAATGAATCTATTGGTTTATGGAAGGGAAAAGTAATATTCTGATCGCAAATATGGCCAACAAAGATCATTGTATTGTAAAGAGTACTTTAATGGCAAGAGGAATCCCCATGCCATTACGTCCAGATATAATTAAGAAAAGTTGCATAACTGTCAACCGAATTACTGATCACCCTCCAATAAAAGGTGCCCATATTGAAATAGCAATCCAAGATATTATTGTTAATGATGAAATCTCAACGCAAGAGAGGCATGATCTATTGCATTTGATAAATCGGTACCAAAAGTGCTTTGCATCATCCTTAGATGATTTAGGAAAAACAAATGTATTGGAAATGAATATAAAATTGAATGACAAAACACCAGTAGAGTACTGTCTTTATCGATTATCGTATCCTGAACGCGAAAAGGTTGGAGAAATGTTGGTTAAAGGGATTGTACGCAATCAGATTCCGATTATTCCAGTCCAATAATAGTTGTTTGAAAGAAAAATGGAGAGTCACGTTTATGCGTCGACTATAGAGCGCTTATATGGACGATA